>CM035119.1:64407447-64859947 GCA_020205555.1 Panax stipuleanatus | reverse complement strand
GCTGCATTATGTGTGCTGCATGTGTGTGTTAGTGGGTTGCCCACTTTCATATGTGTGTGCCGTGTATATGCATGAATATGGAATTAATGTATATGTGTTGTAATGTGCTGGCATGTGTAAACAAAAAAGGCTAAGGCTAAATTACCGTATGCCAAAAGTTGATAAAGGGACTTGTTCCCTTAATTGCCCAATCCGTGCGCCTCATCATTGATCCGGACCCTTCAATTTTCCATCATACAACCCGGACCATTAATTTCAAAAATGATTTTCCAAATTACCTTTTTTCCCTAAACTCAAAAATCCTATAAATAGGAGGCTTTTCATTCATTTTAACTTACCAATTCACAAATCAGAAAAGCCAACTCTCCTTGCCTACATTCTGTCCAATTAAGCTTTCACTCTCTCTTCTTCTAATCAAAGTTCTAATTTTGTTTTTGGAAGAGAAAAATTGGTCAAAGTATCTGAGATAATTTATTAATTCATTACTGTTTATGTTATCTCATACTTGCTTATATATATAGATATTCAGATATAAATTGATATACACATTTATATATATCTATATTTCATCTATCAATATCAAGTAAAAAGTCATTACTTAGATACCGATATAATTTGAAAGTAATTTCTCCGAAATTCTCTGTACGGTCTTTAAAATCCTAACTGGCCTTTTACTGATATAGATACATTATATAAATATTGTATAATATTTATATGATTATCAATTCGTGAAACGAATAATTTAGTCAGTACTTATATACCCGATATTCGGAGATATTTCTTAACAAAGAATATTATCTGGTACGGTTTTTGAAATCCTAAGTGGCCAATTTTTTCACATCATAGATTAAATATAATATAATATATATAAGTGGGTGAAAAAGTTTCTTCAAGAATTATTTAAATTGATCAAATTATTATACTTGATAAACTGTCATCAAGAATATACTGCTCATAAAATTATTCATAGCTTATTTGTTGCATTATATGTAAGTTTCTATGGTTATTTAAACTCAAAGTTACATTTGTTTAAAACCATAGAAACACACTCTAAAAGAGTAATCCTTTTATAAATTCGTTTAAAACCATAGAAACACACTCTAAAAGAAAAATCTTTTTCTAAATCTGTTTTAAACCATAGAAACATATTCTCTATTAAAGAAAAGGAAAATCTTTGTAAAAAGTACTTAAATCTATATATCTGCTTATACAGAAGTACAACACATAAAAGTCTTGAACTTTTATCAAATACTTAACTTCTATATATGCTTATTTGAGAAGTATTTGTTCTAAATTTTATCGGCTTACTTTAGAAGCAAAATCTAAAACAAACTTTTGTAAAAAGGAAAAGGTTGAGTTAGTTTATTTTATATACTTGTGAGAAAGACAAAAAATGACCAAGACCAGAGTCTTAGAGAGGTCAGCTGGGAGTTGGGTCTCTAGTGTACTTGTGAGGTAAGGAAGAGATTGTTGTTTTAAGACCAATTCATAGAATAGTTCTAAGCTCAAAAAGAAGATTCAACTAAGCTTGAGGAAGGAGCTGGGAGTTCGCTGTCCGAGATAGTTAGTTATGGATAGTTGTAAGTTTGTGTATAAAACTTTGTAAAGGCTTCTCCGCCTATTGAAGGAATATATATTACAGGGAGTAATAGAATCTCAAGTCCTGGAGAGGAGCTTGAGATTAGACGTAACAACATACCCTAGCTGTATGTTGTGAAGCAGATAAATATATGTGCATTGTGTGATTGAATTTTTAACCTGCTTATTAAATTATTAACACTAGTAAGTTAATCTACTAAAAAATTCAAATAGTCCAAAGATAAATTTTTAAACAGTGATAATATATTCAACCCCCCTTCTAGATTATTATTAGACTTTGAAGTTTCTTTTTAGAACATAATATATATCAATGATGTTTTAAAAATAAAGTTTTCAAATCCTTCGTCTAATAGGAATCGAGTTCCTTTGATACTTTCATTTATTATCTAATGTCTATCCCTAAATCGCTTAATTGTTATTATGAAAGCTCTTTGCTATTTTGATTTGGAAATCATTTTGGTGAAAATACATGCTAAAAGCGTAAAAAAGGGTCGGATCATCATCGGGCATGTAAGCCATCTCGATGAATCTGATCACCCGCAATTAAAGTTTTCACTATCACGGGATCTTGAATTCGACTTCTCAGGACTAACCCCATGAATTCATTTTCAAGATCCAAACATTACATATACAATGATTTTACGTTATTTAAACATTACATTGAAAATGAAATGTCCATCGTGGGAATCAAGTCAAGATCTGATCATTATATCTCGATATCAGGATTCCTAGGCTCACATTATTAAACATAAATATGTATGTACAACGTCCTAGACTTGATAGTAGGTGATTTCATAGGTTGAAATCATCATTTCAAGCCATTTCGGACCCCCCTCACTTCTAGATATAGATCTAGGGCTATATGGGGTAACCGGGACTGACCAAAAGTAGTAAACACATAGATCTACCATGGATCTAAGCCGATATAGCATACGGGTTAAAGCTTCATACTTAATAACCACTCAAAAGGCTAGATCCGGCTTAGATCTTGGTAGTTATAGCCCCCAGACTTGATTTACAACTAAAAATGCGATAAATAATCGATGGGATCTATAGATCTACCACCTACACCACAATATATGTATAAAACAACAAGATCTAGCTAGATTCAAGCAATATATAACATAAATCTATTATATTAAACGAGATTTATATAAAAAGTGACTAAAACAAGCATTTTTCACCTTGGGTGATGCGTGAACAAACTTCCTTTGGCTTGGGATCAAATTATATCACTCTAGACACTCAATATATATGATATAGAAGATCAAACAACTAAAATATGATGAAAGATATGAAGATCCGAGCCTTTCTCTCTCTAGAACTTCTTCTCTCTCTCACTTATTCTTTTTTCTGTGAGTTTATGAGCTGCTGGCTGCTGATATAGGCCATCTGAGGCAGCCGTAGGTACACCTAAGGCTGGATCAAGTACACCTGAGGCTGGGGCCCACGTCTTCAGTTGGCTCAAAATACGTGCCTTAGGTCTCAGTTTGGTTAAAGATGAGTTCGGTACTCAAAAAATCCCAAAAAGTCCTTACGGAAGGCTGCGAAATGAGGTCAATTATGACGAAATTAGATTTTGAGAAGATGATGTAGTAAGCTTAAAGGTATCTTCTGGTTCCCGAGGGTCGTCAATCAGTTTGTCTTGATAACACGCAGTTCAATGATTGCTACAGTGACTTCTTATGACCACTTTCTCAGCTTTGCGATCCTCTTTCGGTCCGCATTGTGTTTAGGGCGTTGTTGGAACTTTGATTCTCCTCGGGGTTATCTCCAGGGTGAAAAGATGCTTTTGCCCTACCTCGGGGTTGTCTCCGAAGGGAAATTATGCTTTTACCCTCCTGAAAGGTTAGTCCAAGGAAAGCAAAATTTTGAGTGTCTACAGATGCCCCTCTTTATCATGTTTATGAAATGCAATGGAATGGATATGACAAAGATTACTAGACATGAAGATACATGACAAGGTATATCTAATAAAGCAATGCCATGTGTAAAGTATGCAATGATATATATGAGTTAGATCTTAAAAATGTTATTCCCGTCTACTGGGGAGGATGTTGATTATACTGATGTCATCGGGTATTGCCGATATCTTCGTTGATCGTATTAAAAAGTGCACATCATAGTACAATGCACTTCATAAATCGTACGTTGAATCATTATCAAATCGCATCGCTAATCACATGTTAACACATTATCAAATCGCATCGCAAGTCATATTTTGAATTATTATCAAATCGCATAGCAAGTCAGTCTTTTGAACCATTATCAAACTGCATCGTAAGTCGCATTTTGAATCATTATAAAATCGCATCGCAAATTGCATACTTGACTCATTGTCAAATAGCATCGAAAATCGTATACTGACTAATTATCAAATCGCATCGCAAATCGCATATTGACTCATTGTCAAATAGCATCCCAAATCGTATATTGACTCATTGTCAAATCGTATCGCAAATCGCATACTGACTCATGTCAAACCGCATCATAAATCACATACTGGGTCATTGTCAAATTGTATCACAAATTGCATATTGACTCATTATCAAATCACATTACAAATCGCATACTGACTCATTGTCAAATCGCATCGCAAATCGCATATTGACTCATTATCAAATCGCATCGTAAATCGCATAATGACTCATTGTTAAATCGCA
This sequence comes from Panax stipuleanatus, assembly GCA_020205555.1. Classification (NCBI taxonomy): domain Eukaryota; kingdom Viridiplantae; phylum Streptophyta; class Magnoliopsida; order Apiales; family Araliaceae; genus Panax; species Panax stipuleanatus. The sequence continues at coordinate 64,855,685 of CM035119.1, read as the reverse complement.
TCACAAATTGCATTGCATACTGACTAATTGTCAAATCGCATTGCCACCATCGAGTACTGCCTAGGTCTTCGTTGGGTTGTTGCCAACGGATTCTACACCGGGGTTAAACCGACTTCTTTATTAGGTTGTTGCCAATGGATTCAAAGAGAGGTTATTGATAAAGTGATTTTGATTGACTTTCTGGTCTTCCACAGTTTCATGGCAGGGTTCTAGATTCCCCCAGGTTTCTTCCCTTTTTCGGAGGTTTTTTAGGGTTTTAAGGCTTAAAAATGACCCGAAATGACACCTTTCTTCGTGACTACTTCATTTTGGACCTATATGAATGCATTTCGAATGATATTTTACCAAACAAGAAGCCACGGGGCCCACTTAGGGCAGCCTCAGATACACCTGCGGAATGGAGCATTTGTGTCTAAGGCTAAACGAGATTTACCTTATACCCCTAGGCAGGCTCATATTCGCTCATTCAATTAGAGTTTTCTTTCATTCTCTCTAGAGAATCCGACCCTTCTTCTCAGATCTACACAAATCGGGCTTGATTTTAGGTATTCCGCCACCGTACGTTTGTTCTACGCACCATAGGTAACATATACATCTAACTTTTCCATAATTTAACCGGTGTTTTATCGTACTTTCTTCATTAAACGCAATATAGTGAACATGTATGTATAGATAGTTCTATAGACATGTTATGATGTAATGCATACTTACGTATCATCATATGGACCGTATGGATGCAGTACATTACGCTCTAATAGTTAGCTTAGCCATGTATTAGGACAATATCCTAGAAGAACTGTTTAAATTGCTATTTAACTGCTTGGCTATGATGATGTACCCTCATAAGGTGGTTTAATGCTTGCCTACGTGCACGGGGATAGTCTATATTATAAAGGAAACTCTGGCAAATTTTTTTCATAATTTAAATGGTAAGATCCTATATGCATGCTTAGCTGTGCTAAGATATTTATGTTAAAATGATGCACGCATCTATTTGAGACACATGTAGGACATGCATGATGCTATGACCAAAATTAAATCCCTAGGAGTCTAACATCTTTAGGTTATCGAATTTCATATTAAAATAAAATGAAGATTAGGGCTCACCTTGCCTTATTCTGATTCCTATGAACTCATTGTCCAGATATGGCGTCAGACAGACCTAGTAGCTCTGGTTCACATAGATCTTCATCAGGGGTTCGCCCTCGGAGGTCAGCTTCGGAGATTCCTACTCCGCAGATTGCTCGGCAGGTTAATAGATTGACGGAGTCTGTACATCGTCCTCTTAATGAGGATAGGGGTGAGATGCCTGAGGGGGTTGATGTCCCTGATCATAAGGCCCATCCTCCGGCGGTTCCCAAATTCCTTCATGGTATCCAGGTTACTATTCTTGATTTATTGGGCATAGGTCTGTGCCGTCATCCGTCTGCCTACTTGCAGGCGAGCTAGGTACTGAAATTTTCTATATTGATCTGCTTTAATCCTCCATTCTTGCCAACAATCGGGTTTTAACCTTGATGTTGTACAGGTACTAGAGATTACCTAGCCTAGCAGTAATTGGTTCAACATATTCGCTTTGTATCAGTCGCTTCACCCTGAGTATCAGGCTCGGGTGGATTCCTGGTGTTTTTGAGCCTTCTTCACCATTGCCCCTTGTCGTTGCCCTTGGGGCTATCTCTGAGCTATATCCGAGAGATGGATTCCACCAGAGTCAATCCCTCAATCTGCTGGATTGTGAGGTTTTGATGACACCTATGGATTGGAGATATATTATTGGCTTGGAGCTTGTTGGAGAGCGGATGCCTTTGGAGGCTCACATCACGCCACTACCATTCGCGCCCTTATCAGGTTTTCTCCTCGGGAGCAAGCCTTCAAAGCTCGTAGTATCCGATCAGGCTCCCTGAGTGTGGACGCAGCTCAGGGTACTCTACAGGAGCCATTGCCTGATGATTTGGTGGTGAGGGATCGTATCTTGCGGCGTCTATTCCTGACCATCATGAGGGGTTGTTTCATTACGAACAACTCCTCCATTGTTCCTTTCAGCTTGGTAGGGGCTGTTCCGGGATGTAGACCACATTGGGGACCATAATTAGGGATCTTTCACATTTGTTATTTTCCTTCATGGGATGCGACTGTACTCAGAGGGACTAACCGATGCTTGGCTGGGCTTCTACCCGTTTCCTTTGGTGAGTTATCTTGATTGATTTATGATTCTCTGAATCTTGATTTGCTTTTTCAGGACTAATGTCGGGTTCTTTGAATTGACAGTTCTGGGCTTACGAGAGGCTCCCTTGCCTCTGACCTCTCACTATTCTGGGTTTGGATACCTACCCTCGGGGTCGCAGATGGCATCAGTCCATATTATCAGAGGTTCTAGTTTCGGTGGATTTCACCCATGCCTGCCTCTAACTAGAGTTTTTGTCTACATCTGATATAGTGTGGGTACCGTATACTGCTAAGAACATGGCTGAGGGATTTGAGGATGGTGTACTGACTAGGCCAGAGTATTATTTGTCTACTCACCAGATTCTTCTTCTGATTGATGGTGGCTGGGAGCTCTACCTTGGAGAGCGTGCCTTCCGATGTATCACTGAGGAGGTTTATCTTCCCTTTCTACCTCCGCATCAGAAGTTTTGGCCTTTGGCACTGCCTGTTTCAGAGATTCTCGTGGCGGGGTATGAGGGGTTTCACCTATCAGACGACCCCATTACCTCGATGAATTTCTCTACCTGGTGGTGCCCCCAAACTATTGGAGCTAATACCAGGGATGCCCTATTTTTGGGAGATATGGTTCCAGGGTCGATCACGGTGCTCGAGTGGATGACTTGTTTTCGGGAGCCTTCTCATCAGTCCTAGATCGCTACTTTGACTCATCAGATGGAGAGGCTGTCGATGTATTACCGCTATTTGGGTGGGGATTCGTCATTAGCTGACACCTTCGATTCCCAGGGGCATGAGGCTAGACCATCTGGTACTGGTGGCTGTATAGATGAAAAGGGCTCTTATGATTATCGCCAGGGTATGCAGAAGATATTTTATCGCTCTGATACGCAAGATACACCTTACTGCCCAGATACGCGGGATATGCCTACTCAGGATGACTTGGCTCAGGTTGATCATTTTGATGACACCATCACTTTTGTGGAAGATGTGGTGATCTCTCCGTAGGCTCTTTTTTAGAAATTGGGCGTATGTGCCCCATTATCATGTACTTTTTATTTTTAGTTTTCACATATATCATAGGTATGCCATTGATGTATATATAAAACTGATGTATTTTATTTTGATATATATGATGTTGTCTTTTTCATTTATTTATTTCATATGATGTATTATCACTCATTACGATGCATGCTTTATATTGAAATGCTTGGATGGAGATTGACCCTTGTATAGTCTTTTTGATAAAGTTTTTATAGATGGCTTCCTCTTCCGTTGCTCGATTGGATCACCTTCCGCTTAGTCGGATAGCTACCAATTTGAGGGTTTGACATGATAGTTTGTCGGATTCTGATCGCATTATAGTTGGTCGCATGCTGGGCCACTCCCTATATCTGTTATCCTTCCAGGTTCTAGAGGGATTTGTTTACGGGATGCTTACTCATTGGATTCTAGAGCTCCATATTTTTAGGTTTGGCTTTGATGAGTTGACTCCTACTTTGGAGGAGTACGGTCGTAGCTCCGGTTTGTTGATAGATGGGCCCTATGCCAGAGTGGCAGTGGGACATATGCACTGTCAATTCATGATTGTTACCAGTTTTAGGAGGGCGATTATTTTAGCCTAGTTTGGTGGTAGCCACATCATCTCGATTGACTTCATGATAGACTATTTCGCCTCTGCTGATAGCTTCATTGTCCACCGGGCAGATTTTGCTATTTCTGAGGATCGATGGCAGATTGTACGGGTAGATGCCCTGATCATGTGCATCTTATCTTACTTATACATGCCCTTTTATGTCGATCATATGGACGTAGGGATGTCGATGGCCGTCAAGGTCCTCAGAGATGACTTCCCCATCCTTCCCCTCATCTTAGCAGAGACTTTAATTTCAGCATCTTTCTGCTGGTCTGTCGATGATCAGGAGTTCCGTGGTAGTCCCGTTCTTTTATACATCTGGTTCATGACTCACTTGAGACCTATCGGTAGGCTCCGTCGTCATGGATTCTATTTCGACCATCGTATATGTTTGACCTATTTATTCCGTCCATCTTCATGCGGGGATGTGATGTCTTGGACAGCATTTCTGGATGTCATGGAGGCTTATTTGAGATTATCATGTACTCTGGCTATTTCTTTCCTGAGTTTCATCACTCATGTGGCTGATCTAGATTTAATTCTGTTGGCCGGTTTGAGAGGTGTGACCACTTATCATCCTCTGGCGGTGATGGGTCAGTTTGATCAGCATCAGGAGGTTCATGCGTTTGAGGGTGCTAAAAATTATCGCTTTCCTATTTGCACAGCCACCGAGGTAGATTTGTTTCGAGTCTACGGGTGTTGGTCCCATCAGCAAACTACAGAGTTTAGAGACAGCCATCCGGGTCGATAGGCAGAGTACTCAGGTTGGCTAAAGTCAGATACAGCTCCGGTCGTAGTGGATTAGGCTGAGGCAGGGGATTGGACGACTGATGATGAGGAGCCGATGGAGGACCATGTATCTCCTACTAAGGAGGATTTGTTTCCCGCTTTCACAGCGGCTTTAGTTAGCACAGCTTTGAGTTCTGCTTCATCCTCTATAGAGGAATTGGATTGCCATGTGTGTCTCATGACTTTTGAGCCGGATTGGGCTCGGGCCCTGATGTTGACCACTGTGGCACGTAGGGATGCAACTATTGCTGAGAGAGATGTTGCCCTTATTGCTCGAGATGAGGCTATAGCCGATAGAGACAAAGTTCGATCTTTGGCGGATGGGCTCACTGATCATGCTTGAGATGTTATCCAGAGTCAGGAGGGTATTTTCAAGTCATCGGTAGAGATGTTGAGACGGGTTGATATGCTAGAGCAGGAGATCAGGGTTGGTCTTGTGACTGCAGATACAATAATGTATTTGGAGATGTTGTCTCGCCTGACCGCCGATTTGTAGTCCTGTTTTATTTTCCTGCATAGACTATGTTATTTACTTTTATTGCATGTTAGAACAGATTTTGTATTCTAAACAGTTGCATATAGAAAAAGTAACAAGTTTAGCCCACTTCCTTCATTTGAGTATGTCTAGACCTGTATGCTGATTGTCGTTTTTGCTTCATGATTTATTATTTTGATATAGAGCGACTCTTGTCATCTTTGTGTAAAATCGAATAGAGAGATACTGAGATACCGGAAGAATCTTTCAGTATGGGCCGTCGACTTTGAGGGTTTTATCTGGTTGTGTTTGGTTTTTTTATCAGGTTTGAGGTTTGGGTTTGATATGAGGTAGAATGGTTTGATGTGAAGTAAAAGGGCTGGATTTTTTTTAAGGGTTGCACCATAAATGTTTGCCAACGTACTCCCGTGGATTAGAGGAGATCAGATCTTTCGTAGTTCAGGGGTTGAAGACTTTTTGAAGAGTCGTATCTTGTGATCACTGAATTGTTGAAAGGGTTTTTGTGACTTTTGTAAGGGTTAGACAGTGCCATTACTGGCTGCCTACGTACTCTCGTAGATGGGGGAGATCAGGTCTTACGTAGTTCAGGCTTGGCCTGAAATCTCGACTTGATATATATATATATATATATCAAGACAAAATATTCCAGTTAGAATGAAAAGGGTCTCAAACATAATACCGTTTCAAAGAATCGAAATTGATCAGTTGCTGGAATCCTAACCGTCCATCTCTTCCAACCTTATGGCTCTGCCTGACAAGATTGCTTTAACAACGAAAGGTCCTTCCCAATTCGAGGCAAACTTTCCTCTGGCCGCATCCTGTCCTGGAATGATCTTCTTCAGTACCAAATCATGCTCTTTAATTGTCCGGGGTCTTACTTTCTTGTTCTAGGACCGGGACATTCGCTACTGGTATAGTTGACCATGAAAGACATCTGTGGCTCTCTTTTCATCTATAAGGGACAGATAATCGTATCAATCTTGTATCTATTTGCCCTCCTCTATCTGGGAGTCTAGAATTACTCTTAGGGATTCTAGTTTAACTTTTACAGGGAGTATCGCCTCCATACCATAGACCAATTAGTAGGGTGATGCCCCTGTCGAGGTTCGAGTCGACGTTCAGTATGCGAGAAAGGTCAAAGGCAACAAATTTGACCATCCTTGGTGGTTTGCCGACATCTTCATCATTGTCTTCTTGATATTCTTGTTGGTAGCTTCCACAGCGCTATTCATCTTTTAGCTATTCATCCTTGGTGCTTGATATTGAACTTACTACACAGTTCCCTCATCATCTCATTATTCAGATTCTTGGCGTTGTCTGACACGATAACCTCAGGTTGTCTGTATCGACAGATGACGTTGTTTTTGATGAAACCAACAATGACCTCCTTGGTAACTTTGGGGAAAGAGGCTGCTTCAACCAACTTGGTAAAGTATTCAATCATGGTAAAGATGAATCTTTGACCATTACTGGATTTAGGCTCAACGGGTCTGATCACGTCCATTCCCTATATGGAAAATGGCCATGGTGATGTCATACAATGGAGCAAGTTAGGTTGTGCATGGATCACGTTATCATGGATTTGACATTGATAGCAGCGCCTGACGTGATCATCACAATCATCTTTAAGGGACAACCAGTAATGACCTATCCTTAATATCTTCTTAGAAAGCAGGGGACCTCTCATATGTGCTCCACATACTCCACCGTATACTACATTCATAAGTCTTTGAGCTTGATCCTTGTCAAGGCATATTAGAAGGCCTACGCCCAAATCTCTTTTATATAGGGCATCTCCGCTTAGGTAGAACTTCGTTGCCATCCTCCGTATTTCCTTTTTTTAGCTTGGGCGAGGACGGATCCATCTCATAAATATTCTTTAATATCTCGATACCAAGGTAGTCCTCTAGGAGATAATTTATTGGATATTTCCCCAACGCTGTTCCCATAAGCTGTTGCATCTTGCGCCATGAGGGTGATAACAGGAGGGCCTTTTCTTGGCGATATATTGATCAATGAGGCTATTAGGGCACTTGCATCTGCAAATTCATTCTTATTTCGAGGGATATGCATAAAGGCAATATCATCGAATTCTCCCTCTAACTTGACAATATAACGGTGGTATGACAATAGATGTAATTCCTTGGTACTGTAGGCTCCTGTGGACTGCTTGATGACTAGTTCCGAATCTCCAAATACTGCCAATCTTTTAACATCCATGGATTGAGCCAATCTTAACTCCAGGAGGCATCCTTCATATTCTGATGTATTGTTGGAGTTGTTGAATCGCAGCTTGGTTACCACGGGGTACTGCTCGCCAGTGATAGATACCAGAACTGCCCATGTCCCATCTCCTTATGCGTTGGCGGCGCCGTCAAAGTATAACTTCCAGAATTATCCCATATCTTCCTTATGGGGTTGCGGGATTTTCATGACCTCATCATCAGGGAAGTATGTTTCAAAAGGCTCATAACCTCCTATTGGTGCTGCCGATAGATGGTCAGCGATTCCCTGTCCCATAATGGACTTTTGGATAATCGGCAGTTCAATATCGATTTGCTAAAAATATACCTCAAAGGATCTATACGGGATATGAGATGGGTGGTATGGTCGTGCAGGTAATGATGTAACCTCATAGCGGCCCAAGCCAATGCACAACAGACCCTTTCTATCAACGTGTACTTTTGCTCTACATTGCTGAATCGCTTGCTGAGATAATAAATTGCTCTTTCTTTGCCCATATCATCCTTCTGCCCCAGTAAATAGCCCATGACATTGGAGTTAACGGATATGTATATGAACAACGGGACTCCTTCCCTTGGGGGTACCAGAATGGGTGCTTCAATCAACCTCTTCTAGATGATGCAAAAAGCTTTCTGACAGCCTTCGTTCCATTTCCTAGAGGAGTTCTTTCTCAATAACTTGAAAATGGGTTCACATGTGGCTGTCATCTGCGAGATGAATCGGCTGATAAAGTTTATCCTTCCAAGGAAACCTTAGATTCCTTTCTTGGTTCTCGGCTTAGGCATCTCAATGATGGCTTTTATCTTGGTTGGGTCCAATTCGATGCCTCGATTGCTTACAAGGAATCCCAGGAGTTTACCAGATTTTACACTAAAGGCACACTTTGCTGGGTTTAGCTTCAAATAATATTTACGAAGTCGCTCGAACAACTTCCGAAGATGGGTACAGTGGTCATATGCCTCTTTGGACTTTACGATGATATCATCCGCATATACTTCTATCTCTTTGTGCATCATATCATGTAGTAACACCATCATGGCCCTCTAATATGTGGCACCAGCATTAGTGAGGACAAACGCCAATCTTCTATAGCAGAAAGTACCTTAGGTGGTGATGAAGGCGGTTTTCTCCTGGTCCTCTTCAGCAACCATAATCTGGTGGCATCCGACAAAGCAATCAGGAAAGGAGTGCATCTCGTACTGCGTCATATTATCTATCAACACATGGATGAATGGTACTGGGAAGTCATCTTTAAGGCTGGCCTTGTTGAGATCTCGATAATCTACACAGACTCGCACCTTTCCCCCAGACTTCGGCACTGGGACCACATTAGATAACCATTCCAGGTAGGTTGATACCATAATGATACCCGCATTAAACTGTTTGATAATTTCTTCTTTAACCTTCAGGCTCCATTCTGGTTTCAACCATCTTAGTTTTTACTTAACTGGTTTGAATCCCTCTTTAACTGTTAACCGATGGATTACTATGTCTGTTGATAAACCTATCATGTCTTCATGAGACCAGACAAAAATATCTTGGAATTGGGTTAGGAGGTTAATTAAGTCTTTTTCTTGGCTAGAGGGAAGGTTGGTTCCAATCTGTAGCTCTTTAGGGTGGTCAGAGTTTTCGATGTTTATGGTGGTGGTCTGCTCAAGGTTGGGTTTGGGTTTATCTTTGACCCATCCTTTAATTTCCTCAGGTACCTCATCATCATCTACCACTTCTTCCTCAATCCCGAACAAGTCAAAGTCCAATTCTATATCAAAATCGTAGTCACTACTCAAATTTGACAAGTCAAGGACATGGCTAGAAATACTCAAATTTTGAAACCTGAGAAGAAAACTTGATTGCTTAATATATATAAAAAGTTATCAAATACAAAAGGTTTTAGCAGTTAATATGACAAAAGGCAATAACAAGTTACAGATATAATAAAATAGACTGAAATATAAAGGGTAGTCTCCCCGCTAACAGATCACTTTCTATTTTTACCCTTTCCGGATGATTTGAAGAGTGATCGTCTAATTACTGGTAGTCAGATCTTCTGGTATGGCTGAGATGGAGGTGTCGCCGTGGTCACTGATGTCTTTAAAGATGACCATGACTGATTCTGAAATAGACCTAGGATCCTGTAACGATTGAGAATTTTAAATATTAATTGAAAATATTTATTGAATTAAATAAATATTTTATTGAATTTATTTGTGAAGATAAATAAATAAATTATGCGATTGTTGTGGACAATTTAATTAAGTGCTATATGATTAATTAAATTGATATGTTAGCAATGGTGTAGCATAATTTTAATTTAATTGAGAATAATTTAATTAGATTTAATGTTATGTGCTAAGTGATAATAATTTGTTACACGAATTATGTTTAATAAAGGAAATTCAATTGTGTGACAATTTGGTATTATGTGAATGTTAGTTTATTTAATTAAATTAGAGTGTTGTAATTTAATTAAATAAGTATAATATTTAATCTATGGATTTAAAGAGTTATTAAAAGACTAGAAAAGGATTTTAAAGTGTTTTACCAAATAAGGCCCTTGTACTTGTTTAATCTTATTTTACCCAAACAAAGCCTTAGCACTAAAAAACCTATTTTTTTTTACTAAGAGGTTGCCAAACATGGCTTTGGGCTTTTCAAATTTTGTAACCTATGTAATAAGTGGTAGTTAGTATAGCAATTAGTATATTATTCATTAGCTATATTAATAATATAAGTTACATATATATTATATATGTATATGTATATTGTATAATATATGTTAAGTTAAAAGATACGTTAGTTTTTAAAAGCCTAAGTCAAAACAAAGAAAGAAAAAGAAGAAGAGAGTTAGAGAGAATTGTTAGAGAAGAAGAAGAGAGAAGAGGAAGAAAAGCTTGAGAAGGCAAGAGAGGATCATCATCTTCATCATCTCTTCTCTTTAATTAAAACTAGTAACGTTATACCCTAACCCTTGTACTCAATTCTTATGTGTTGTAATTCTTCTTTACCAAATTAGGTTTTTACAATCATGAAATTATATGTATATATGGTGTTCATATGTTTTCATATGTAATTGTATGCCATGAAAGGGTTTTCAAAATACAATTGTTGTAAAAACAAGTTTTCAAAGCATATTCTTCTATGTTTTCATGGTTTTAGAATTCTATGTGGAAGTCTCTTTGTGAAAGATGTTATTTTGATATGTGAATGCGATATGTATATATATGCTTACATGAGAGTTTCATAGTTGTTTAAGAATTTCAATTCACAAGTATATGATGAACACTATGAAATTCATGTTCATAGTGTTAGATTATGAATTTATGTTGAAAATTTCTTTAAATCCTTGATGTGAGCATGAATTATGTGTAATATGTGATATAACATGATTATATATGAGTTATATGGTTGTTATAGCAATTTAATCCATGAATTTTTGATAAACAATAGGAAGTGTATTCATAGTGATTTTCGGTGAAGTTATTTTTGAAAAATGGCTTTTGAAACTATCAAATTGTTGTTTGATTTTGAATTATTATTAAAATTAATCATGCATTATGTTAATATGTTAAGAATATGAGTTATCACAATTGGAATCACTTGAATTGATTGAAAAACGAGTTCGTAATAGTAATTTTCGTCAAGAACGCTTAAAATTGTGTTTTTCTTCGAAACTCATGAAATCTTGATTTTGATTATGTTTTATATGGATTTTAAATCTTATAAGCATGTTAATGAGTTTAAAATATTGTTAGTATCAAGTTTTATGTTTATCATGTTGGGAAAAATCGAATTCGGTGTGAAGGAATGAGCCAAATTGGCTTATTTCTCCACCAGTTCGCGAGCCAGCCCCTCCACCAGAGGGAGGACCCGCCCCAGCGGGTGTTATACACTATGGGGACCCGCCCCAGCGGGTAAAGCTGCTGCCCAGAGATTTTGGTTTTTGGTTTTTGAGTTTTTATGCCCCGTTTGTTAAGCTAACTTGTTTCTAAGACTTGAAAAGTGAAATGTGCAATAAGATAACATGTTTTTGTTGTGTTTAAGTTTGATTGAAGTATATTATGAATGTGTTACATGTGTGTGTATGTGTGTTTTTTTCATGAGGCACACAACACGATTCATTGAGTTATAGGCTTATGAATGTATGCCGTGGGTATAGACTCGCGTACTTGACTAATTAGTAACCAATGTGGTAAATTATATTGTGAGTTGGACTTGGATATGAAGTTCGATGTTTTAAATGTTGTAGTTGGATACTAATAGATGGTTTGAATGTAATATAAATGCATAGGGTGTTTGTGAAGTGGTTGTAATTGTTAAAGTGTAGCTTGCGCTTAAGGCAAGTTCTCTTACCCTTATTCTCTTATGTTAAGCAAGTTTCTAAACTTGTTATTTAAATTGTGAAAGTTCTTTAAGCTACTCTTGAATGCTATACAAGCCTATTCATTGTATCTTTTCATTGTGCAAATTTCCTAACCTTTGCTCAATAAATCATGAAAGTTCATTTACGTTCCTTAACTTATTATATGTGGTACAAGTTATACCATACTCCAATATTCATAAAGCGTAAGTATTAAAGTGTTATTTTAGTAATATGATCTTGACTTAATTGTTCGAGCAAGATCTACTTAGTCTATCGAATGCTTTGAGTTGTTTCTAAAAGCATGACTATCTATTATGAAGTTTATTGTCATATTTTGCAATTGGTTCATGATTCTTATATTATTGAACTGTAAAGTACTGTAAGTCGATTCAACTACTCCTAGTTGATGATAGTTGAACTCTAAAGTTCCCTTATCTATCCAAACCAAACTTTCTTTGGTGCGGACTTGTATTCAATTTCTGAGAATGAACAACCCTATTAATTAGGGGATATTTTATGCGAAAGCGTTAAGATGGTTGTGCACAATTCATGGTACAAAGGGTTGATCCCCCTGAGTACGAGTTAATGGTCTATAGTCTTATTGACTGTTAAAGGTTTAAATAGAAATATTTCTAACCTAGGATAATGGTTCAAGGTCTTATGACCCTCAGAAGTTTCTATAATTCAATTCTTTATATGGATGAAAGTAAAGTTATTTAAACTCTTTTGAAACGATCCACTTATGTCATATCACTGTTGTATTTTCAAGTGAGCTTTTGTTTGCTCACTCTTGCATGTTTTACCACCACTTGCAGTTGAGACCAAGAATGTTGACATACCGTCAACAAGTAAAGGAAAAGGAAAGATGAATAAATGAAGGCTTGTTATGTCAAGTTACTTTTGTAATAAGACTTAGTTGGTTATGTTTTATGTTTTCGCATTTACGTTATTTGAATGATGTTAAGTTTTAGATAACCCTGGGATTTTATTGGACAAGTTGTCATTCTTTCTAAAGGAAGATTTTTATGAAGGTTGTAATTAGTTTGAAATTCTTTATTTGGGTAGATGTATGTTTGAATTAGAAAGTGAACACCAAATCATGTGGAAACGAAGTACCCGGATTTGGGGGTGTCACAGGTTGGTATCAAAGCCGTAGGTTATGAAACCTTAGGTGGGGGAAAACCTTAGGTAGTAGACTTATGATAAGATCGAAAATATAGATGTGATAGGTAAAGATAATAAACTACCTTATGTGCTATGTGTTTACGTTTAGGTATTCGAAGAGTGTCACGTAATAATAAACTTTAAAATTCTTTTGTCAGGATGACGAACATTAGAGAACCTAGTCGGGCTAGAGAGGTTGTACCTCAGGTGCCTAGAGAGGAGGAGCCCCGTGACATACATGTTGTCTGGGAGCAGCTGGTTAGGAGAGAGCCATCTCCATTGATCACCGTAGCTGGTCGGGAGCGTGAGCTGACACCTATTCCAGAGTATGAGGACGAGGACGAGTCTAAAGAGGAGGAATAGGAGGAAAAGGATCCCGAAGAGGAATTCTCACCTCACTCTACTAGTGCTGAGATGTACGAGGCAGTCTACGATAGCAACGTGGAGCTTCATGGACGAGTAGGAGATCTCGAGGAAACTATCCAGCAACGAGACAATACGATCGAGGAAATGGCAAGTGACCTGGGAGATGCACAGTGGAACCTGATACATATGGAGGTTGATAGAGATGCTGCTCGATTTGAACTGGCAAAGCTGAAGCAAGACATCCAGGAGGAGTTGAGGAAGCGTGCCAGAGCTGAAGAATCAAGCTTGAGGGCTAATCAACGAGCTGATCGAGCTGAAGATGAAGCTGAAGCCAAGAGGGCCAAGCTGAGGGAAACGGAATATGCTTTTCATACAGTGATAGAAAGAGCTCAGGACCGTATTTTCTACTACCCAGCTCAGTTCTAAGGTTTATTGTGGTATGTGGTGGACCGAAGAACGGCATTTCCGGTAATGGAAGAGGAACGCAGAGAGGCTGTGCGACGTATTAATATGCCTAGGTAGTAGCAGCAGTAGCAGTAATAGTAGTAGTAGCAGTAGCAGTAGTAGTAGAGCTTTTGTTTATGTGTTTCTTTTGTAGTAAATAAAGTAAATTCCATAATTGAGATAAGAATGGGATAAGTTAATAATGTAATCCTGCAACTTTTTCAGTTCAGGAAGTATGATGTAAATGGCAAAAATGCTATCTGATTGATATTTTAAACGACGACTAATGAATAAAAGAGGTTTATTGATGTGCTATGTGTGAACTAAGTTATTCGAACGTTTAATTATGAACTTGAATACTTAAGATTTGAATAAAGGATCTAATAATAATATTTTTTTTATCAGAAAATGCCTCCTAGAAGAAGAGTAGCACGTCAAAACCCCGAGGGTTCGCACGAACAACAACAATAACGATGCAACAAACCCTAACGCAGTTCAGCAATTAGTAAACCTGCTGGCAGGAGCAATGGCGAATCAGCCGCAAGTGCAGGCCACGACATTCAAAGAGTTTAAGGCAGTAGGACTGCCGAAATTTAAGGGATCGACAAACCCTATAGATGCTCAGACATGGATTATGGAAATAGAAAAGGTATTTGACGTGGTTAGGGTTAGTGAAGACCAGAAAACGACATTTGCGACTTTTATGTTGAAGTCAGATGCTAGCTTCTGGTGGCAGGCGAATAAGACTAGAGAGGGAGAAGGAGTCATAACGTGGGAACGTTTCAAAGAGATGTTCTACGAGATGTACTTCCCAGTGAGTTCGCAGGACCAGATGGAGGTCCAATTCCTACAGCTGAAGCAGGGAACGATGACAGTGTCGGAATACGCGGCGAAGTTTAATGAACTGGCCAGGTTCGCTACTTACCAGGTCAGCACGGATGCTAGGAAGGCAAGGAGGTTTGAGCGGGGACTGAAACCCTGGCTCTACAGCAAGGTCTATATGTTCCAGCTAAGCATATTTGCAGCCATGCTGGAAAAGGCTATTCTAGCTGAAGGGGGGAGCAAAGCGGTGACTAAATTCAACCATGACAAGAAGAAGAAGAATGAAACAAAAACTAAGGCTAGTGGTAGCGGGCTATCCATCAGAAGAGGAAGTGGAATGACAATAACTCTGCTGGGAGTTAGCAGGGAGGCCAGCAGAAGAGGAAGCTCGAAGCGTGTGCTACATGCGGGAAGACTCACACTGGAGTGTGCATGAAAGGGAAACGTGTGTGCTACAACTGTGGACAGGAAGGCCACATCGCGCCAAATTTCCCAAACCCCGAGAAAGGAGCTTGTTATACATGTGGATCCAAGGATCACATGGCTCGTAACTGCCCTAAGAAGCCAGCGACAGGGTCAACAGGGAATGGAGGAAAGGGCAGCGGCAGCACTTTGACTGTTGCCGGACCATCGCCACTATAGGCCGTTCGACCCACTGCCCGCACATTCAATATGACGGTGCAAGGCGCGGTGCAATCAAAAGATGTGGTGGCAGGTATTATTCCGATTAATAGTATAAATGCATATGTATTATTTAATTCGGGTGCTACTTGTTCATTCATATCTGATAATTTTTCTAAAACCCTAGACTTACCTGTAGAGGGGTTAGTTTACCCTTTGAGCATAAAGATTGCGAATAGGGAGATTATTCCTGTTAGGAGCGTTTATAGGAATTGTAGACTGGACATTAAGGGTCAGGAGCTTAGAGTAGATTTGATTCCGATTAAACTTGGGGAATTCGACGTCATAGTAGGTATGACTGGTTGTTCAACCATGGGGCGCTAATCGACTGTCATAAGAAGTCAGTAAACCTTACGACTCCATCGACGTTGGTGTTCTATGGTAGTAAATCACCTAGACAAGTGAATTGTATGACGGTGATGCAAGCCAAGAAACTTTTGATGCAAGGTTGTGTAGGATATTTAGCCTATATAGCAGATATGCGTAAGGAGAGCCCGAATGTAGAGGAGATATCGGTAGTTAAGGAGTTTGTGGATGTTTTTCCAAGCGATTTGCCAGGACTTCCGCCAGATAGGGAGACAGAGTTCGTGATCGATTTAACGTCGGGAACTGCTCCAATTTCGAAGGCTCCGTACCGAATGGCTCCAGTCGAGATGAAGGAACTGATGGTTCAACTGCAAGAACTGTTAGACAAAAGTATATCCAACCGAGCATTTCGCCTGTGGGGAGCGCCTATTTTATTCGTGAAGAAGAAGGATTGATCGATGTGACTTTGCATTAATTATAGGGAGTCGAATAAAGTTACGCTCAAGAATAGGTATCCTTTACCTAGGATCGATGACTTGTTTGATCAACTGAAGGGTGCGAAGTACTTCTCAAAAATTGATTTGCGAAGCGGGTATCATCAGTTGAAGGTGAGAAAGGAAGATATACCGAAAACTGCTTTTAGGACTCGGTATGGTCATTACGAGTTCTTGGTGATGTCATTTGGTCTCACGAATGCCCCAGCTGCATTTATGGACCTAATGAACAGGTTGTTCAAACCATTTCTGGACAAGTTTGTGGTAGTGTTTATAGATGACATCCTGGTCTATTCCAAGACCGAGGAGGAGCATGCTAAACATTTACGACTAACCTTAGAAGCACTGAGACTGAGAAAAGCTTTACGCTAACTTCTCAAAATGCAAATTTTTGTTGGAACGTGTGCAATTTCTTGGCCACGTGATCGACAAGGATGGTATTTCGGTAGATCCGTCGAAGGTTGAAGCGGTAATGAATTGGGATCAGCCGAAGACGCCGTCTGAAGTGAGGAGTTTCTTGTGATTGGCTGGTTATTATCGAAGATTTATCCAAGACTTTTCTAAAATCGCAACTCCGTTGACGAATTTGACTCGTAAAATAGTTAAGTTTGTTTGGACAGAGAAGTGTGAGGAGAGTTTTCAAGAGTTGAAGAAGTGGTTGAGTACTGCGCCTGTATTATCTTTACCGAATAGTTCAGGGAATTTCGTGGTATATAGGGATTACGCTGTGTGTTGATGCAGAGCGGCAAAGTCATTGCCTATGCGTCACGTCAGGTGACGGACTACGAGAAGGGGTATCTGACCCATGACTTGGAATTGGCGGCAGTAGTGTTTGCTCTAAAGATTTGGAGACACTACTTATATGGAGAGAAGTGTGAAATATACATAGATCACAAGAGTCTGAAGTATATCTTTACCCAGAAGGATTTGAACATGCGCCAAAGGAGATGGTTGGAACTGATCAAGGACTACGACTGCGAAGTACTTTACCATCCGGGTAAAGATAACGTTGTTGCCGATGCTTTGAGTAGTAAAGGTCGGGAGAAGCTGAATATGTTAACTGATCAGGATCAGTTAATAGAGCAGATGGCTAGATTAGAGCTGGAAGTAAAGTTTCCAAAGGAATTAGATGAGAAGTTGTTTCAAGTAACCACTGGTTCTACTATTGTGGACAAGGTGAAAGAAGCTCAACTTCACGATGAAGAATGCGAGAAGATTCGGAAGAGAATAGCTGATGGCGAAGAGTTTAAATTCAAGATTGACAGTGAGGAACTACTACGATTTGAAGGTAGAATCTGGGTACCACTAGTACTGGAAGTTAAGGAGGAGATCTTGAGCGAAGCTCACAGCTTGAGATATTCAATTCACACTGGGAGTACGAAAATGTACCAGGATCTCAGGCATCATTTCTGGTGGTCAAAAATGAAGAGGGATGTTGCTGAATGCGTTGCGAAATGTCTAACTTGTCAAAGAGTCAAGGCAGAACACTAGAGACTAGCGGATTGCTACAATCGTTAGAAATTCCAGAGTGGAAGTGGGAGCATATCACGATGGATTTTGTGGTTGGTCTTCCAGTGACTCAGAAAGGTTTCGATGCGATATGGGTTATTGTGGATCGACTGACGAAGTCAGCCCACTTTTTACCAATCAGGATTAGTACAACTTAGAGCAATTAGCTAAATTATACGTTAAGGAGATTATTTCTCGACATGGTGTTCCAGTGTCGATTGTGTCAGACAGAGATCCGCGTTTTACATCAAATTTCTAGAAACGTTTGCAAGAATGTTTGGGAACGCAGTTGCGAATGAGTACAGTGTACCATCCTCAAACCGATGGCCAGAGCGAGAGAACAATTCAGACGCTTGAGGATATGCTGAGAGCTTGTGTGATGGACTTCAAAGGAAGCTGGGATGATCATCTACCGTTGGTGGAGTTCGCCTACAACAATAGTTACCACACGAGTATCGGCATGCCGCCTTACGAAGCGTTATACGGTAGAAAGTGCAGAACTCCTTTGTGCTGGGATGAAGTCGGTGAACGTCAGCTGTTGGGACCGGAATTGGTGCAATAAACTGCTAAAAATGTGAAGTTGATCAGAACAAGATTGGTTGCTGCTCAGGACAGACAGAAGAAATATGCCGATCAACATCTACAGAACCAAGAATTCTTATGAGGAAGCTTCGTTTTCTTGAAGGTATCTCCCTGGAAGGGGAAAATTAGATTTGGCAAGAAAGGGAAGCTGAGTCCCCTATTTATTAGACCTTTTGAGGTATTACGAAAGGTTGGCGAGGTAGCTTACGAAGTGGCATTACCTCCGGAACTCAAGAATATACATAACGTATTTCATATTTTCGTGTTACGGCCTTACAAACACGACTATAAACATGTAATAGAATACAAGCCTTTACACTTTGATGAAGACTTAACTTATGAAGAGGTTCCTGTTCAAATTATTGACAGAAAGGAACAAGTACTTAGGAATAAAGTGATACCTTCTGTTAAGGTAATTTGGAGAAACCACAGTGCTGAAGAAGCCACGTGGGAACTCGAAGATGTAATGAGAAAATCGTATCCTCAATTATTTGTTTAATTGATTTGTGTAACCCCTTATATATCGATTATGGGGACTTCCTTTTAAGGGGGGAAGAATGTAACAGATGAGAATTTTTATGAGATTTTTTTTTACGTTGTGATTTTGGGGACATAATCCTTTTAAGGAGGGAAAATTATAACGATTGAGAATTTTAAATATTAATTTTAAATATTTATTAAATTAAATAAATATTTTATTAAATTTATTTGTGAAGATAAATAAATAAATTGTGCGATTGTTGTGGACAAGTTAATTAAGTGCTATATGATTAATTAAATTGATATGTTAGAAATGGTGTAGCATAATTTTAATTTAATTGAGAATAATTTAATTAGATTTAATGTTATGTGCTAAGTGATAATAATTTGTTACACGAATTATGTTTAATACAGGAAATTCAATTGTGTGACAATTTGGTATTATGTGAATGTTAGTTTATTTAATTGAATTAGAGTGTTGTAATTTAATTAAATAAGTGTAATATTTAATCTATGGATTTAAAGAGTTATTAAAAGACTAGAAAAGGATTTTAAAGTGTTTTACCAAACAAGGCCCTTGTACTTGTTTAATCTTATTTTACCCAAACAAAGCCTTAGCACTAAAAAACCTATTTTTTTTACTAAGAGGTTGCAAAACATGGCCTTGGGCTTTTCAAATTTTGTAACCTATGTAATAAGTGGTAGTTAGTATAGCAATTAGTATATTATTTATTAGCTATATTAATAATATAAGTTACATATATATTAGATATGTATATGTATATTGTATATTGTATAATATATGTTAAGTTAAAAGATACGTTAGTTTTTAAAAGCCTAAGTCAAAACAAAGAAAGAAAAAGAAGAAGAGAGTTAGAGAGAATTGTTAGAGAAGAAGAAGAGAGAAGAGGAAGAAAAGCTTGAGAAGGCAAGAGAGGATCATCATCTTCATCATCTCTTCTCTTTAATTAAAACTAGTAAGGTTATACCCTAACCCTTGTACTCAATTCTTATGTGTTGTAATTCTTCTTTATCAAATTAGGTTTTTATAATCATGAAATTATATGTATATATATTGTTCATATGTTGTTCATATGTAATTGTATGCCATGAAAGGGTTTTCAAAATACAATTGTTGTAAAAATAAGTTTTCAAAGCATATTCTTCTATGTTTTCATAGTTTTAGAATTCTATGTGGAAGTCTCTTTGTGAAAGTTGTTATTTTGATATGTGAATGGGATATGTATATATATATATATATGTTTACATGAGAGTTTCATAGTTGTTTAAGAATTTCAATTCACAAGTATATGATGAACACTATGAAATTCATGTTCATAGTGTTAGATTATGAATTTATGTTGAAAATTTCTTTAAATCCTTGATGTGAGCATGAATTATGTGTAATATGTGATATAACATGATTATATATGAGTTATATGGTTGTTCTAGAAATTCAATCCATGAATTTTTGATAAACAATAGGAAGTGTGTTCATAGTGATTTTCGGTGAAGTTATTTCTAAAAAACAGGCTTTTGAAACTATCAAATTGATGTTTGATTTTGAGTTATTGTTAAACTTGTTAATGTATTATGTTAATATGTTAAGAATATGAGTTATCACAATTGGAATCACTTGAATTGATTGAAAAACGAGGTCGTAATAGTAATTTTCATCAAGAACGCTTAAAATTGTGTTTTTCTTCGAAACTCATGAAATCTTGATTTTGATTATGTGTTATATGGATTTTAAATCTTATAAGCATGTTAATGAGTTTAAAATATTGTTAGTATCAAGTTTTATGTTTATCATGTTGGGAAAAATCGAATTCGGTGTGAAGGAATGAGCCAAATTGGCTTATTTCTCCACCAGTTCGCGAGCCAGCCCCTCCACCAGAGGGAGGACCCGCCCCAGCGGGTGTTTTACACCATGGGGACCCGCCCCAGTGGGTAAAGCTGCTGCCCGGAGATTTTGGTTTTTGGTTTTTGAGTTTTTATGCCCCGTTTGTTAAGCTAACTTATTTCTAAGACTTGGAAAGTGAAATGTGCAATAAGATAACATGTTTTTGATGTGTTTAAGTTAGATTGAAGTATATTATGAATGTGTTACATGTGTGTGTGTGTGTGTGTTGTTTTCATGAGGCACACAACACGATTCATTGAGTTATAGGCTTATGAATGTATGCCGTGGGTATAGACTCGCGTACTTGACTAATTAGTAACCAATGTGGTAAATTATATTGTGAGTTGGACTTGGATATGAAGTTCAATGGTTTAAATATTGTAGTTGGATACTAATAGATGGTTTGAATGTAATATAAATGTGTAGGGTGTTTGTGAAGTGGTTGTAATTGTTAAAGTGTAGCTTGGGCTTAAGGCAAGTTCTCTTACCCTTATTCTCTTATGTTAAGCAAGTTTTTAAACTTGTTATTTATATTGTGCAAGTTCTTTAAGCTACTCTTAAATGCTATACAAGCCTATTCATTGTATCTTTTCATTGTGCAAATTTCCTAACCCTTGCTCAATAAATCATGAAAGTTCATTTATGTTCCTTAACTTGTTATATGTGGTACAAGTTATACCATACTCCAATATTCATAAAGCGTAAGTATTAAAGTGTTATTTTAGTAATATGATCTTGACTTAATTGTTCAAGCAAGATCTACTTAGTCTATTGAATGCTTTGAGTTGTTTCTAAAAGCATGACTATCTATTATGAAGTTTATAGTCATATTTTGCAATTGGTTCATGATTCTTATATTATTGAACTGTAAAGTACTGTAAGTCGATTCAACTACTCCTAGTTGATGATAGTTGAACTCTAAAGTTCCCTTATCTATCCAAACCAAACTTTCTTTGGTGCAGACTTGTTTTCAATTTCTGAGAATGAACAACCCTATTAATTAGGGGATATTTTATGCGAAAGCGTTAAGATGGTTGTGCACAATTCATGGTACAAAGGGTTGATTCCCCTGAGTACGAGTTAATGTTCTATAGTCTTATTGACTGTTAAAGGTTTAAATAGAAGTATTTCTAACCTAGGACAATGGTTCAAGGTCTTATGACCCTCAGAAGTTTCTATAATTCAATTCTTTATATGGATGAAAGTAAAGTTACTTAAACTCTTTTGAAACGATCCACTTATGTCATATCACTGTTGTATTTTCAAGTGAGCTTTTGTTTGCTCACTCTTGCATGTTTTACCACCACTTGCAGTTGAGACCAAGAATGTTGACATACCGTCAACAAGTAAAGGAAAAGGAAAGATGAATAAATGAAGGCTTGTTATGTCAAGTTACTTTTGTAATAAGACTTAGTTGGTTATGTTTTATGTTTCCGCATTTACGTTATTTGAATGATGTTAAGTTTTAGATAACCCTGGGATTTTATTGGACAAGTTGTCATTCTTTCTAAAGGAATATTTTTATGAAGGTTGCAATTATTTTGAAATTCTTTATTTGGATAGATGTATGTTTTAATTAGAAAGTGAACACCAAATCATGTGGAAACGAAGTACCCGGATTTGGGGGTGTTACAGATCCTCCTTTGGGATGTCAACACTCCTCCAATTAATGATCGGGAGATCAGGATGATCGTCTATTGGACCATTCCCTGATTAATCTTAGGAGCACCTTCGGTGAGGATAAAATTGCATAGAAATCACAGCTGGATCTCCTCTATAAACTTTTTATTTTTGGCCTCTCTGGCCTCTATAGCCTCATCATCAAGAGGTCCTTCCTAATAGGATTTCTCATCTCCACTCTGATTGACCTAGGGTATCAAGAGATTCAAGACACTAAGGGAATCTTCTTTAATGATTCCTTGCTTCAGCTCTGATTGACCTTGGGTATTAGTAGGTTTGAGATATTTGTGGGGACTTTCCTTAATGGCTCCTTGAATCCTGCTTTAGTGAGGTTCGGCTTGAGGGGAATCATCATGTGGATAGTCATATGCTTGTGAGGATTACAGTTTTTGGAACCACCGAGATAGTCCAGTCCAGCCATGCTCAACTGTGTCGGTATATGAATAAGAGTCTTGATCCCCTAACCATTATGCCCTAGCCTTTGGCCTAGTCGATGTCCTTTGGAAAGCATCTCCTGACCAACTGCCATCACTTCGGGTGATATCTGAGGTTTCAATGCTGGCGAGCCCAAAGATTGGTATTGGGGTGTGCTCACTTCGAAGGCTTTGAAACTTGCAGGTTCAACATCTGGAAACCGATCACGGGCATATCTTCCAGAGAATGAATCAGATATTCATGTTCGGCATTGACTGTGACCAAGTTGCCGTTGATCATATATTTCAATTACTGGTGAAGAGTGGACGAATTGACTCCAGCCATATGAATCCATGGTCACCCCAGTAATAGGTTATACCCAATAGTGATATTCAATATTTGGAAAGATATGTTGAAAATAAATGGACCGATCTCCATGGGAAGTTCAATTTCCCCCACCGTATCCCTCCGTGATCCATCAAAAGCTCGGATTACCATATGAATATCTCAAATCCGATTTGGATTGATATTCATCATCTCTAAGGTATTTTAAGGGCAGATATTCAAGGATGAGCCCCCATCAATAAGTATGCCTCCTATCACATACCCGGATGATATAACCGCAATATGCAGTGGTCTGCGATGTCCAGTTCCTTCGGCTGGTATTTCATCATCGGTGAAAGATATCACGTTGCTTTCTAGCACGTGGCTAATCAGATGTTGGAACTTCTCTGTATCGATATTTTTGGGAAAGTGAGCTTCCTCTAACACTTGGATTAGAATTTGACGGTGGTCTTCGGAGGCTAGCACCAAGTCAAGGATAGAGGTTTTGGGTAGTGCCCCCTTCAGCTGCTTTATCGCTCGTGCCTCATTGTGTCCTACTTTATTAAGGAAATCCACAATCTTCTCTGATGGCACCTTCCCTATGGTTTTAGCTATTGGCTTCATTATCTGCACTGGGAGGTACAATGGGTTATCCCTTGGCAAGATCATAGTATATTCGATCTCCGACCTTATATCCTCTCCATAGTTCCAAGGAACCTTTTTCAGACTAAAAATAAAGATCTGCGGCCGAGGGGTCAACATTATCGACATTGGAGCAACTATTTCCAATGGAGATTCGTCTCCCCTATTGGATAATCCTCGGATAGTAAGAGGCAGGGTGGAAGTTTCTTCTATGCTAGTGATAACTGCCACTATTTCTTCGGAACCTCGTACCTTTCGATGATATACTATCTCTTCATCAGGGAAAATCTCAGCATCCCTTATCATTTCCAGCTCTCTTGATTTAATCAGATTCTGAATTAGATGGTGTAGGGCCCAACACTCCTCAGTGGCATGTCCAGGAGCATCTGAATGATATATGTCGACGTCGGGAAAAAAATCATATCGCTTTGGACCTGATTTTTCTCTCTTCCTAAGTTTTGTTATTTTCTACCCTTATTACCTTATCTGTTTTATGAAGGGTGAAGGTATTTTAGGAAAAGGCCAACATGTATCATGTCGACGATTTGAAAGATTTACAGAGTCGCCAGTTGGTAGATTTAAAATGGTTGTACCAACTCAACCAAGTTTTGTTTGATTTTTGCAAGTAGGCCCAATTACTGGACACTATCGAAACTTGATCTTAAAACCGAGATTCTAAAGTTTGAGGGCTTAGTTAAGTGGGGGGAAGGTGTTAGGCACCCCCCCAACTCCTGTGAAACACGGTACCACATCTTTTCAATTTTCCCTTTTAAATTACAATGTGTGTGTGTGTGTGTGATGGAATTAATTGAGCCTACGTTTATTTTTGAAAGTATTGTCATGCATCGTTGAACCTATATACGAAGGGTTTGATTTGATTTGCAAAAGTCCTTTTTAGATAAGATAGGAAAATGATGTTTTGAAAGGATGGTTTTCAAACCCTTTTGCTTGCATAGGAATTAAAGCATGTTTATACTTCCATTTTTATTCTTTTCAGCCTTCGGCTCAATTTGGATGGTGATTGTCGAGCTGCGAAGCATTCTCGACTACAAAATATATACAAGTGCCGGTCTTCTCATGGGCATGATAGCCATCGGACTGACTTTGGCATGACAAACCATATTTCATTATGTTTGAGACCTTAAATTCGGATAAATGGTTTAAGGTCTCTTTCAGATGCACATTTTTACAGAAAAACTGACAGGGTACATTTGTAATGTGGAGTTGTCCATCGTGGAAATCAAATTCTGATCAGCTTGATCATGAATTCCACGATTCCTAGGCTCACAGAGAATATCCAAGAAAACCTGCACAACACAGATATTCACAAAGAATATATATTTACATCTAGACGTCGCAAAACCAAAGATTCATCAGTCAAATCCTTGCATGTGCGTAGCCAAAGCTTCTCGTTCCCACTAGATATAAATCTAAGGGTCACGAGGTTGCTTTAATATTTAACAAAACTAGAAAGAAAGCTAGATTTAAAAAAATCTTAGCCATTCTAGCTTCCTAGTTCCGGTTGGACCTATTTTGAACCGTTTGAAAGGTAGAAATGACTAGATTTAAATAAATCTAATTCGCCAAATTTATAATAAAACAAATTCATATCAAATGAATAATTAAAACAGATATTTAATCAGAATGAAATAAGAAACATATATATATATATATATATATATATATATATATATATATATATATATACGAAAGCTGTAAAGGGCGACAGATTTCCAATCCCAGGCCCGATATATATATATAAGATGTAATGGGCGACGAATTTCAAATCCCAGGCTCGGACATAAATGTAAATATATATGTGTATATAAAAGCTGTAAAAGAGCCACGGAGTAATCCAGGCTTGACAGAAAAGTAAATATATATATATATATATATATATATAAAAGATGTAAAAGAGCCACGGAGTAATCCAAGCTTGACAGAAAAGTAAATATATATGTATATATATATATATATATATATATATATATATATATAAAAGCGATAAAGAGCCACAAATTTCTCCAGGCTCAACTGAATGTAAATATATATATTTATAAAAGCAGTAAAAAGGCCACGAATTTCCAATCCAGGCCGAACTGAAATATAAATGTTAATATATACAGTTAGTATATATATATATATATATATATATATATATATATATTAAAGCGAAAAAGGCCACGAATTAGCAATCCAAGCCAAACGAAGTTAAAAAAATTATATATATATATAGTTATATATATATAAAAGCAGTAAAAGGTCCACGAATTTGCAATTCAGGCCCAACAAAGTTAAAAGCTAGTATATATATAGTCAAATATATGTATAATAAAGCTGAAAAGGCCACAAATCAGCGATCTAGGCCGAACAAGTTAGTATATATATATACATATATACATATATATATATATATATATATATACATACATAAAAGCGAGTAAAAGCCACGGATCAACGATCCAGGCTGTGCAAACGAAGAAAAATGTATATATACTAAAAAGTTAGCTAAAACGGCCACGGAACTGAGTTTCGGGCAAAACTAGAAGACCAAACTTGATATGCACGTTCACATATACGTAATGAAGTAGAAAATGAGTTCTGATTGTAAAATTACTTATAATGGACTGCTACACGGGCTTTTTGCCACTAAGTAGGCTTCAAATGGATGTTTCCACCAGTTAATTTTTGATATGTCACAGAATATACGTATACAAGCGTGTTAGAAGAATAAAATCAAAGTTTGGAGTACTAGAAGTAGGGCTAAGGGACGAAATGGGCGGAGTTTCAGAGTATTTTTTTTCTCATTTTTTTTGGCAAGGGGGGTCTTATATTTAAAGACTTGATGGTTACAGGTGCATCTGCGGCTGCCGCACCTCTACTTGCGGCTCCCCAAGTGGGAAATGGGCGGAGTTTCAGAGCATTTTTTTTCTCATTTTTTTTGGCAAGGGGGGTCTTATATTTAAAGACTTGATGGTTACTAGGTGCATCTGCGGCTGCCGCACCTCTACCTGCGGCTCCCCAAGTGGGTCCCACTCTCATGGGTCCTATCGTCTCGAAGTGCGTGCACTTCGAGCACGATGTCAGGTTTGATCCTTCCTAATTTTTGATCAGAGCGTCCGTTTGAGGTGTGCTATACCTTTCCGGAAAGCCCTTTCTGAGAGCGTCACAATGACATGGGACTTAACTTTTTCTGAATCCAGGAAGATTGGTTTATAACCAGATCTTTGTTTTTTCACAGTTTATTTGTTGAGCTGTATTCTGCTGTTTTCACTCGGGATCAATGTCATAGCTCTTTCTGATCTTCATTGCATCAATTCAGTTTGATTTTGATTGCACTAGCTTCAAGTTGTTAAAATGACCATTTTACCCTTCCAGGGTTGTCTCATGTGTTGGCACGGTTTTTGACTGTTTTCTCGGGGTTGACTCTGAGGTTTGAACCAAGTCAATTCTGTTCATCCTCAGGGTTGTCTCCGAGATTGACTTAGTCTCCCAGGGTTGTCTCTAGGGATGATGTGATGCTTCGAGATTATCTTCGAAGTTGACTTGGCTTCCCAGGGTTGTCTTTAGAGTGACTACATCTCCCGGGTTGTGACCGGGGCTAGACTTGACATCCTGGTGTTATCGACGGAGCTAAATTGGATCTCCCGGTGTTTTTATCGGGGTTCCTGTACCACCCGGGTTGTGACCGGGACTTGACTTAACATCCCGATGTTGTCGCTGGGGTTGAGTTTGATCTCCCGGTGTTGTCGCCGGGGTTGAGTTTGATCTCTCGGTATTATCGTCATAGTTTCTGTACCTCCTGGGTTGTGACCGAGGCTTGACTTGACATCCTGGTGTTGTCATTGGGGCTGAGTTTGATCTCCCAGTGTTGTCGCCGGGGTTACTGTACCTCACGGGTTGTGACCGAGGCTTGACTTGACATCCCGGTGTTGTCGCCAGGGTTGAGTTTGATCTCCCGGTGTTATCGTCGGAGTTTCTTTACCTCCTAGGTTGCGATCCGGGGCTTGAATTGACATCCTGGTGTTGTCGCCAAGGCTGAGTTTGATCTCAATTATCGCCGGGGTTTTTGACTTTGGTTTGAAACTCTGGGGTTGTCTCCAGAAGGTAAAAGATGGTTTTGCCCTCCTGTAGGGTTAGTAACAGGAATACTAAATTTCGAGTGTATACAGATGCCCCTCTTTATCATGTTTATGCAATGTAATGGAATGAACATGATAAAGATTGCTAGATACTGGAAATATGACGTATGC
The DNA here is from genome assembly GCA_020205555.1 of Panax stipuleanatus. Classification (NCBI taxonomy): domain Eukaryota; kingdom Viridiplantae; phylum Streptophyta; class Magnoliopsida; order Apiales; family Araliaceae; genus Panax; species Panax stipuleanatus. The sequence continues at coordinate 64,827,936 of CM035119.1, read as the reverse complement.
AGGTGTATTGCATTGCATGGTATGATATGTTATGAATGTTACATACCCTTATGGTGTTGGGGTTATCACTGACTGTTTATGCCATTTTTCGCTGGGGATAACGTCATCCGTGATTGCCCTTGGTAAATTCTCTTGACACCTACTCGAATGGTTGTTGGCAAATTCTCGACCATCACCGAATCTTTCTCGATGCTACACTGGTTTGAAGCCAATGGTTTTACATATCCGTTGATACTCATCTGTGGGGAAAAGTGTAATACCCGAGAATTTCCAAATACTATTAAATGAATATATTTATGGAGAATGAGAATTTATTTGAATATAAATGATTTTGTGTTGTGAGAAGAATTGATTCAATTATATAGAATTGAATAATTATTATAATAATTGAGAAATTTATGAAGTTTGCGATAAACTCGTTGAATGCCTTGTGTGGCACAGTGATGAGAAATATTAATGATTATATTAATTAACAAAGAAATCATTAAACAATTAATCTATATTAATTGTTGGTATGTTGAATTATTATTATTGCGAGTAATAGCATGGTAATAAGTATATTGGTTATAAATATAATAAGATTTATATTTATTTAACGTGATAATTAATCATGTAAATGTTAGTTAATTATTATGGAAATTAATAATCAATGAGGAATGAATTAATTAATATTGTCGTTAATTAATCAATGAGATGAATAATTTATTTATTTGACATTATGAATAATAAAATAAATAAGTAAGTTATTAATATAATAAGGTTGTATTGATTGTTAATTGTTATGTGCAAGTATGCAATAATTAATTATATAAAGTATATGGGATACAACTATATTATATAGTGTAGTGCAATATTTATGTGACTATACTATACATAGAAACCATATATTAAGATTGATTTAAATATATAAGCTACATGATTTATGCGTATGTAACATTATGTATGTGAGTATACCTTAAAATAATATATCATGGATATATTGTAAACAATGGTTGACTAATAGAATTTAATTGAATAATATCCGAGAAGATTATACCGGTATGATAAAATGTACATGGATTATATGTGTGCAAATTAAATTTACTACATTGAAATATTATTTATGTGAATTACATGATGACATTAAAATTATATCCTAAGCATGTATTATATGAATACAACTTAAGTATATAGTGTGTGTATTATAACACAAGTGTAGCATGTAGTTCATTGACCAATAGCTGAGCTTGTATTTGTTGTCCCATAATAAGAGTCACAATTCTCCTACACACGTGAAAGGCTAAAGCCTACCATTCTTCTTAAACTCAGCAAACTAGGATAGCTTCATAGCAATCATCAAGGGGGGAGTGGTTTTCATGATTGATTCCACCAACTAATTACCTACTCTTCCTTAACCAATATAAAACTCATCAATCCGTTAGTTTATTTTGAGAGTTAGAAGCATAGACCGTGTTTTGATTTTCCTATAAATGAAGCATCCCTCCGTCACATTTCAACTTGCTAAGAATTCCAAGTGAAGTTAGTATACTGTGATTACCTATTAAGTTGAGGGAGGATTCCTAAAGCAGCATTAGCAAGCAATATCATATCAACCAAGAAACAGAGGTAGCATTCTGGTTCTTCATTTCTTAGACTTCTAATTTCTTAAAATGGAGCATGATTTTGATGATAACATGATTGGGTAATGTTTGTTAGTTGAGATATAGTTGATATGTTTGCTTATCAGCATGTTAGAACTACAATGTAATTTGTTTTCAATTAAATTCGTAAGGAATTTTTGTGATTGGCTTAAGTTTCTGTCGAAGCAGAAACTGCATTGCTGCTAGATGAGACCCTGGCGCAGCTGCGCCAGGCGCCTGTGGCAATTTTTCTGGTTCTGCTGCAAGCTGCTATGAGATATCATGTTCAAACTTGTTTAGGCAGGCATGATGACTAGTCCAGCATATGTATTAGTATACCTAGACCTAAAGAGAACACGTTTTATTATATTAGCATGCATGACCAAAGAAACTTATAGTTTGAAATGAACTTAGCATTTATAAACGGACTTTGATATATGAATGCCATGTTGATATTATGATTTTAGTGAACATGCTTACACGATATAACTACACATGAGGTGTAATTCAAAGTTATATACATGTGCTAGAATATAATTCCCATTTGGTTTAAAATAACTTTTCACAACAAGCTTGGATGTGTTATAATCTAATAAACATGTTGTGGTGCATATTCTGAACTTAGAACATGTGTGATTTATATTTCTTTAGTAGCCACACATATTATATACATATGCTCATTTTAGTTAAACACATTGATGGTTATTCAAACAAGAGTTTAAACATGCTTTAAAAGTGATTAACGATGCTAGCTATGGACAAAAGATGTGAACACTTATAAGCATGCGTAGTATAGATTATGTGATCTCTTTATGTAAACATATGATTAATTAGTACTCATTGTAATTATATGACTCTATTTGGCCTTAATTCCTTTGGCGATCCTAAACTAAGACCATGACATGTAATAGTGAACTTAAGATGGTCATAAGCTTATGAAAAGTCCTCTAACATGAATGTATGTTAAGTGCAATTGCCTTAGTATGCTTATGTGTTGGACAGAAACAGCAGCAGCCTAACCCTGGTCTGGCCAGGCTGAAGCGCAGCTGCGCCGCCCCTAGGCCTAACCAAGGCGCAGCTGCGCTAGGCCAAAATGAAATCTGGGCAGTTTTGTTGATCTGACTTCTGGCAGATAACTCACCTCAATGCTATAGCTGCTAAACAAGACTAATTGCTACTGATATTTGATAGTAACATACCATGAAGATGTTTCAATTGAGAAAAGTAATTCCATAGCTAATGAAAGCCTAATCGATTAAAAATGACATAATGCTATACGAATGTTATTTGAATTCATGGTAACTTATAATTTGATTTCATACCAAATGCGTATAAGTATGTAATGACGTGTGACTAAGGTAATACAATTTGTGTATATTTAATTTGAGTAACAAGCTTAAGTGCCGAATGTGTTAACTAATGAAAATCTTATACATGTAATACATTATAAATAGGATTCGAAAGTGTTGGCTAGCTTTACGTGAGTAAACTACACATAAGGCAAGTATCTAAACCTTATCTCTTTGGATGCAAGTTTCCTAACGTACACTCTTTTACGGTGCAAGTATTCTATCCTTGTATATTGCGAACTAGTTTCTTTACTTAATCGTTTGAATTGAATTAGCATACTTGAACTCTTATTTCATTAAAGCTATTATTCATGTTGAACTTGGTATTGTTCTTGAATATTGTGAAATTATCTATGCCATTTGATTCGGCTAGACTTATATTATTGAAAAGCGACCCAAACCAATTGATTGGTGCGGGATCTTGTATTTAACTGAGAAGAACAACCTTCTTTGAAGGGAATATATAATTGTCGGAGAACCGACGTGCGCACTTGAGTATGATTGATTGTTATGAATATTGTAGGGTACTTTAGGCTGATCACCTAATGTACTTATTTTTGATTTGGGTTATCAGTTTAATGCTGTTAATTCTAGTAGAAGTTCATAGTCCTTAGTGACTGCTCAGTATTCAGTTATCTTGAAATCTTGAATTGATTTATTATTGAATCATATTGATATTATTCTATCCTTAGCGACTATTATTGAGAACTGTTGATATTCTTGTTATCCTTGAACTATCAAACCTTGCTATACCCTTTCGAGAATTGAGAATTATATTACTCACCCTTATTGTATATTACTTGCTGGGCAAATTGTGCTCATTCTTGCTTTCTCTAAAATATTTCAGTTAAGGCAGAGCAGTGCGGACCTTCGGGCACATATAAGGGCAAGGGAAAGGCTACTGAGTAGCTTTAATTATATAGGACTTATGACTGTAATAAAGAACTTATGATATTATGTACTAGTTAGGGTTATTTATGCTTGAGATATGTCTAAGCTATGTAATCACTGTTTAAGTTACGAGACCTTGGGACATGAATAAATTATATTATGTAAATGTAATCTATTCGGTAGTAGTCGTATATTATATTTCGCCGTGCGATGCAACATTTAGTCGTATTATTATTATGATTGTGTTATCATGAGCACGTGACGAACCGAATTCGAGTGACAGTCCTGGAATTTGGGGGTGTCACAGGTTGGTATCAAAGCTGTAGTTGTAAACCTTGGGAACTAGTGTCCTTAGACTATAACTTAGGCGAACTTAGAAGTTAGGAAGGAGATTAAACTCATGTAGAGTTTTCCTTGAGAGACCTAGTCTGTTATGAAATGTAACTTTATTTTATATAATGAACTTATGTTTTATTTAACTTTCTAATGGAGTTGCTGTTTCTTGTCTTGTGTTTGTGATTGTAGATGGCAGATATGGGAGTACCTGCTAGAGTGGCTGAGGAGAGCCCAGGAATATTCATATAGTGTACGAGGCACCCTTAGATGCTGTGCCTGTGCAGGCTGTTGCACCGTTTGAGTCTGATGACGAGGACGAGATTGAGATAGAGTCTGATCCAGAGGAGGAGCCGATGGAGGAGGAGCCGATGGAGGAGGAGCCAATGGAGGATGAGCCAGTAGAGGACTCTGATGAGGCTACTGTAGAGGAGCAGATGTTAGGCGAGTATGAGGAGCGGATTTTGGAGTTGGACTGCAGAGTCCAGAAGCTGGAGGCCGAGGTCGAGGAGAGAGAGTCTGAGTTCACAAAGCTGAGGGACGAGGACCACCAGAGGAAGTTAGACATGCAGGAGCTAGAGGTACAGATCGCTTACCGCAGGGAGACAGGGATCCAGATGGGAACCTTATTCTACAGGTCAATGGCGAGGAATGTGGATCTGGCAGGAAAGCTGGAAGAGGTAGAACAGAGGGAACTAAGCGAGAAGACTGAGAAGGAAGCACTTCGCGCTCAGTTGGAATTAGATGTGATGGATAGGATACACTTCGAGGAAAAGTGGGAGGCTGCCCATGAGAGAGCAGATGACCTGGAAGATGAGGTCAAATGCAAGAAGAGAAAAATGAACAAGATGGGGTATGTGTTTCGTTCGACATTTGAGAGGGTGCTTGATGGTGTGTACCACTACCCGGCAGAGCACTGGACAGACTCTACACACTATGAGTCGAGAACTGGTAGCTTATATAGCACAGTTAGAGTACAAGAGCGCTGTGGAGCGTGGCATAATGTGATGAGATTTCCTTAAATGGTCTAGTGGTAGTTTAGTAGAATTTATCTGTACATACTATGTTGTAATCCCAATTTTTTGTGTAAGATGTGGGATAGTGATGTAAACCCTGTGTAAGCTTTTATTAGAGGGGTAGTATGGTAGTAGGTTGGTATATTCTCCGTCTTTTGTGATATTAGGGATACATGTGATAACATTTATAGAAATATGCTAGGGAAATTATGTAATGAAACGGTTGGCATATGAATATAAATGAAGCTTATTTCAGAAACGTGTTATAAATTTATTCTTTTAGTATTAAAAGAAATACTTAAGTAATATACTTGAATAATAATAAAATGAAAATTTGTGATGCAGATAATGCCGTCCAAACGTAGATTGATTGCACCAAAGGAGTCAGTGAACAATGAGAGGGGACAATTAGGACCCGATCAAGAAATTGGTAGACCTGTTAGGAGAGGCATTAACGGGAAGGAATAATGAACCCATTTGCCCCAACCCTCAGGCTGTGCCAGTAACAACCTTTAAAACTTTAAGAGTGTAGGACCCCCGGAGTTCGAGGGAACTACCGACCCAATCGTCGCACAAACGTGGATCAAGGAGATCGAAAAAGCTTTCAGTATAGCTCGCGTAGGCGAAGATCAGAAGACGGTGTTTGCCACGTACATGATGAGGGGAGAAGCGAACTACTGGTGGGAGGCTAATCAACAAAGAGCTGGAGAAGGATAATACCTTGGGATACGTTTAAGACGTTATTTTTTGAGAATTACTTCCTGAAAAGCATGAAGAATAGGACGGAGGTGAAATTCCTAGAGTTAAAAAAAGGGGAGATGACGATGGCGCAATACGCGGCTAGGTTTAACGAACTAGCCCGATTTACGGAGCACCAGGTAGGAGATGAAGATAGGAAGGCTAGACGATTCGAACAAGGACTGAAGCCTTGGCTATTCAATAAGGTGTCAGTTCTTCAGATCGATTCTTTTGCAACACTGCTGGAGAAGGCTATTATCGCCGAGGGAGGAAGTGAAGCTTTGAGCTTGTATAACAAAGAGAAGAAAGGAAAGAACACTAGTAGTGAAAATCAGTGGAGGAAGCAGTGGCGGAGGGAGTAACTCCAGGAAGAGAAAGTGGGACAACAACAACAACAACAACAACAGCAGCAAAAACAATAATCAAGGTGGGAGTCACCAGGGAAATTTTAAGAAAAGGAGTGGAGCTTGTAATAAGTGTGGGAAAAGTCACCAAGGGGAGTGCTAGAAAGGAAAGGGCACGTGTTATAACTGCGGCCAAGAGGGGCATATATTGCCAAACTGTCCGAAGCCAAAGAAGATCCAAGGGTGTTTTGCTTACGGCTCAACTGAGCACTGTATTAAGGATTGTCCGAAGAAGGGAAGTGGCGGAAGTGGTAGCCAACAAGGCGGAGGAAACAAGCTTATGATCAGCGGGCCGACACAATCCAACCGCCCAACCGCCAGAACTTTTAACATGACAGTCCAGGACACCGTGGCTGCGAAGGACGTGGTGTCAGGTATAATCCCAATCAATGATATAAATGCTTATATATTATTTGATTCGGGTGCCACCTGTTCTTTTATATTTGAAGAATTTGCTAGTAAACTTAACACACCCCGAGGACGATTAGAAAATCCTTTGAACATAGAAGTTGTGAATAATGAAATAATCCCTGTAGAATACGTTTATCGAGATTATTACGCAAAACATTAGAGAACATGAACTGAGCGTAGACTTGATTCCTATGAGACTGGGAGAAATTGATGTGATACTGGGAATGGATTGGTTGTATAACCATACAGCGATAATTGACTGTCAGAATAAATGTGTAAACCTTCAGACTCCGAGTAAGTCTAAGGTAGTGTTTTATGGTAGCTCATCGCTTAAGCAATCGTGTTGCGTTACCATGATGTAGGCTAAGAAATTGTTAAGGAAAGGATGTGTAGGTTATTTAGCTTACATCGTAGATACTCGAAAAAAGGGAGTAGAAATTAAAGATATATCCGTAGTTAATGAATTTCAAGATGTGTTTCCGGACGATCTGCCTGGTCTTCCACCAGATAGAGAAATCGAATTCGTAATAGACTTAGCACCGGGAGCGGCATCGATTTTGAAAGCTCCATATCGTATGACACCAGTAGAAATGAAGGAATTGATGATACAATTACAAGAATTATTGGATAAGGGTTACATATGACCGAGTGTGTCTCCTTGGGGAGCACCAGTGTTATTCGTTAAGAAAAAGGATGGATCGATGAGGCTCTGTATCGATTATTAAGAATTGAACAGAGTAACGATCAAGAACCGATATCTGCTATCGAGGATAGACGACCTGTTTGATCAACTGAAGGGAGCAAAGTGTTTCTCAAAAATTAACCTACGAACAGGATATCATCAACTAAAAGTGAGGGATGAGGACATACCAAACACTGCATTTCAAACTCGTTATGGACACTACGAGTTTTTGGTAATGTCATTTGGATTGACTAATGCTCCGGCAGCATTTTTGGACTTGATGAACTGAGTTTTCAAGCCATACTTGGATAAATTTATAGTGGTTTTTATAGACGACATTTTGATCTACTCAAAGACAGAGGAAGAACACGCCGAACATCTGAAGATTGTTTTGGAGGCACTAAGGAAGGAGAAGATGTATGCAAAATTTTCAAAGTGCGAATTTTGGATGGAGAAGGTTCAATTCTGAGGCCACGTGGTGGATAAGAATGGAATCTTAGTAGACCCTGCAAAGGTAGAAGCAGTAAGTAATTGGGAACAACCGAGAACACCAATGGAGGTAAGAAGTTTTTTAGGGTTAGCTGGGTACTATTGAAGATTCATCTAAGATTTTTCTAAGATAGCAACCCCGTTGACCAATTTGACTAGAAAGACGGTGAAATTTGTATGGACCGACAAATGCGAAGAAAGTTTTCAAGAACTGAAAAGGAGATTGAGCGAAGCACCTGTGTTATCATTACTAGATGATGCGAGAAATTTTGTGGTGTATAGTGATGCATCGCACAAGGGACTTGGCTGTGTGCTTATGCAGCACGGCAAAGTCATTGCGTATGCATCACGACAATTGAAGGATTACGAAAAATGATACCCTACTCACGACTTAGAGTTAGCGGCAGTTGTTTTTGCGTTAAAAATATGGAGGCATTATTTATACGGAGAGAAATGTGAGATATACACGGACCACAAAAGTCTGAAATATATCTTCACACAGAAGGAGTTGAACATGCGGTAGAGAAGGTGGCTGGAATTAATCAAAGACTATGACTGCGATATTCTTTATCACCCGGGGAAGGCAAACGTGGTTGCCGACGCTCTGAGCAGGAAAGGAAGGGAGAAATTGTTTAATTTGATGACTCAGGAAGAGTTGATAAGAGAGATGGAGAAATTGGAGATAGAAGTGAAAAGACCAAAAAAGTCTAGTGAGAAGTTAATTGTAATGGAAGCTTGTCCGACGTTGTTGGATAGAGTGAAGGAAGCCCAGGAAAAGGACGAAGAGTGTGAGAAAATCCGAAAGAGGATCACAAAAAATGAGGAAGAGAATTTTGAATGGATAAAGACGGTATTTTGAGATTTGAAGAAAGAGTATGGGTACCAGCGGTAACCAAGTTGAAGGAAGAGATTTTGCACGAGGCACACAATACGACATATTCCGTTCATCCGGGACGCACTAAGATGTATCGAGATTTGAGGCAACATTTTTGGTGGCCCAATTTAAAACGGGAATTCGCAGAGTGCATCAGTAGATGTTTGACTTGCCAACGCGTTAAAGCAGAGCATCAACGGCCGAGTGGTTTACTACAACCGTTGGAAATACCAGAGTGGAAATGGGAGCATATTACGATGGACTTCGTGGTAGGACTTCCAGTTACACAAAAAGGTTATGATGCTATTTGGGTTATCGTGGATCGACTAACGAAGACCACACATTTTCTACCAATCAAGATCCGCTACAGTTTGAATCAGTTAGTGAGTCTGTACGTAAAGGAGATTGTTTCACGACATGGAGTACCAGTGTTAATTGTCTCTGATCGAGATCCGCGCTTCACGTCCAATTTTTGGAAGAGTTTGCAAGTGAGAATGGGAACGAAGTTGAGGTTGAGTACCGCTTATCATCCTCAGACAGACGGACAGAGTGAGCGAACAATACAAACGCTGGAGGACATGCTTAGGACTTGTGTGATGGATTTTAAGGGAATTTGGGAAGACCACCTACCCTTAGTCGAATTTGCGTATAATAATAGTTACCATGTGAGTATCGGCATGCCATCGTACGAAGCTCTTTATGGAAGAAAGTGCAGAACGCCATTATATTGGGACGAAGTCGGAGAGCGACGAATACTCGGACCAGAGCTAGTATAACAAACCGCAGACGTGGTGACAGTGATAAGAGCCAGACTTGTAGCAGCTCAAGATCGCTAGAAGAAATACGCAGATTTGCATCGACAGAACCGAGACTATAAAGTCGGTAGTTTTGTTTTCTTGAAGGTATCTCCATGGAAGGGAAAGATCCGTTTCGGCAAGAAAGGAAAATTGAGTCTAAGATTCATAGGACCGTTTGAGATTCTAAAGCGAGTGGGTGAAGTGGCATACAAAGTTACGTTAACACCCGAGTTGGTGCACATCCACAACGTGTTCCACATTTCCGTGTTGCGACCGTACAAGGCCGACTATAAGCACGTGATTTCTTATGAGCCCATTCAAGTGGAGAAGAACTTGGCGTATGAAGAAATTCCTGTCCAAATACTAGATAAGAAAGAGCAAACCTTGAAAAATAAAATTATATCTTCTATAAAAGTACTTTGGCGTAACCACGATGTCGAGGAGGCTACGTGGGAATTAGAAGATAGGATGATGAAGAACTATCCCCATCTATTTGTCTAACCTTGTAGCAATTCCGAGGATCGAATTTTTATAAGGGGGGAGGATGTAATACCCGAGAATTTCCAAATATTATTAAATGAATATATTTATGGAGAATGAGAATTTATTTGAATATAAATGATTTTGTGTTGTGAGAAGGATTAATTCAATTATATAAAATTGAATAATTATTATAATAATTGAGAAATTTATGGAGTTTGCGATAAACTCGTTGAATGCCTTGTGTGGCACAGTGATGAGAAATATTAATGATTATATTAATTAACAAAGAAATTATTAAACAATTAATCTATATTAATTGTTGGTATGTTGAATTATTATTATTGCGAGTAATAGCATGGTAATAAGTATATTGGTTATAAATATAATAAGATTTATATTTATTTAACGTGATAATTAATCATGTAAATGTTAGTTAATTATTATAAAAATTAATAATCAACGAGGAATGGATTAATTAATATTATCGTTAATTAATCAATGAGCTGAATAATTTATTTATTTGACATTATGAATAATAAAACAAATAAGTAAGTTATTAATATAATAAGGTTGTATTGATTGTTAATTGTTATGTGCAAGTATGCAATAATTAATTATATAAAGTATATGGGATACGACTATATTATATAGTGTAGTGAAATATTTATGTGACTATACTATACATAGAAACCATATATTAAGATCGATTTAAATATATAAGTTACATGATTTATGCGTATGTAATATTATGTATGTGAGTATACCTTAAAATAATATATCATGGATATATTGTAAACAATGGTTAACTAATAGAATTTAATTGAATAATATCCGAGAAGATTATACCGGTAAGATAAAATGTACATGGATTATATGTGTGCAAATTATATTTACTACATTAAAATATTATTTATGTGAATTACATGATGGCATTAAAATTATATCCTAAGCATGTATTATATGAATACAACTTAAGTATATAGTGTGTGTATTATAACACAAGTGTAGCATGTAGTTCATTGACCAATAGCTGAGCTTGTATTTGTTATCCCATAATAAGAGTCACAATTCTCCTACACACGTGAAAGGCTAAAGCCTACCATTCTTCTCAAACTTAGCAAACTAGGATAGCTTCATAGCTATCATCAAGGGGGGAGTGGTTTTCATGATTGATTCCACCAACTAATTACCTACTATTCCTTAACTAATATAAAACTCATCAATCCGTTAGTTTATTTTGAGAGTTAGAAGCATGGACTGTGTTTTGATTTTCCTATAAATGAAGCATCCCTCCTTCACATTTCAACTTGCTAAGAATTCCAAGTGAAGTTAGTATATTGTGATTACCTATTGAGTTGAGGGAGGATTCCTAAAGCATCATTAGCAAGCAATATCATATCAACCAAGAAACAGAGGTAGCATTCTGGTTCTTCATTTCTTAGACTTCTAATTTCTTGAAATGGAGCATGATTTTGATGATAACATGATTGGGTAATGTTTGTTAGTTGAGATATTGTTGATATGTTTGCTTATCTGCATGTTAGAACTACAATGTAATATGTTTTCAATTGAATTCGTAAGGAATTTTTGTGATGGGCTTAAGTTTCTGCCGAAGCAGAAACTGCATTGCTGCTGGCTGAGACCCGGCGCAGCTGCGCCATGTTTACACTGGGGCACTGCGCAGCTGCGCCAGGCTCCTGTGGTAATTTTTTTGGTTCTGCTGCAAGCTGCTATGAGATATCATGTTCACACTTGTTTAGACAGGCATGATGACTAGTCCAGCATATGTATTAGTATACCTAGACCTAAAGAGAACACATTTTATTATATTAGCATACATGACCAAAGAAAACTTATAGTTTGAAATGAACTTAGCATTTATAAACGGACTTTGATATAAGCATGCCATGTTGATATTCTGATTTTAGTGAACACGCTTACATGATATAACTACACATGAGGTGTAATTCAAAGTTATATATATGTGCTAGAATATAATTCTCATTTGGTTTAAAATAACTTTTCACAACAAGCTTGGATGTGTTATAATCTAATAAACATGGTGTGGTGCATATTCTGAACTTAGAACATGTGTGATTTATATTTCTTAAGTAGCCACACATATTATATACGTATGCTCATTGTAGTTAAACACATTGAAGGTTATTCAAACAAGAGTTTAAACATGCTTTAAAAGTGATTAACGATGCTAGCTATGGACAAAAGATGTGAACACTTATAAGCATGCGTAGTACAGATTATGTGATCTCTTTATGTAACCATATGATTAATTAGTACTCATTATAATTATATGACCCTATTTGGCCTTAATTCCCATGGCGTTCCTAAACTAAGACCATGACATTTAAAAGTGAACTTAAGATGGTCATCAGCTTATAAAAAGTCCACTAGCATGAATGTATGTTAAGTGTAATTGCCTTAGTATGCTTATGTGTTGGACAAAAATAGCAGCAGCCTAACCCTGGTTTGGCTAAGGGGAAGCGCAGCTGCTCTGCCCCTAGGTCTAACCAGGGCGCAGTTGCGCCAGGCCAAAATAAAATCTGGGCAGTTTTGTTGATCTGACTTTTGGCAGATAACTCACCTCAATGCTATAGCTGCTAAACAAGACTAATTGCTACTGATATTTGATAGTAACATACAATGAAGATGTTTCAATTGAGAAAAGTAATTCCATAGCTAATGAAAGCCTAATCGATTAAAAATGACATAATGCTATATGAATGTTATTTGAATTCATGGTAACTTATAATTTGATTTCATACCGAATGCGTATAAGTATGTAATGACGTGTGACTAAGGTAATACAATGTGTGTATATTTAATTTGAGTAACAAGCTTATGTACCGAATGTGTTAACTAATGAAAATCCTATACATGTAATACATTATAAATAGGATTCGAAAGTGTTGGCTAGCTTTACGTGAGTAAACTACACATAAGGCAAGTATCTAAACCTTATCTCTTTGGATGCAAGTTTCCTAACTTACACTATTTTACGGTGCAAGTATTCTGTCCTTGTATATTGCGAACTAGTTTCTTTACTTAATCGTTTGAATTGAATTAGCATACTTGAACTCTTATTTCATTAAAGCTATTATTCATGTTGAACTTGGTATTGTTCTTGAATATTGTGAAATTATCTATGCCATTTGATTCGGCTAGACTTATATTATTGAAAAGTGACCCAAACCAATTGATTGGTGCGGGATCTTGTATTTAACTGAGAAGAACAACCTTCTTTGAAGGGAATATATAATTGTCGGAGAACCGACGTGCGCACTTGAGTATGATTGATTGTTATGAATATTGTAGGGTACTTTAGGCTGATCACCTAATGTACTTATTTTTGATTTGGGTTATCAGTTTAATGCTGTTAATTCTAGTAGAAGTTCATAGTCCTTAGTGACTGCTCAGTATTCAGTTATCTTGAAATCTTGAATTGATTTATTATTGAATTATATTAATATTATTCTGTCCTTAGCGACTATTATTGAGAACTATTGATATTCTTGTTATCTTTGAACTATCAAACCTTGCTATACCCATTTGAGAATTGAGAATTATATTACTCACCCTTATTGTATATTACTTGCTGGGCAAATTGTGCTCATTCTTGCTTTACCTAAAACATTTCAGTTAAGGCAGAGCAGTGCGGACCTTCGGGCACAGATAAAGGCAAGGGAAAGGCTACTAAGTAACTTTAATTATATAGGACTTATGATTGCAATAAAGAACTTATGATATTATGAACTAGTTAATGTTGTCTAAGCTATGTAATCACTGTTTAAGTTAGAAGACCTTGGGACATGAATAAATTATATTATTTAAATGTAATCTATTCGATAGTAGTCGTGTATTATATTCCACTGTGCGATGCGACATTTAGTCGTATTATTATTATGATTGTATTACCATGAGCATGTGACGAATCGAATTCTAGAGACCCCGTGACGGTCCTAGAATTTGGGGGCGTCACAAAAAGTTTCTCTTGGCTGATGCCATTGGACATTTCTGAGCTTGACGTTGGAGTTGCCACCAACTTCTTGTGCATCTTTGATGGGCATTCGATGGATGACAATGTCAGTGGACAAGACAATCATGTCTTCCTGTGACCATAAAAACACATCCTGGAACTGTGTTAGGAGTTCGATCAGGTCGACTTTTTTGTCTGGGGTGAGGTTTATGCCTATTTGGATTTCTTTGATATTTTCGGAGGTTCCTATGTTGATAGTGGTGGTTTGGTCAAGGTTTGGTTTGAGTTTGTCTTTCACCCATTCTTTGATCTCTTCGGGCACCTCATAGTTATCTTCCTTTTCTTGATCAATATCCATCAAGTCGAAGTTCAGTTCTACATCAAAGTTGTAGTCACTTTGACAGGTTGGCATCTCATCAGTAGAGACAAACACATCCAATGCTTGAGTCTTGAAAACAAAAACTGCTTTCATTTTAAAATATACAACTGCTTAAATATACAGAGCATTTTGCAAAGCATAACAAAAGTTACTGCTATAGATGTGCAATCAAAAGTAAGTAGTGAATGAAAGCATGTTTAAAGGGCAGACGGACTCTCTACCCCTTTACCCTCTTCAACTAAGGCAAGGGACACTACTAAAGTTTTCCAAGGTTAAATCCTCATGAGCAGGGAGGATCAAGGATTTGTGATCATCTATCTCATCTCGGATAATGACTGAGAAATCCTTTATAATAGGGCCGGGGGTTTTCTTTGAGCTGCCCCCTTTTCCCTTGTTAATGCGAGGAATTTGAATCTGATCCTCGTTGTCACTGTCTAGGATTTTATCATTCATACCCCTCGTATTTTATAATGACCCACATATTAGCAAATGGGTCTCGTCCTTCGTACAAGATCTTTTCTTTTCCCTTTTCGCTATCTGCCTCAAGCTTGAGGGCTTTTCTCTCACTTACGGGTATGATTGGAGGAAATAACATGGTTGATACCCCAGCTGGGATCTTCCTCATGGGTTTCACCCATCCAGCACTGGTTAGATTTAGAAGTAGAATTGTGGAGGCATGAGCCTTGGGATGCTTATGTGGGTTCCGGTGGCTTGACCCGGATGAATTGCCCAATCCGGCTCTCCCAGTCTGGCTCGGGATTTGTACAAGTTTTATGATACCTTGCTGATTCTTTCCTAATCTATTTCCAGGTTGGAAACCCAAAGATACCATCCCTTGTCCCACGGTCATCACTTTAGGGGAGACTTTAGGCTTCAAGGCTGGTGCTCCGATAGGTAGATATTGAGTATCACTCACCTCCAGAGCTTGAAAACTTGCTGGTTCAATCCCTGCATCCAGGCTAATCACTGGCATATCTCCATGTATGCAGATAGGGTATTGTGGTTTGGCATTGACCGTAATGAGGTTGCCGTTGATAATGTATTTGAGATATTAATGGAGGGTGGATGGCACCGCCCCTGCCATGCTGATCAATGGCTTACCCAATAATAAGTTATATCCAGTGGTGATGTTGAGCACCTAAAATGACACATAGAAAGTGTGTGGGCCAATCTCTAATGGATGCTCTATCTCTCCCATAGCTTGTCGGCGAGATCCATCGAAAGCCCGGATGACCACATTACTGGTATTGATTCGGTTTGGGTTAATCTTCATTCTTTCCAAGGTGTCGTAGGGATAGATGTTGAGGGGCGATCCTCCATCTATAAGCACACCTCCGATCACATACCCGGAAGACATCACAGCTATATGCAGGGACTTATGATGGCCCGTTCCTTTTGCAGGAATATCATCGTCAGTGAAAGATATCACATTGATGTTGAAAATGTGTTCTACCATATGACAGAATTTCTCAGCATCCACGGTATATGGCAGATGAGCTTCTTCCAGTACTTTCACCAGAATGTTACGATGATCCATCGATGATAAGACCAAGTCTAGGATGGACATTTACTTGGGTGCATCTTTTAAGCTTTGCACGATTTTGATTTCATTGTGTCCCATTTGGTTGAGGAACTCTTCGATTTTCTCATCATCCACCTTTTCTTTGGCTTTGATGACTGGTTTGATCTCCCGGTAAGGCAGGTACAATGGATTATCGTTTGGTACGATAGTAATGTTGTTTGAGGTTGAACCTTCGTCATTCTCGTAGTTCCATGGGACGACTAACAATTGGATACTTAGGTCTGAAGGACAAGATTAGAGGCTCTGGTGCGGCCACCTTCATAAGGATTTGTATTTCTTGGTCCCCTTTCCCTGGTAGTACTAAGAGTGTGAGGGATGGCTCCTTGTCACAGGAAACAACAGCCACTGTATCCTGAGTCAATGCAGTGGGGATAAAGAGAGTGTCTTCATCTGGGAGGCCATAATCCCAATTCTCTCTTATTAAGTCACCATTTTTAATCATATTCTGGATTAAGTTACGAAGTGCCCAACAATCTTCAGTATCATGGCTGGGTGCATTGGAGTGATACTGATAGATTTGGTTGGGTTTGAATTTTTTGGATCGAGGGTTCAATGGAGGTAATAGATCTGTAACCATTCCCTCGTTGATTAACATTTGGAGGATTTCCTCCATTGGCTGGTTCAGGTTGGTGAAATTCCTTTGAAATAGAAATTTCCTACCAGCTGGGATATTATCCTCTTTGGCCATCTGGTAGGTCCAGGATTCATGCTTATGAGACCGGTATTGATCCCTCATAGGAATGGGACTGATCTCCGGTGTGGGAGGACGATCGGCATCAGACTGGTTGGCCTGGTTCATCATTTGTCTGGTAATCTGATGTTGGTATATGATCAGTTCTGCTAACTGTTCAACTTATTCCTTGATAGACCTTATCTCTTGCTCTATCAGGAATCACCTTTCTGAGACTTCCCAACTGTCTGGGCTATTGTTGCTGAATTGAGTGGATTCTCTGACATATTAGAGGTATCTGGATCCTCCTTCATTTTCTGTACTGATCATATTGACACTCTCCTCTTTGTGCTGAGGGAGGGGATTGTCTTGGACGTGTGGTTGTTCTGGTTTGGTAACCACAATCTCTCCATTGTCAATTAAGTCTTGGATTTTGTGCTTGAGAGACCAAGAGTCTTGAGTGTCATGGCCCGGAGATCAAGAATGGTAAGCACACTTCTTAGTTGGGTTGAAATTCTGTCCACCTGTGTTGGTTGGTGGAAGGAGTTGGACAATTTTCTTCTGGGCTGTCAACAATTTTAATACATTTTCGAGTGAATCCCCTAGAGGGGTGAAAGTTCTTCGACGCCTGACCTCCATATTTTTCTAAAATGGCGGATTTGAAGGCTGTGCTGAAGCTTGGAAAGGGGTATAGTTCCTTCTTTGAATATGCATACTGTTTGACTCGCCTTTTTGATTCTGTTCTTGTAATACTAAGGATACTTCTTCATCTTTCTTTTTGTGTACCCTCCGGGGATTACTCTCATAATTTTTGGACTGGATATGCTCAGCGACAGCTTTGAGGGTGGTTAGATCCTATATCTTCCCGGACTTGAGCCCCATTTCTGCCATTTCACCGTGTTTGATCATTTTAGAGAATGGTTTTCCTATGCCTGCTAGGACCCTCTCATAATATGGAGCTTCTAGGATATCGATGAAGGTCATGACTATCTCAGACTCAGTCATGGCTGGGGTGACTTGTGCTGCAACCCGCCTGCATCGTTGGGCATACTCTCTAAATGATTCAGTGTTCTTTTTCTTGATCTTGGTTATCTTGTATCTGTCTGGAGCCAGCTGAGATTGGAAGCTATACTGACTGAGGAAGGCATGGGCCAACTCTTCCCAACAACTTACCTTGATATAATTGAGCATTCTTTGCTTAAAACCATCGTCGTATCCCGCTATTCGGAGGTTCGAATCCTTCCGTCCCAGGACGGCCACATGTCTTTCCTACTAAGGAATGGGAAATCTTTTTCCTGTTCCATGAATCCAATTTTTCGATTCATCCCTGGAGTCGAATACCTCATTTTGTTTTGTCTTTTATTTTCTTCGATTGACCCAAATTTAGCCATCTGCTATGAATCATAGGATTAACTAAGATCAAAAATTTGTCCTAATAAAATAAGGAGAATTAGATGGTCTTCCTGAACAGGCCTAAGAATTATTACAGGTCCCAGTTGATTCAACTTTATTGAGAACAAAAGAGTACCATGCTGGGTCTGGACTTCAAGCGATTTAGCTTTAACTATAAATCACTTAGTGGGAAATGTCTCGAATAAATCCAACTTGGAGCCGGGCCTTCTTTTCGCACTATTACTATGAATTTTAGAGTTTTCCAGACGGGCATACCAAGCTCTGGCCTCTCTAGTCAGGCTCTTCTGGAATAATTGCATTTGAAGTTTCTCCTCCTTACATAGGATCCGAGTTCTCCAATGAATACTTTCAGGTGGGTGTAGGGGTCTCCCAATCCATTGTATTTCTCAAAATTAGGAGTTCTAAATTTTTCAGGATAACTAGCCTGGGGGAAAATACAGAGGTCAGAGTAATTAACACTGTCGAATGCCCCAGTCCCTTTCATAGACATGAGAGTTTCTTCCATCTGCTGTATTTTCTTCACAATGTCACCAGCTTCCTGCTCTTTGTTGAGGATGGTGATTTCGGGGATTTTATTGGTTGCATCCTGGTTTTGTGGTCCAGGAATCTGAGTTTTGACTTTTTCAATCTCTTGACCTCCACCACTACCACCAGGTGCTCACGGTTTTGTGTAAGCTTGGGCTTGTTTCCCTTTAGGGGCCTTACTTTGTTCCCTCAAAAAATTAGCTAATTCGGCTATCTACTTCTTCAGTCCATCAAACTCTTCCTTAGAGACAGGGGTGGATTCTTGTTGAGCACTGAAAGTCATGTCCGTGGATGGACTTAGTGCCTTCTTAGACTTAGATCTAGTGATAGGACCAATTTTTCACCTACAACAAAATGTAGGTGTGTCAATTTCCTGAGGTAGATAGGGATAAAATACATGCCATGTTGTGTTTTATTAGTTTTTTAGTCTTATCCTGCAAAACAGAGGTTGGTTATTTTGATGACAGGATGACAAGATGTATATGACAAAAAAAAATATAAATCTTTCATTATGATATTTACATTGTGCTTCTTTACATCTGGAATTAAAAATTTGACATTAAATTGAAAGAAGAAGGCATGAAGAAGCTCCCCTTCGATTTTGGTTAATTAGAGGCTGACATATCTTAGGCTACTCTCGTGGCTTTTTGGCATGAAGGTCCACAGATCATCACAATATACTAGAGGGGAAATTATCCGATCTTTCAACTGGAGCGAATCTGGGTTGTGCATTTTCATGAGCCTCAGAGACTAAGCCGTCCTCAGAGACATTACTTATCACCGACGGGTTTTGCCTCCTAAAGGATGAATCACACAACATACATTCACATACATCGTGCCTCACCGTTATGCATATGATGACATGGGTGCGAACCACTAAAAAGCAGGAAAATATTCATTCAATGTAAATGCGCAACATTCATGCATTCATTCAATGGAAAGACACAACATTCACAACTATATAGTTTTGAAAGGGAAATGTTTGAAAAGATTAGAACCGAGCCTAAGCCCTCTACTGTCCCCAGCAGAGTCACCACCTGTCGACGTCTGGAAAAAATCCGCGGGTCGGGTCACAACCCAGATCTTTCTCTCTTCCTATGTTATCTCTACCTTCACTCTTTTTATTGCGAAAAAAGGTTTTGAAGGGTTTTTTAGGAAAAGGCCAACATGTATCATATCGACGATTGAACATTTTACAGAGTCGCCAGTTGGTAGATTTGAAATGGTTGCACCAACTCAATCGAGTTTTGTTTGAAAGGAGGCCCAATTGTTGGACACTATCAAAACTTAATCTTTTAAAATAAAGTTTTGAGCTTGGGGGCTTGGTTAAGTGTGGGAAAGGTGTTAGGCACCCCACAACTCCCGTGTAAACACGGTACCACATCTTTTCAATATTTCCCTTAAAAAACTGAGATGTGTGTGTGAATGCTGTTTGAAAATTGGGCCTATATTTGATGGGAAGCATGTCTTATGCATCGTTGAACCTATATACGAAGGGTTTGATTTGATTTGCAAAAAGTCTTTGATTTGATTTGTAAAAGTGTTTGATTTGATTTGCAAAAGCTTTTCTTTTCGAAAAGATTGTTTGAATGAGGTTTTGAAAGAAGGTTATCAAACCTTTACGCTAACATAGGAATTGAAGCATATCGATACTTCAGTTTTATCTTTTCAGCCTTAAGGCTCAATTTAAATGGTGATTGTAGGGCTGCGAAGCATCCTCAACCACAAACATATATACAAGTGACGGTCTCCTCATGGGCATGATAGCCATCGTAGGGATTCTAACACGACAAACCATATTTTCACTATGTTGAGACCTTAAATCCAGATAACCATTTTAAGGTCTTTTGTATGTACATTTTATAGAAAAACTGGCATGATACATTCATAAAGTAGAGTTTGTCCATCGTAGGAATCAGATTCTGATCAGTTTTATCATGAATCCCACTATTCCTAGGCTCACATATGAGTAACCAATAAACCTGCACAGCTCAAATTTGTACAGAAATAGATACATATCCAAATATCGCCAAAACCGAGGATTCATTCAGTAAATCCTGGTTTGCACATAACAGAAGCATCTTGTTCCCACTAGTTAGCGATCTAAGGGTCGCGAGGTAGCTTTTGCAATTGAAACTAGAAAAGTGCTAGATTTAAATAAATCTCAGCCATTCTAGCTTGTCGGTTCCATCTGTACCGATTTTGAACCGTTTGAAAGCTAGAGTTAGCGAGATTTAAATAAATCTAGTTCGCCCGTAGATATGTTTGTGCCGATTCATATAAAATGAATATATAAAGAAACAATTTTATAAAAGCGAGTAAAGCAAATATATATATATATATATATATATATATATATATAATTATATATAAAAGCTGTAAAGGGCGATGGGTTTTCAAACCGGTGCCCGGGCTGGAATTAAAATATATATATATATATATATATATATATATTTATAACAGTTTTATAAAAGCCACGGAATGATCCAGGCTGGACAGAATTGAAATATATATAGAAAAGCAGTAAAAAGGCGATGGGTTTTCATGTCTGTGCCCGTACTGAAATTGAAATGTACAAAAATGTAGTCAACTAAGACTGGGAAGATAACCTAGTGGTGGTTAAGATTGCATGTATATAAAAATAGTAAAAAGGCTACAGAATGATCCAGGCAGAACTGAATGTAAATATACAGAAAAGTAGTCAACCAAGACTGGGAAGAGAACCCAGTGGTGGTGAAAGTTGCTTATATGCATAGGTATATATAAAAGTAGTAAAAAGGCCATAAAATGATCTAGGCCGAACTAAAATATATAAATATATACATAGAGACAGAAACGTAGTCAACCAAGACTGAGAAGAGAACCCAGTGGTGGTGAATGCTGCTTATATATGCATATTTATATAAAAAAGCAGTAAACTACAGCAGATTTGATATTCGGGCTTGACAGAATTGAAAAGTTAGTATATATACAATTAAATATATACAAAAAAGCCAAACCCGGATTGGGAAGATAACCCTAGTCCGGTGAAGTTGCTTAAAACGAAGATGTAAGTATGCCGTAGCTGCTGGAACCGACGGATCGTCAATTCGGGTATACTTAGAAAACGAAACTTAATATGCAAGTGTATAAAAGTGCAAAGTAGTAGTATTGACTTGTTGATCGTAAAAATACTCACAATGGACTGGTATACGAGCTTTTCGCCAAATTATAGGCTTTAAACGTCTGAATCTACTGGTTATGTTTTGATATGTGCTAGTATGTGGTTATATCTATGTGTTAGAGTGAAAAAATTTAGGTTTGGGAGGCAAGAATTTGGATAGAAAACCAAACGGGCAGAGGTTAGGAGCATTTTTTCTCTTTTTGAAATAAGGGGGTGCCCTCATATATATAGGCCAGGGAGCCTCCACCCTACCTGTTGCTATCATAGGTAGAGGTGCGACTCCCCTGGTGGGGCCCACGTGTCCGATTTAGTCATCTCGAAGTACGTGCACTCTGAGCAATGCGAAGTTGAAGTCAAAACTTTCTAACTTTTGATCGGAGCGTCTGTTTGAGGCGTGATGTACCTTTCCGAAAAGCCCTCACCAAGAGTTTCACAATGACATAGGATAAAACATTTTTTGGGTCAAAAACGATGGGTTCATAACCAGGTATTCGATTCGCCGTAGTTTGTCCGTTGAGCTATCTTGCGCTGTTTGCACTCGAGATCATTGTTGTGGTTCGTTTTGACCTTGGTGGCATCAATTCAGCTTGAATTTGACCGAATTGGCTTAGAGTTGGTAAAATGACCAGTTTGCCCTTCTTGGGATCGCCTTTAGTGTCGACATGGCCTTCGGTTGACTTCCTAGGGTTGTTTCAAAGGTTTGGATTTAATTCGAGTCTGTTTGTCCTCAGTGTTATCTCTGAGGCTGACTTGGTCCTTCCAAGTTTTCCCCTGGAGATATTGTGATGCTTCAGGATTATTCCCGAAGTTAACCTGACTTCCCGAGTCTAGACCGGGGATGACCTATACCTCCCGGTTGAGATCAGGGCTGACCTGTACCTCCCAGGCTAAGACCGGAGCTAGTTTGTACCTCCAAGGTTGGGACCGGGGCTGAGTTGTACCTCTCGGGTTAACACCGGGGATGATCTATACTTACTGGGTTAAGACCGAGGCTGACCTATACTTCTCAGGTTGAGACCGGGGCTGACCTGTACCTCCCGGGTTAAAATCGGGGCTGATCTGATGGCCAGATTTAAGATTGAGCTTGATCTAATGGCCCAATTTGAGATTGGGGTTAATTTGACAGCCCAATTTGAGATCGGGGTTGATCTGACAGCCCGATATTAAGATCGGGGTTGATCTAATGGCCCGATTTGAGATCAGGGTTGTTCTAACTGCCCGATATTGAGATCGGGGTTGATCTGATTGTTTGATATTGAGATCAGGGTTGATCTGTCGACCTGATATTGAGATTAGGGTTGATCTGACGGCCCGATTTAAGATCAGGGTTGATCTGACGGCCCTGATAATGATATCGAGGTTGATCTGACGACCCGATTAGAGATCGGGGTTAATCTGACTGCCCGATTTGAGATCGAGGGTGATCTGACGGTCCCGATATTGAGATCGGGGTTGATTTAACTGCCCAAATTGAGATCACGGTTGATCCGACGGCCCGATATTGAGATCGAGATTGATCTGACGGCCCGATATTGAGATCAGGGTTGATCTGACGGCTCGATTTGAGATCTGGGTTGATCTGACGGCTCGATTTGAGATCGGGGTTGATCTGATGGCCCAATTTGAGATCGTGGTTGATCTGACTTCCCAATTTGAGATCGGGGTTGATCTGTACGGCCTGATTTAAGATCGGGGTTGATCTGATGGCCCGATTTGATATTGAGGTTGATTTGACGGCCCGATTTGAGATCGAGGTTGATTTGATGGCCCGATATTGAGATCAGGGTTGATCTGACAGCTCGATTTGAGATCGGGGTTGATCTGACGGCCCGATTTGAGATCAGGGTTGAGTCGAAAAGATAGTCTTGCGCTCCTGCAGTGTTTGTAATAGGGAAAGAAATTTCGTTTGTCTACAAGAGATATTTATTAATGTCTTGATAACAAGGCTATTTTATAGTAGGTATTTCATCTAATACTTCTCCAATGTAATTCCCATATGTTGAGGCCTTTTGGTTTGTGAATTTGATGTCGGGAATTCCCCTCCTACCAGATACGTTGATTAGTGAAGGCCAATGTTGTCAATGTATCCGCAAAGTCATTCCTACCTCGAGGGATGTGGATGAAGGTTATCTCTTTAAAATCCATGGATATGTTGATGACCTGCCAGCGATAGGGCAAGCAAATGCAATTCTTTGGTGTGATATGCCCCGATGGTTTGTCTAATAACCAACTCAGAATCTCCAAAGACTAATAGACGCTGGATACCCATGGACTGGTCTAGTTTCAACCCCATTATGTAGCCTTCATACTCAGCTGTGTTGTTGGTGTTGACAAACTGTAACTTGGTAGCCATAGGATACTGTTCTTTTGTACCAGAGACAAGGACTTCCCCAACTCCAGCACCTTCCATGTTCACCGCTCCATCAAAATACTATTTTCTAAGGTTGGACTATATTCTCCTAAGGTATTTATTGAATTTCCATGATTCCGTTGTCTGTGAAATAAGTTTCCAAAGGCTCAAAACTTCTGGACGGTGCTTCGGCTAGTTGATCTACAACGCCCTGGCCTTTGATGGACTTTTGAGTCACATAGACAATGTTGAATTTTTGGAGTATCAATTGCCATTTGGATAATTGACAATTCAATATTGGCTTGTTGAATACGTACTTCAGTGGATCAATTAGAGATATGACATAGGTCGTGTGCCCATGCAAATAATGTTGTAACCTCATGGCGGCCCATGCTAACACACAACATGTCTTCTCAATTAGTGTATACTTCAGTTAGCCGCTGCTGAATCTTTTCTTGATGTAGTAGATAGCTCTCTCTTTGCTACTATTATCTTTCTGTCCTAGCATACAACCCATTGTGTTGGCATTGATGGACAAGTACATAAACAGGAGAACTTCATCCCCAGGGGGTACCAAGACAGACGCTTCGATAAGTTGAATTTTTGATGGCAGGGGAAGTTTTATGGCAATCCTCATTCCATTTCATGGAGGAATTCTTCCTTAGTAGCTTGAAGATGGGTTCATAAGTTGGTGTGAGCTGGGAAATAAACCGGCTTATGAAATTGATCCTCCCCGAGAGCGTATCTCCCTCTCTATTTGGGGTACTGGCATCTCCGTGATGGCTTTAATCTTAGCGAGATCCAGCTCAATGCCTCTATTGCTTGCCAGAAATCCCAACAACTTGCCCGATTTGACACCGAAAGAGCATTTGGCTGGGTTCAGCTTGAGGTTATACTTCCGCAACCTGTTGAACAACTTTTTGAGATGGCGAATATAATCGTCCTCCTTCTGGGATTTGATGATAATGTCATCCACATAAACCTCTATCTCTTTATGCATTATATCATGAAATAGAGCCATCATGGCTCGCTGATACGTGGCACCGACATTGATGAGGTCGAAGGATAAACGTCTATAACAAAAGGTTCCTCAGGGAGTGATGAAGGCTGTCTTCTCCCTGTCCTCTTCAGCGACTATGATTTGATGACAACCAGCAAAGCAATCCATGAAAGAATACATGCCACACTGTGCTGTATTATCTATTAGGATGTGGATGAAAGGTACCGAGAAATTATCCTTGAGACAAGCTTTGTTCAAATCCCTGTAATCAACGCATACTTGTACCTTCCCTCCGGGCTTATACACGGGAACTATGTTCGACAACCACTCTGGGTATGTTGATACCATGATGATGCCGGCTTTGAATTATTTGACAACATCTTCTTTGACTTTCAGACGCCTGAGCTTCTACTTGACTGGCTTGAATCCATCTTTAATTGGGAGTCGATGGATGACAATGTCAGTAGACAAGCCAATCATGTCTTCAGTGTGACCATGCAAACACACCCTGGAACTGTGTTGAGAGTTTAATCAGGTCGGCTTTTTGGTCTTAGGTGAGATCTAGGCCTATCTGGATTTCTTTGAGATTTTCATGAGGTTTCGATATTAACAGTGGTAGTTTGGTCGAGGTTTGGTTTGGTTTGTCTTCGACCCATTCTTTGATCTCCTCGGGCACCTCATAGTCATCTATCTACTCTTGATCAATCTCCATCAAGTCGAAGTTTAGTTCTACATCAAAGTTGTAGTCACTGTGAAAGTTTGGCATCTCATCAGCAGGGACAAACAAATCTAATTTTGGAGTCCTGAAAAAAAAATTCTTTCACTTTAATATATGAGACTCTTTAAATATACAAAGCATTTAGCAAAAGCATGAAAAAAGTTACTGCTACAGCTGTGCAACAAAATAAGTAGTGAATGAAACCATGTTTCCAGGACAGATAGACTTTCTGCCCTTTTGCCCTTTTTGAATGAGGCAAGGGATGATGCTCCAATTATCTAACGTCAGGTCCTCATGAATAGGGAGGATAAAGGCTTTGTGGTTGTTTGCCTCATCTCTGATGACGACTGAGACATGCTATATATCAGGGTTGGGGTTCTTTTTTGAACTACCACCCTTCCCCTTCTTAATGCGAGGGATTTGGATCTGATCTTCTTCATCGTTCATACCCTCGTAGTGCATCAGAAAATATATGTTAGCA
Source organism: Panax stipuleanatus (assembly GCA_020205555.1). Classification (NCBI taxonomy): domain Eukaryota; kingdom Viridiplantae; phylum Streptophyta; class Magnoliopsida; order Apiales; family Araliaceae; genus Panax; species Panax stipuleanatus. Next base: position 64,801,575 of record CM035119.1, on the reverse strand, counting down.
ATTGGGTCTCGCCGAGAGTGTCACATTGACATGGGATAAAACATTTTCCAGGTCCAAAACGACGGGTTCATAACCAGGTCTTTGATTCCCCGCAGTTTGTCCGTTATGCTGTCTTGCGCTGTTTGCACTCGGGATCATCGTTATGGTTCATTTTGACCTTGGTGGCATCAATTCAGCTTGAGTTTGACCGAATCAGCTTAGATTTGGTAAAATAACTATTTTGTCCCTCCCGAGGTTGCCCTTAGTGTCGGCATGGCCTTTGGTTGACTTCCTGGGGTTGTTTCCAAGGTTTGGATCCCATTCGAGTTTATTTGTCCTCAATGTAATCTCTGAGGCTGACTTGGTCCCCCAGGTTTTCCTTTGGAGATGTTGTGATGCTTCAAGATTATTTTTGAAGTTGACATGTCCTCCCGGGTTGAGACCGGGGCTGACCTGTACCTCTCGGGTTAAGACCGGGGCTGACCTGTACTTCCCAGGTTGAGACTGGAGCTGATCAGTACCTCTTAGGTTAAGACCAGGGGCTGACCGGTACTTCTCGGGTTGAGATCGGGTCTGACCTTACTTATCGGGTTGAGACCAGGGCTGACCTATACCTCCCGGGTTGAGACAAGGGCTGACCTGTACCTCCTGGGTTAAGACCGGGGCTAACCTGTACCTCCTGAGTTGAGACGAGGGCTGACCTGTACCTCCTGAGTTGAGACCGGAGCTGACCTGTACCTCTCGGGTTGAGACCGGGGCTAACCTGTACCTCCCGGGTTGAGATCGGGGTTGACCTATAACTCTCGAGTTGAGCCCGGGGCTGAGTTGATGGCCCTAGTATTGAGACCTAGGTTGATTTGATGGCCCGATATTGAGACCTGAGTTGATTTGATGGCCCGATATTAAGATCGGAGTTGAACTGATGGTTGGGGTTGAACTAATTGCCTGGTATTGAGACCGGGGTTGGACTAATGACCCGGTATTGAGACCGGGGTTGAATAGAAAAGACAGTCTTACCCTCCTACGGTGTTAGTAATAGGAAATGGAAATTTGAGTGTCTACAGATTCCCCTCTTTATCATGTTCATGCAATGAAGTGGAATGAACATGATAAAGATTGCTAGACACTAGAAATGCCACCATTGTAAGACAAGCTATGCAGGTAGGATACCTTTGAGGGGTTAGGGTTATCACTGATTGATTATGTTAGCTTCTGCTGGGGATAACGTTATTTGTGATAACCCTTGGGGCAGAATTATCAGCCGATTGCTAGTAGGACATCCATTGACAGGTTATCGAGTTAGGTTGTTGTCTCGTTTTGCCTGAGAAGGTTACTAATAGGCTATCGCGAACTATTTTCGTCACATTTCTATTGGGGATGACATCATCCATAATAGTCTAGGTGACTCTGATGAGGACGACATTGTTGCCACCGAGTTATTCCAATGAGTTCTCCCGATGCCTATCGTGCCGATAATCTACACCGGTAGTTCGCCACAGTAAGTTGAATCATCACTTAAACTCGGTGCTCCCTCTGAGGATATGTATAATAGAATCCATCATCGGGGATGGATTATTATATTGTTTCCATCACCGTATCCCCTCAGATGCTTCATTGGGGTTTGCCCAACGGCCGAACTGTCATTAGTCAGTGCCCGACGCTTCACTAGGGTTGTGCCAACGGCTGAACTATCATCGGTCCAGTACTCGATGCTTCGCTGGGGTTGTGCAAACGACTGAACTATCATCGGTCAGTACCCGACGCTTCGCTGGGTTTGTGCCAATGGCTGAACTGTCATCGGTCAGTACCCGACGCTTCGCTGGGGTTGTGCCAACGATTGAACTGTCATTGGTCAGTACCCGACACTTTGCTGGGGTTGTGCCAACAGCTGAACTGTCATTGGTCAGTACCTGATGCTTCGCTGGGGTTGTGCCAACTACTGAATTGTCATCGGTCAGTACTCGACGCTTCGCTGGGACTGAGCCAACGGCTGAAATTGTCATCGGTCAGTACCCGACGCTTTGAAAATGGCAGTTTTAGATAGTTTTGCACAGGACATTGCTTCGGGATGAATACCAAGGGTTTTCAGAGAGTTCCCCTTTCTGTTAGGATTACGCTGCTTAAACGCAGGATTTCAGGATAAACCGCTCAATCGCGTAGCGAGTTTTCTTCAGATTTGACTTGGCAGCACATATAAACTCCATTTCAACTCGAACCGAACCGAGCAAGAGGGAGCAGGACCCACCTTGGGGAGCTGCAGGTAGAGGTACGGCAGCCACAGGTGGGCCTGCTTCTACATGTGGCTTTATTTTTGCTGCGAGAATTCATTTGAAATCAGATTCAATTCGAGTTTCAAACTGAATCCGATCTTCTTTTTAAGATCTACGGAGTTCGGGCATCCTTTTTTAGATTCCGTCAGTTCCCACGTGTTCAGTACATCGCAGGTAATGTTTTACGTCCTCTTTTCGCAAGTTTTGACCGTTAAAAGCATGTAAACCACATAGGGTGCTTTTAGACGCAATGTATAAAAATGTATGCTTATATGACCTGTTAAAAATTTTCTAACTTCATATGTATGCATATCTTACTGTAATGCACGTTTTGATGCAAGAAAATTTAGATTCTAAGACTGTCATATTTTGCTTTTTTTTTCTCAGTTTATTCATCCTTTTTGAGGCCTAGTGAGCCTGGATTTTCAACGAAAATGTCAATGGTAATTTGGCTACCATACGAAGTTTACTTTTGATTTTATTTTATAAATATGAATTGTTCCTATTTTTGGGATGGTGTGCTACTGAATGGGCACCTAGACATGCTTATGTGCATGCGGATAGTCCATTTTACGAAGGAGACTTTGGCAAAAAAAATTCAAAAGTATAGACATTTAAAAACATGTGATTTTGACTCTACGGAGGATTTTTTTGACTGACTCGTGCATGTTTTAGGATTTAACTTTTGAAAAACATGCAGTTTTGACTTTACTAGGGATTTTTGACTGACCCATGCATGTTTTAGGACTTAAAAATGCATAAAATACTGATTTAAATTAATAAGCCACAGGTTTTATGCTTACCACACCCTTTCTGAGGTGATTTGGAGATGTTGTCCAGGTTATGGACCGAGATAGACTCGATAGTGCTAGCAGGGTAGTTTTAGGCGTTAGACGGAGGCGAGCTTTTGATGTTCCTCAGCCACGTCCAGCTCGACGGCCTCACAGATTAGCAGAGTCGGTGATTCGTCCAGCCAAGGACGAGCAGCCGATAGATATTAATGATGAGCAGGCACCTTTTTCTACTCCTGCTTCGGCTCAGGCACCACGTGCGGAGGTTCCTGGCATTGTTGTACCGACCCAGGAGTTGCTGGGAGACTTGAGTCGTCATCCATCAAGATTTCTTTATGCCAATGAGGTGACTTGAAGTTTTCTTCTTTCTAGATTTTTTTTCTTTCTTTTGCCATTCTTGGAGCACAGGTTTTTGACATGGGTTAGTTTTTTGATGTAGGTTCCCGACTTTACGCAGCCTTGAGGGAATTGGTTCAACATATATTCCCTGTACCATACTTTGCACCAGGACTATAGGGATATCATTGATGGCTGGGGGTTTCAGTCCTTCTTTCCTATTCTTTCTCGTCGTTGCCCCTGGGGGTATATGAGGGCTCTGTCTGGGCGCTAGTTCCACCAGACTCAGTCCCTTCATTTATTAGACTGTGAGGTGATGATGAGCCCTATGGACTAGTGGTTCATCACCGACATCGAGTTAGAAGGTGAGCCAGCGCCTGTCGTGGCTAACATCACGTCTACTGCCATTCGGTCCCCTGCTGGGAGTTCCTGCGACGGCGATCAATGGTCAGGACGGTCCTGATTTGGTCCCTTGAGTATAGATGCCTAGAGTGGGGTTTTACTTGAGCCTCTGCCTGATGATTAGAGGGTTATGGATCCTATCTTGAGGCGATTGTTTCTGGTGATCATCAGGGGTTGTTTTGTAGTGGACAACTCATCGACTGTGTCCTTTGCCCTGGTTAGCGCTACCAAGTATATAGAGCGCCTCAGTAACTTTGATTGGGGTTCCTACACCTTTACTTATTTTCTTCGAGGCATGCGTATACTTTCAGAGGGTTTGACGGAGGCTTGGTTAGGGTTCTACTAGTTTCTGCTGGTGAGTACATCTCTCTTGTACCTTTTTAATTTCTATATTTTATATTTATCAATCTTGGTCACTGAGGACTTTTGATATTTACGTGGCCAGTTCTGGGCGTATGAGAGGCTTCTTTGCCTACGGCCAGCCACTGCTTTAGGCCTAGAGACTTATCCCCGGGGACGGCATTGACATCACTCCACTTTAATAGAGGTCCCTGTTGCTGAGGGCTTTACCCATTGCCGCCTGTAATTGGAGCTTTTGACAGCCGGAGCGATCACATGGATCCCATACACCTCTGAGTTTTTGGCTGTTGGATTTGAGGGAGGCTTCCCCACTGGTCGGGAGTTTGCATTGTCGACTCGCAGAGTCCCATTTTTAACAGAGGGAGGCTAGGAGCTCTATTTAGGATTGCGGGCGATCATAAGCATTACGGGGAAGATCCGCATTCCCATTGTTCCTCCTAGTTGGCATCATTGGCCATTAATATTGCCACTGACAGATATCCCTATGGAGGGCATAGATGGCTTTACCCTATCAGAGGGGCCTTATAGCCAAGAGGCATTTAGTGGCTGGTGGAGTCCTCGCATAATTAGAGATCAGATTCGGGCTACCCTGGTTATGGCAGACATGGTGCCTAGGTCTGTGATGATGACAGACTGGATAGCTTGCCTCAAAGAGCCGACTTATTTAGGACCAGATCACAAGGCTGACCCAGCAGTTGGAGAGAGCTCACTTATTTACTAGGCATCTTGGCAGAGATCAGTCAGAGGCATCTTCTTTTGACCCTTCCAGCTCCGGAGCGACCCCCTCTTTAGGTCCATTTTCCAACAGTTTTGTAGGGGTTGATCCTCCCTTGTACAGCCCAGATATGCCTGATGACCGCGACTTTGTGTCCATGGAGGAGATGGAGCAGGTTAACCACCTGAGCGTAGATGTTTTGAATCTTTTTGGATAGCTATTGTAGCTATATCTATTGGTCAGCCACTGTTTTGGCTGTGGGGCGGCTGTGCCTCATTTTGATAGACCACTGCTAGTAGTTGGGTGGCGGTGCCCCATATTCCTGTACTTTTTATTTTGCTTTGTATTATCAGACAGGGATGATGCTTGTAGTAGATAGTTTATTGTAGATATGCATGATATTTCCTATCTATCACATCATATTTATTATTGTCATTATGCATGTATTATGTCATGTGTATTCCTTTAGACATATGAGTTCAGATTTAACCCCAGGATGGTCTTGTGATACAGGTGATACAGATGTCGTCCTCCACCATTAGCCGTATTGAGCATCTACCGCCGGCTGAGGTGGCATTGTAGTTGAGATTGTGGTACGAGAGCCTGGCCTTCCTAGCCAGAGGGACATTGGATCAGATGCTGGGGCATTCATTAGCCCTTGTAGACTTTCAGGTGCCATACGGGTTTGTGGATGGGATCTTATCCTGTTGGATATGTGACGCTCCCAAATTCAGACTGTCTCTGATCTCGAATTCGGTTCGTCATGTACTAATTCTAATAACAATTAAAATCTCAAATAATGGAATAACAGAATAATTTACATTGATATAACATAAATATTCTCGTCCCAAGTCTTGAAACTATTACTAATACACTACATAACTTAATCCAAACATATCTTAATACATAACAGTAATTAAGTCTTAATACAACATAACGGAAACATCCTAATATAGAAAAGCACAGCTACTTCATAGCCTTACCTTCGCACTTGTCCTGTCCTGGGGTTCCACCTTGCCCTGCCCTAACTGAAATGTTTATGGGAAGCAAGAGTGAGCAACAAATTTGCTCAGAAAGTAATATGCCAATAAATGTGAACATGAATATATACGGTTCTTAATCTCAAGGGTAAAACGGTAATTAATTGCTCAAGAATTCAAATAAGAATGTTGTGAACAAAATGAATAGCAATGACTTCCAAATCTATTATGTGAAATTAAATAAGGACCACTATGGGTCGAGAAGTTATTAAAGGATTCAAAAGTTTTAACAATTTCAAGTGAATGAATAGATATCACTAAGTGTCGCTGTGGACCAAGGATTAATAAAAGAATCCAAAGAGTTTAAAGTGTCAAGTTAATAAATACTGGATAATGAGTGGTCGCTAAGAACCACGAACTTCTACTAGAATCACCAAAAATATTTTTGGTAACCAAAACAAGTACAATTAGGGGATCAGCCTATCGTACCTGGTGTTATGCATAACCTATCCTACCACTGTCGGCACCTCGACTATGTAGTTCCCCTTTCTATGAGGGTTGTTCATCTCAGTTAATTTATAAGAGTCCGCACTAAGGCAATTGGTGTGGATCGCTTTCCAATTCATGATATTGGTATAGCCGAATCAAATGGTGTAGATAATTTCAACAATGTATATAAGAACATTTTATGAGTTCAATACTCGGAACATAATTCGAAGAATATAATCATGATTTAAATCAAGCTATGAACTATAAATTTATAAGACAAGAATTATTCTAGCGCTTATTTACTCGTACGATCAATAATAGTACAAGCTCAAACACGTGTTCAATAAAGAGTATGAATCCAATACTTGCTCAATAAAAGTGTAGTCCGGGTACTTGCATTCAATATATAAATCGAATGAAGTTAGGAAACTTGCTCGATAAAAGTAGGGTAAGAATTTGCATTAAAGAGATAAGGGTTAGATTCTTGCACAAAATCCAAAGTTGTGTAAGTTAGGAGACTTGCACATTATATATTTCGAACTTGCACAATAAAAGAGTGTAAGTCAGGGAACTTGCTTACAAGATTCATTGAATAAAGTAATGCAAGGGTTTAGGATACTTGCAGTTAATAATACAAGAACGGGTTGAAGGAAACTTGCCTTAAGCGTAGATTACCACATATAGCTTATCAACACTTCAATTTCCTATCGTAATATATATTTACATCTATAGGATATTCATTAGTCATATAGTTTAACATCGTCACCTTATCTTGTGTATCTAATCAACACATAAGTTAGATCTTAACCTTACTACACAGTTATACCACATATATCGTATTAATTCACAAGTCTCGACTAATATAACTTTTATTGTCTTTTATCCTTAATGTTCCTCTTTTTGAGTTAAACATATTCTCATATCATTATCATCATATATGACCATAATCAATACCAAACATATTTTATTTAGTAAGTTATAGCATTGCTATAAGTTAATTGTCAAGAATCGGATTCAAGTATCAACTTACAATATCACATAACATATATACATGTTAAAGGGTCCTTTCATGCTTTCATAATCGTTCTAAATTCAACCCTTCACGAAAAGATTCTAAGATCAACTCTCAAATAAATTTACGGCCATATTATGTTATGATATCACATAAGCTATCGTGATCGCCATGTAAACATGTGAAACGGTCATCTAATCTATCAATAAGAATGTTCACATGTTTCTACATCTTAAATGCGTAACTAGTGTCGTCATTTGTTTGAAAATATGCTTCACTTATGCTTAACTTGATTTTATGACATCTAACATGGTAGGCATACATGTATGATACATTAGTGAGTGTTAGAGTACTATCAAACATGTCCATAAATATCAGATTCCAAATCTCAACGTAACATGTCAAGGTGCACGTTCAAAACTTATACTTTCATTAGTAAAGTTCACTAATAAGGCCTAACATGTTCATGCTACATATATATATATGTTAACATGTCCAACATGCATTTCTAGGCCATATAAACATGCTTGCAAAATTAGAATGCATATATGATACCTACATGTCAAAGTTCATTTTCAAAACTTACATTTTCGTTAGAAATGTGCATTAGTGAGGTCCGTATGTTTACATTACATTATAAAACATATATACACCAATTAACATGCTTTTCATGCCTTCCTAGGTCCCTTTTTAAAACTATGGTATGTATATATCAAAGTCCCTTTTTAAAACTCTAAGTTCATTTTAAAATCCATAAGTTGTTTCATCAATCGTGCATGTAAACAAGGTAAAACATGTTCACGCTATGCTAATGTACTTATATAAGCATGCCAAGCTTATTAGCATACTTATTCAAACCATACTAGCTAACTTCCTCTTAACAGATTTTTAGTAGAAATAACAAACTGGTTCCAGAGACTGGCGCAGCTGCGCCATGTCTGGTTCGCACCAAAGAGTTGTTTGCTTCGGCAGTTTCCAATCCCAACATCAAAATTAGTTCATCAATTTGAGTATAATCATGCCACATTGTATGGTAACCTACTTAATAGTTCACATAACACTTAAACAAGCATTCTATACTTCAATTACGATCTAATTCAACTATGATAAAGAATTTGAGCTTCCACAGACAATAAGAATGAAGAATATGGAAATGAATTTATACCTCTGCTAATGTGTATCAAGCTTGCTGAAATTTTCAACTCAAAATGCTGCTATATCACTAATGTAATCTTACTCTCAATATGCTCTCAATATCACTTCAGCAAAGTCTCAGCAAGGAAACTAGAAGGAGAAGAGCTGACATTTATAGCAAAACCAATACACGATTAAGGTATTTATCTCCCAAATCAAACTAATGGAAATCAAGGATTGTATGAAGGATAATGGAGGGTTGGTAATTAGTTGTTGATTATCACTATTTTGCCCACTCCCCATGGAATCATGAGCTTTGTTTTGCTAAAATTGAGAAAGATAGTAGGCGTAGGCTTATAGCTTTTCACGTGAAGGAGGAAATGCCTCACATTATGGGACAAGCAAATACAAGCTCAGCAACATGCATATATACATACTTAGTTTATCACACTTATACACATTATATATTATATACCCTTAGGCTATAAATTCCATTACTCTCACAATATGGTTTTAAATGAAGAAATAATATTACAATATAGCAAGTTGGGTTACACCCATCCATATATAATCCATGTACATTTTATCATACCGATATAATTTAATCGGATATTATCACATTACATTGTCTCCTTTATTATTAAATTCTATTAATCAACAATTGTTTACAATATATTCATGATGTACTATTTTAGTGTATACTCACATACAATTGTCATATGAGCCTCATGATGTATTCATTTAATTAGTCATAACATATAGTTTCAATATGTATAGTCATATTACATTATATAATATAGTTGTAACCCATATACTTTATATGTTTAATTATCACATACTTGGACATAACAATTACTCGAGCAATTATAATCATATTAATAATCTACTCGTTTGTTTTATTAATCTTCATAACAATATTAACATTTATATGATTTTATTATCACATTAAATAAATATAAATTTTATTGTATTTATAAATCATGTACTCATTAATCAACATATTATCAAATAATTACTTGATAATAGTATATCGCCCATAACAATAATTAATATTATATGACAATTTATCTCATTCCTCATCAATTTAATAAATACAATTATGACTATATTTATAACCAATTTACTTATTATTATACTATCACTCGCCATAATAAGAAATCAACATACCATTATAATAACAATTAACAATTAATATAGATTAATTATTTAATTAATAATTCATCCATCCTTGAATTAATTAATTCATCATCGAATCTATTATCATTCCCCACGAGTCATTTCAACGAGCTTATCATAACTCCGTATCTTTCTTAATTATTATAATTTTCATTCGAATTCATTTGAATTAACTCATCTCATAACACAGATATTTATATTCAAATAAATATTCATTTCCATTAATATATTCATTACTCTTTAACTGGTTATTATTCATAATAACACTTAATAACATTATTGTATGATTAACTATCACATGTATTGCACTCAATAAATAATCAAATAAATATAACTCTTATTATATTCATTAATTACTTACTCGTAAATGTTTTGTTACTCACAATAACATACTATTAATAATTACTCATTAATAACAACAATTAATTAACAATGTAATATTAATTAATCCTTCACTTATTGATTTTCCTCTTGAATTAATTAAATCATCATCATTTCCATTCTCATGCCACACAAGGCATTCTACAAGTTCGTTGAATTCTTCCATATTTCCTTCTAAATTCAATTTAATATAATCGAATTACTTTTCTCATAACTCATAAACATTTATGTTCCAATAAGTATTCATTTTCTTATTATATCAATAAATAAATAAATAAATTATTCATGAAATTCACGGTTCTTACATCCTCCCCCCTTATAAAAATTCCGTCCTCGAAATTGGTACAAGGTTACACAAATAGATGGGGATAGTCCCTCGTCGTCCTATTTTCTAATTCCCACGTGGCCTCCTTGGCATCGTGGTTTCGCCAAAGCGCTATTACAGAAGATATAATTTTATTTCTTAATATCTGTTCTTTCCTATCTAGTATTTGGACAGGAATTCTTCTTATGTCAGATTCTTCCCTACTTGAATGGGCTCATAGGGTATCACACGCTTATAATTAGGCTTATATGATCGTAAGACAGAAATATGAAACACAATGTAGATATGTTCCAGTTCAATAGGTAAGGCTTCCTCGTACGCCACTTTTCTTGCTCTCTGCAATACTTCAAAAGGTTTAACGAACCTCAGACTCAATTCTTCTTTCTTACTTAATCTTATCTTCCCCTCACAGGAAAAACATTTAAGAAATACAAAACTATCGTCTTCAAAATCTCAATTATGACGATGCCAATCTGCGTGTTTCTCATGTTGATCTTGAGCTGCTACTAATCTGGCTCTTTTTATCTTCATAATGTCTGCCATTCGTCATATTAAATTCGGTCCCGATTAAGTCATCGTTCTCTGACCTCATCCCAAGGTAGCGGTGTGTTGCACTTTCTTCTGTGAAGAGCTTCGTACGATGGTATACCGATATTCGTATGATAATTATTACTATAAGCAAATTCTACTAAGGGTAAGTGATCATTCCAGTTACCTTTGAATTCCATTACGGAAGCTTTAAGCATATCTTCTAACGTTTGTATTGTTTGTTTGCTCTACCGTTGATTCGAGGATGATAAGCAGTGCTCAGCTTCAACTCTATTCCTATTCTTTCCTGCAAGCTCTTCCTAAACTTTGATGTGGAGCACGGGTTTTGATAGGAAATAATTAACACCAATATTTCGTGTCGCAAAACGATTTCCTTAACGTATAATTTCGCTAACTGATTTAAATTGAATCAAATATTTATTGGTAGGGAATGCGTCGTCTTTTTCAATCGGTCGACATATTCTATAACTTCTCGTCTCCTATTGACCACCAACAGTGTCTTCGAAGATCCCGGTACGTTTTCGTGCTTCCTGGGTGAACGAAATATGTCCAACTATATGCCTCATGAGAACTCCTATCTCGGAATTTTAGTTACGGTTGACTCTCACGCTCGATTTCCAAATCTCAAGATACTATTATTATTTCTTCTGAACTTTTACTCTTTATCTTCTCGCACTTTTCGTCTTTATTTTGTTATCCATTTACTATATCCAACAACGTTGGACAAACCTCCATTATAAACTTCCCTTTGGACTCTTTGGGTCCCATCACTTCTATTTCCAATCTCTTCATCTTCCTGATTAGTTCCTCTCGAGTTATCAACTTGAATAATTTCTATATTCCCTTTTCCTACTTAGCATATCGGCTACTACGTTCGCCTTTTCTAGAGAATTTCGCAGTGGTAGTCTTCGACTGCTCCCAATTACTTACCGCCTTCACCTCTGCCGGATCTGACGCGCCCTAAAACTAACCTTCTCCTTGACACACAACACTGGTGCTTCCCGAGAGAAAATACACTCGGCTGAATATATCCTTTATCTAACATTTCTTGCAATTGTATTATTAATTCTTCATTTCTACATGTGCCATAAGATATGTGCTTTTGAAATCAGTGCAGTCCCTGGTACTAAATCTATTACGACTTGTTTTCTCTGTCTGGAGGAAGGCCGGGCAGATAGTCTGGGAATATGCCTTGGATTTCTATTTCTACTAATACATTCCTTAGTTCTACTCCCTCTCTCTTAGTATCTATAATATAGGTGAAATAATCTACACAATCTTTTCTTAACCATATCTTGGCCTGCATCATAGTAAGGCAACACAATTGCCTAAGTGACGAGCTACCATAAAACACCACCTTAGACCGGTTTGGAGTTTGAAGGTTCAAATTTTCTTCTGATAGTCAATTATCGTAGTATGGTTATGTAACCAGTCCATCCCTAGTATCCATCAAACTCTCCAAATTTTATCGGAATAAAGTATATGCTTAGTTTATGTCCCCTAATTTATGCGCAACAATTATGGTAAACGAATTCTATGGGAATTACTTCCTTATTCATAACTTCTATGTTCAAAGGATCTTCTAATCGTTCTTGGGTAACTTCGTCATTTTGCAATTCTTCAGACACAAAGGGACAGGTAGCACTCGAATAAGATAATATATATGCATTTATATTATTGCTTAGGATATCACCTGACATTACCACTTGGAACGCCATTGCATCATGTATCATAACGTTAGTCGTACTTGGCATTGGTTCACTCGATTAAGCTAGTTCGATTATCGTCGGCTTCCCGCTATGGCTTCCTTTGTTGCCGTCTTCTTCCTTCCTTCCTTTCTTTGGGCAGTTCTTAACCTGATGATCTGTTGACCTACATGCAAAGCATCCTTCAATCTTCTTCGGGTTTGGGCAATTCGGGGAAATATGCCCTTCCTGGCCGCAGATATAGCAAACGCCTCATCCCTTCCAGCACTCTCCTTGATGACTCTTCCCACATCTTGGGCAATCCTTGTTCTTTTTCTTAAGTCCTTCCTGGTGACTTCCCATTGGATTGTTGTAAATGTTGTTGTTGTCTCTTCTTCTTTTGTTTATGTTCCCTTCCTCGTTTGTCTCCTTTTGCCAATTGCGTATTTGACGTTTTTCAGATCCATACACAAAACATTCTTTGGTTTTCTCATTCTTAGGACAGTTAGGAGAAATATGACCTTCTCACCGCACTTATAACACACATGTTTTCCTTTTAAACACGCTTCCATGTGGTTCTTTCTACACTCCTTACAGGATTCTACCTTCTTCTTCTGTGGTTGTCCTTCTCCTCTTACATACTTAGCATCATTCCACTTCTTCTTGAAATTCTTACTGCTACCACTGCTACTCTCTTCCATCCTACCTTCGTTCGCTTTCTTTGAAATATTAACCTCTCCTCCTTTAGTCATATTAATATCTTTTCCTACCTCAGAAGTTTCGTCTGTGTCTTCTTATAATTATTGATTCCTTCTTCAAAAGCATTTACTATAAGATCTACCAATTGTTGTAAGGGTTCTTGATTCAATTCCCTATCTCCATTCTCCGTCGCTTGACGAGTCTCTCCTCCTCGGGGTATTGACATTTCTGTATCGACATAAAATAGTATTATCACCTCTTTATTAAACATCTAATACTTTTTTAATACTTCTTAAGATGTATAAGTTTTATTGCTATTCTCCTTTGTAATTATTTTAAAAAAAATCTGGTCACTATGCACACGTTTAATAAAAACATGCCACATGAAAACATCTCACATTGTATAGCAATCTGCTAGTTTTATTACATATCCCTCTCGGGTACTACTAACGTTGGGGTTAGAAAGATACTTTCCTAAGATTGGGATTTACGACAACTGTTCCATATCTATAAACATCTATTGTATCACTCGCGACACTTATTCCAATAACTACCTACTACCTTTCCTTTCACTATGTCTGTATCTATTAATTACTAATCTGAAGGTTTAGAACTTCGCCTTCCACTATTGTATCTTATTCTTTATTTCTTAGTTCTCAGTTACTAAGTTCCTCACACATGCCCCAATCCCAAAAGATAACTTTCACCGTGGATTTCTGATTATATTCCGACTCCACTCCTACTAGGTTAAGGCTAATACTATAATAGGTTCAATTATAAGGGGTGTTGCGGACAACACATGTATATTAAGTGGTTCCTTCTCCATGGTCCTACTAGGTTTACCTATCTCTGACATCCATAATCACAAAACCGATAAACATTATTATCATCTCCGAATAAAATATAATTTCATTGTATGGAAAGAAAATATATTTCATAACACTACTAGCTTTCTAAGAAACTCTACATGAGTTATATCTCCATCTATTCGCTAAATCTCCTCTAAGGTTATAGCCTAAGGACTCGCTCTTAAGGTTTATAACCTACAGCTCTGATACCAACCTGTGACGCCCCCAAATTCAGACCGTCACTGATCTCGAATTCGGTTCGACACGTACTAATTCTAATAACAATTAAAATCTTAAATAATAGAGAAACAGAATAATTTACATTGATATAACTTAAATATTCTTGTCCCAAGTCTCAAAACTATTACTAATACACTGCATAACTTAATCCAAACATATCTTAATACATAACATTATTTAAGTCTTAATACAACATAATGGAGACATCCTAATATAGAAAAGCACAGCTACTTCATAGCATTGCCTTCCCAATTGTCCTGTCCTAGGGTTCCACCTTGCCCTGCCCTAACTAAAATGTTTATGGGAAGAAAGAGTGAGCAACAAATTTGCTCAGCAAGTAATATGCCAATAAATGTGAATAGGAATATATACGGTTCTTAATCTCAAGGGTAAAACGGTAATTAATCGCTCAAGAATTCAAATAAGAATGTTGTGAACAAAATGAATAGCAATGACTTCCAAATGTATTATGTGAAGTTAAATAAGGACCACTACGGGTCGAGAAGTTATTATAGGATTCAAAAGTTTCAACAATTTCAAGTGAATGAATAGATATCACTGAGTGTCGCTGTGGACCAAGGATTAATAAAAGAATCCAAAGAGTTCAAAGTGTCAAGTTAATAAGTACTGGATACTGAGTGGTCGCTAAGAACCACGAACTTCTACTAGAATCACCAAAAATATTTTTGATAACCCAAACAAGTATAATTAGGGGATCAACCTATCATACCTGGTGTTATGCATAACCTATCCTACCACTGTCGGCACCCCGACTATCTAGTTCTCCTTTATATGAGGGTCGATCATCTCAGTCAATTTATAAGAGTCCGCACCAAGGTAATTGGTGTGGATCACTTTCCAATTCATGATATTGGTCTAGCCGAATCAAATGGCATAGATAATTTCAACAATGTATATAAGAACATTTTATGAGTTCAATACTCGCAACATAATTCAAAATTAAGCTATGAACTATAAGTTTAGAAGACAAGAATTATTCTAGCACTTATTTACTCGTACGATCAATAATAGTACAAGCTCAAACACGTGTTCAATAAAGAGTATGAATCGAATACTTGCTCAATAAAAAGATACCGAATACTTGCATTCAATATATAAATCGAATGAAGTTAGAAAACTTGCTAGATAAAAGTAGGGTAAGAATTTGCATTAAAGAGATAAGGGTTAGATACTCGCATAAAATCCAAAGTTGTGGAAGTTAGGAGACTTGCACATTATATATTACGAACTTGCACAATAAAAGAGTATAAGTCAGGGAACTTGCTTACAAGATTCATTGAATAAAGTAATGCAAGGGTTTAGGATACTTGCACTTAATAATACAAAAACGGGTTCAAGAAAACTTGCCTTAAGCGTAGATTACAACTTATAGCTTATCAACACTTCAATTTCCTATCGTAATATATATTTACATGTATAGGATATTCATTAGTAATATAGTTTAACATCGTCACCTTATCTTGTATATATAATCAACACATAAGTTAGGTCTTAACCTTACTACACAGTTATACCACATATATCGTATTAATTCACAAGTCTCGACTAATATAACTTTTATTGTCTTTTATCCTTAATGTTCTTCTTTTTGAGTTAAACATATTCTCATATCATTATCATCACATACGACCATAATCAATACCAAATATATTTTATTTAGTAAGTTATAGCATTGCTATAAGTTAATTGTCAAGAATCGGATTCAAGTATCAACTTACGATATCACATAACATATATACATGTTAAAGGGTCCTTTCATGCTTTCATAATCGTTCTAAATTCAACCCTTCACGAAAAGATTCTAAGATCAACTCTCAAATAAATTTACGGCCATATTATGTCATGATATCACATAAGCTATCGTCCTCGCCGTGTAAACATGTGAAACGGTCATATAATCTATCAATAAGCATGCTCACATGTTTCTACATCTTAAATGCATAACTAGTGTCGTCATTTGTTTGAAAACATGCTTCACTTATGCTTAACTTGATTTCATGACATCTAACATGGTAGGCATACATGTATGATACATTAGTGAGTCTAAGAGTACTATCAAACATGTCCATAAATATCAGATTCCAAATCTCAACGTAACATATCAAGGTGCACGTTCAAAACTTATACTTGCATTAGTAAAGTTTACTAATAAGGCCTAACATGTTCATGCTATATATATATATATATACATATGTTAACATGTCCGTCATGTATTTCTGGGCTATATAAACATACTCGCAAAATTAGAATGCATATATGATACCTACATGTCAAAGTTCATTTTCAAAACTTCCATTTTTGTTAGAAATGTGCATTAGTGAGGTCCGTATGTTCACATTATATTATAAAACATATATACACCTAATTAACATGCTTTTCATGCCTTCCTAGGTCATACTAACATGTCTCAAAAGTCAGAATATAACTATGGTATTTATATATCAAAGTCCATTTTTAAAATTCTAAGTTCATTTTGAAATCCATAAGTTGTTTCATCAATCGTGCATGTAAACATGGTAAAACATGTTCACGCTATGCCTAATGTACTTATATAGGCATGTCAAGCTTATTAACATACTTATTCAAACCATAGTAGCTAACTTCCTTTTAACAAATTTTTACCAGAAACAACAAACTGGTTCCAAAGATCGCTGCGCCTCAGTATTAAACCGGCGCAGCTGCGCCGTGTCTGGTTCGCACTAGAGAGTTGTCTGCTTCGACAGTTTCCAATCCCAACATCAAAATTACTTCATCAATTCGAGTATAATCATGCCACATTGTATGGTAACCTACTTAATAGTTCACGTAACACTTAAACAAGCATTCTATACTTCAATTACTATCTAATTCAACATGATCAAGAATTTGAGCTTCCACAGACAACAAGAATGAAAAATATGGAAAGGAATTTATACCTCTGCTAATGTGTATCAAGCTTGCTGAAATCTTTAACTCAAAATGTTTCTATATCACTAATGCAATCTTACTCTCAATATGCTCTCAATATCACTTAAGCAAAGTCTCAGCAAGGAAACTAGAAGGAGAAGAGCTGACATTTATAGCAAAACCAATACACGGTTAAGGTATTTATCTCCCAAATCAAACTAATGCAAATCAAGGATTGTATGAAGGATAATGGAGGGTAGGTAATTAGTTGTTGATTATCACTATTTTGCCCCATTCCCCATGGAATCATGAGCTATGTTTTGCTGAAATTGAGAGAGATAGTAGGCTTAAGCTTATAGCTTCTCACGCGATGGAGGAAATGCCTCACATTATAGGACAAGCAAATACAAGCTCAACAACATGCATATATACATACTTGGTTTATCACACTTATACACATTACATATTATATACCCTTAGGCTATAAATTCCATTAGTCTCACAATAAAGTTTTAAATGAAGAAATAATATTACAATATAACAAGTTGGGTTACACCCATCCATATATAATCCATGTATATTTTATCATACCGATATAATTTAATCGGATATTATCACATTACATTGTCTCCTTTATTATTAAATTCTATTAATCAACAATTATTTACAATAGATTCATGATGTACTATTTTAGTGTATACTCACATACAATTGTCATATGAGCCTCATGATGTATTCATTTAAATAGTCATAACATATAGTTTCAATATGTATAGTCACATTGCATTATATAATATAGTTGTAACCCATATACTTTATATGTTTAATTATCGCATACTTGCAGATAACAATTACTCGAGCAATTATAATCATATTACTAATCTACTCGTTTGTTTTATTAATCTTCATAACAATATTAACATTTATATGATTTTATTATCACATTAAATAAATATAAATTTTATTATATTTATAAATTATTTACTCATTAATCAACATATTATCAAATAATTACTTGATAATAGTATATCGCCCATAACAATAATTAATATTATATGCCAATTTATCTCATTTCTCATCAATTTAATAAATATAATTCTGATTATATTTATAACCAATTTACTTATTATTATACTATCACTCGCCATAATAATAAATCAACATACCATTATAATAACAATTAACAATTAATATAGATTAATTATTTAATTATTAATTCGTGCATCCTTGAATTAATTAATTCATCATCGAATCTATTATCGTGCCTCACGAGGCATTTCAACGAGCTTATCATAACTCTTTATCTTTCTCAATTGTTATAATTTCCATTTGAATTCATTTGAATTAACCCATCTCGTAATACATAGATATTTATATTCAAATAAATATTCATTTCCATTAATATATTCATTTACTCTTTAACCGGTTATTATTCATAATAACACTTAATAACATTATTGTATGATTAACTATCACATGTATTGCACTTAACAAATAATCAAATAAATATAACTCTTATTATATTCATCAATTACTTACTCTTAAATGTTTTGTTACTCACAATAACATACTATTAATAATTACTCATTAATAACAACAATTAATTAAAAATGTAATATTAATTAATCCTTCGATTATTGATTTCCCTCTTGAATTAATTAAATCATCATTATTTCCATTCTCATACCACACAAGGCATTCTACAAGTTCGTTGAATTCCTCCATATTTCCTTCTAAATTCAATTTAATATAATCAAATTAGTTTTGTCATAACTCAGAAACATTTATGTTCCAATAAGTATTCATTTTCTTATTATATCAATAAATAAATAAATAATTTTTTTTCCATAAAATTCACGATTCTTACAGGATACCCGCTAGATAGGTCTTTCGCTTTGGGCATCATGAGTTAACTCCTACGCTTGAGGAGTACCAGCGGTTTACTGGCATAGCTTTAAAGTTGCCCTGCGCTCGTATAGCGATCTGTGATATGAGGAGACCGTTTATACAGATGTCAAGTCTTCGCCAGAGCGTAGTTATGGATGCGATCATTTCTGGACGTGTGATCTCCATCGACTTTTTGATCGATCGATTTGGTGAGCTTGACAGTTATAATTGACATGCCGGAGATTTTATTATATCGGCAGAGGTGTGGCATTTGGCCAGGATAGACGTTTTGCTGATGTGCATCGTATTCTACGTTTATATGACGCTACGCTTGGACCATTTGGATATGGGATTGATAGTTGTGGTTCGGGCCCGTTAGGCAAAGTAGCACCATTATTTCGATGATATTGGCCGAGACGCTGAGGTCAGCCACCCACTGCATTACCCACCAGGAGGGGTTTTTTTAGAGGCAGTTCGGTCTTGTTGTATGTATGGCTTATATCCCATATTTGACCGATTGGATTTTTCAGACATCACGGGTATTATTTTTCCTATGATATAGCTATGTCCTACTCATTTCAGCCCGCGAAGTGTATTGATGCAGAGACATGGTCAGCATTTTTGCATGATATCGTACATCCATTCTCGATTTTGCCGTGCGCAGGGCTAGTCTTCCCATATAGCTTCATCACCCATGAACCTGGTATGGACTATTTTCCTCTAGCGGGATTCAGGGGAGTGACTACTTACCATCCTCTGGCTGTTATGGGCCAGCTCGATCAGTTTCAGAGCCTGCATCAGTTTGAGGGTGCTGCTGATCAAAGGATGTCAGCATTTTCTATGTCATCTGTTGATTTGATCAGAGTGTATGAGTGTTGGACTCACAAGGAGAGGGCTAATTTCTCTAGTAGCCATCCGGATCGTTCTCCAGAGTACTAAGCATGGTTGGCGGCCGAGATGGCATCAGCTGCATTCATCTAGTCAGCTCCTATAGTGGATTCAGACGAGGAGGAGCCTGTAGAGGATCTTGAGTCACCTACTGAGGATGAGCTTTTTATGGGTTTGACAGCAGCACTAGTTAGTGACCCGCCGATCATTCCTACCAGAAAAGATCCCACCTTGGCAGACTTGCTAGCTAGGATGACCTTTGAGAGAGATCAAGCTAAAGCGCTGATGTTGACCGCCTTGTCTGGCAGAGATATAGCTTTGGCGGAGAGAGATGCTACTCGAATTGCTCAGGATGCAATATTAATTGAGCGGGAGGAGATTCGATCTGCCAGAGACGCAGCTTTTGTTGAGATCGAAGAGACTTTAATTGCTAGGGATGCAACTTTTGTGGAGAGGGACGAGGCCATAGCTTCCCGGGATTTCCACATTACCGACAGTACTGCTCTCTGATCTTATACTCATGGTCTGGTTACCGAGATAAGTGCATATATTGATGATCACAGTGCCACACTGCAGATGACTGTGGAGGTTTTGAGCTGTATGGAGGCTGAGGGTATTGCACTTGTAGCTGCTCCTTTATCTTCAGAGAGAGATGCCATGTTGGCATTGCTGGCCCGCTTATCCTTGGGTCTATAGACTAACTTTTTTTCCTACACATACTAGATCAACCATTTTTGTCATGTACAGTACACTATATATATATCAAACAATGTCATATATCATAGAAATATATTATTAATTCACTTCCTTGTGTGGATATGTATTGTCATTGCTGAGTGATTACCACTTCTTTCATGACTTGTTGTTGTTGATGTATCTTGAGCTTCTCCTTGATGGACTGAAAGTTGAGATGTCAGAGAGTATCTCAGAAGGGCTTGTTGATCAGGGTAGCTTGATAGGACTTAGCCTTTATATAGTTTTGGCGTCTTGGAAATGGTTTTTATTTTTTCTTGAAGGTCAAACCGCACCATGAATGGCTGCCTACGTACTCCCGGTGTAGGGAGATCAGGTCATTCGTAGTTCAGTTTTTGTGTGAGAGAGGTTTAAAAAGTATTTATCTTGTGTTTTGAGTTTGGTTTAATGAGTTTTGAATTTTTATTTGGTTTAACCGCACCAGAAATGGCTGCCTACATACTCCCGGGTATAGTGAGATCAGGTCATTCATAGTTCCGGCTTCTAGTGAAAACTGAACCTGATTTAATTTGTAGAACCCAGATGCGAGCATGCATGTGCTTCAGACATAATACCTTTTCACGGTGTCTGAATTGATGAGTTGGGGAAATTTGCTCCCGTCTATCTCTTGTAGTCTGATAGGTCCTCCTGTCAACACCTCCTTGACAATAAAAGGGCCTTCCCAATTAGGGGCGAACTTTCCTTTAGCTTCATCTTGATTGGCCAAAACTTTCTTTAGCACCAAATTGTTTTCTTTGAATTACCGTATTCGGACCTTCTTGTTATAGGATCGAGCAATCCTTTGCTGATATAACTGCCCTTGGAAAAATGGTTGTAGCCCTCTTTTCATCTATAAGGGACAGTTGGTGGTACCGGTCTTGCAACCACTTATCTTCGTCCATCTGAGCGTCGGTTAACACTTGCAAAGACTCCATCTCTACTTCTATGGGAAGCACTGCTTCCATGCCATAAACCAATGAATAGGGGGTAGCCCCAGTAGAGGTATGCATTGATGTCCTGTATGCTAACAGGGTTAGAGGCATCAGGTCAGGCCATTCTTTGTGATTGGCAGACATTTTTTGTATGATCTTCTTGATGTTCTTGTTAGCTACTTCGACAGCACCATTCATCTTGGGCCGATAGATGACGGAGTTAAGATGTTTGATGTGGAACTTACTGCATAGTTCTCTCATCATTTGATTGTTCAGGTTCTTGGCGTTGTCTGATACGATCACCTCCGGTTGTCCATATCGACAGACGACATTATTTTTGATGAAACCAATGATGACCTCTTTGGTGACTTTGGGAAAAAAGGCTGCTTCAATCCATTTGGTAAAGTAATCGATCATGGTGAAGATGAATCAATGACCATTACTGGCTTTTGCTTCTACTGGTCCGATCACATCCATTCCCCACATGGAGAAAAGCCATGGTGAACTCATGTTGTGTAGCTCATTTGGAGGAGCATGTATAGCATTTCCATGTACTTGGCATTGAAAGCATCTCCTGACATGATCATTACATTTAGCTTTAAGCAAGATCTAGTAATGTCCTGTTCTTAATATCTTTTTGGCTAGCAGATGATCGCTCATGTGCGGATCATGGACTCCACCGTGGATTTCATCCATCAATCTCTGGGCTTGCCCTTTATTAAGGCATTTTAACAGGCCTATTCCAGTATCCCTTTTGTATAGTGCATCTCAGCTCAGATAGAACTTCATAACCATCTTATGAATCTGTTTTCATTCGAATTGGCTTGCCCCAATGGGTGTAGATCCGTCTCGGAGATATTCCTTGATGTTTTGATACCAAGGCTGATTGACAGGAGGTATCTCATTTGATATGTCTCCAATGTGATTCCCGTATATCGGGGCTATCTGAATTGTGAATTTGATGTAGGGAATCCCACTCCTATCGAATATACAGGTCAATGAAGCCAACGTTGCCAATGCATCAGCGAAGTCATTCCTACCCCGAGGAATATGGAAGAAGGTTATGTCATCAAACTCCAGGACTATTTTGACGACCTGCCGATGATAGGGCAGCAAATGCAGTTCTTTGGTGTGATATGCCCCAGTGGTTTGTCTGATGACCAACTTAGAGTCTCCAAAGACCAGTAAATGTTTAATACCCATGGATTGGGCTAGTTTCAACCCCATTATGCAGCCTTCATATTCGGCTGTGTTGTTGGTGTTGCCAAATTAAAGTTTAGTAGCCACAAGATATTGTTCTCCTGTACCAAAGATAAGGACTGCCCCAGCTCCGGTACCTTTTATGTTTACTGCTCCATGAAAATACATTTTTCATGGTTGGACTATATTCTCTTACTGGAGTTGTTGAATTGTCATGATCCCATCATCCGAGAAATAGGTCTCCAAGGGCTCGAACCCTTCTGCAGGTGCTTCGGCTAATTGATCTGCAATGCATTGACCCTTAATGGACTTCTTAGTCACGTAGACAATGTCGAACTGTTGTAGGATCAACTACCATTTGGACCGTTGATAATTCAATATTGGCTTGTTGAATACGTACTTTAGGGGATCCAAGCGGGATATGAGTTAGGTCGTGTGCCCATGCAAATAATGTTGCAACCTCATGGTTGCCCATGCTAATGCACAACATGTCTTCTCGATCAGGGTGTACTTCTGTTCACCATCGCTAAATCTTTTACTGATGTAGTAGATGGCTCTCTCCTTGCTACTATCATCCTTCTATCCTAGCATGCAGCCCATTGCATTGGCATTGACGGACAAGTACATGAATAAGGGAACTCCAACCCTCGAGGGTACCAAAATAGGTGCTTTGACCAACTGCTTCTTGATGGCAAGGAAGGCTCGTTGACAATCCTCGTTCCATTTGGTGGAGGAATTCTTCCTTAGTAGCTTGAATATGGGTTCACAGGTTGCTGTGAGTTGGGAAATGAAGTGGCTTATGAAGTTGATTCTCCCCAAAACCCAGGTATCTCCGTCTCTGTTCGAGGTACTGGCATCTCAGTGATGGCTTTGATCTTGGAAGGGTCTAGCTTGATGCCTCGATTACTTACCAAGAATCCCAACAACTTGCCTGATTTGACTCCAAAAGCACATTTGGCTGGATTCAGCTTGAGGTTGTACTTACGCAACCTGTTAAACAGCTTCCTGATATGGTCTAGGTGATCATCCTCCCTCTGGGATTTAATGATGATGTCATCGATATAAACCTCTATCTCCTTGGGCATCATATCATGAAATAGGGCCATCATGGCTCATTGATATATGGCTACGACATTGATGAGGTCGAAGGACAGTCGCCTATACCAGAAGATTCCCCAGGGAGTGATGAAAGTTGTCTTCTCCTGGTCCTCTTCAGCAACAATGATTTGATGGTAACCAACAAAGTAATCTACGTAGGAATACATGTCGTACTGTGTCGTATTATCGATCAGGATATGGATGAAAGGTACGGGGAAATTGTCCTTGAGGCTGACTTTGTCCAAATCCCGGTAATCCATGCATACTCGTACTTTCCCTCCGGGCTTTGGCATGGAGACTATGTTTGACAGCCACTCTGGGTATGTTGATACCATGATGATTTTGGCTTTAAATTGTTTAACGACTTCTTATTTGACTTTCAGACTCCATTCAGGTTTCAATCGCCTGAGCCTTTGTTTGACTGATTTGAATCCATCTTTGATGGGCATTCAATGGATGACAATATCAGTAGACAAGCCAATCATGTCTTCATGTGACCATACAAACACATCTTGGAACTGTGTTAGTAGTTCAATCAGGTTGGCTTTTTGATCTGGTGTAAGGTCTAAGCCTATCTGGATTTCTTTGATATTTTCAAAGGTTCCTATGTTGATAGTGGTGGTTTGGTCGAGGTTTGGTTTGGGTTTGTCTTCGACCCATTCTTTGATCTCCTCGGGCACCTCATAGTCATCTTCCTCCTCTTGATCAATATCCATCAAGTCGAAGTTCAGTTCTACATCAAAGTTATAGTCACTTTGATAGGTTGGCATCTCATCAGCAGTGATAAACAAACCTAACTCTGGAGTCCTGAAAAAAAATGCTTTCACTTTAATATATGTAGTTGCTTAAATATACAAAGCATTTGGCAAATCATGACAAAAGTTACTGCTATAGATGTGCAATCAAAAATGAGCAGTAAATGAAAGCATGTTACACGACAGAAGGACTCTCTGCCTATTTACCCTTTTTGACTGAGGCAAGGGACACTGTTCCAGTTATCCAGGGTGAGATCCTCATGAATAGGGAGGATCGAGGAATTGTGCTCGTCTGCCTCGTCTCGGATAATGACTGAGACATCCTTTACCATAAGGCCGTGGTTTTTCTTTGAACTGCCCCCTTTTTCCTTCTTGATGTGAGGAATTTGAATCAAATCCTCATCGTCGCTATCTGGGATCTCATCATTCATACCCTCATAGTTTGTGATAACCCGCATGTTAGCAAATGGGTCTCGTCCTTCGTACAAGATCATTTCTTTTCCCTTTTTGTTATCAACCTCGGATCTGGGAGTTGTTCTCTCACTTGCTGGTATAATGGGAGGAAATATATTATGGTTGATACCACAGCTGGGATTTTCTTCATGGGTTTCACCTATCCGACACTCGTAAGGTTTGGCAGCAAAATTGTGGAAGCATGAGCCTTAGGATGCTTGTGTGGGTTCCTGTGATTTGACCAGGATGAATATCCCAATCCGGCTCTCCCAGTCTGACTCGGGATTTGTACTGAACTCTTGATACCTTGCTGATTCTTCCCTAACCCTTTTCCAGGTTGGAAACCTAAAGATACCATTTCCTGACCCACTATCATCACCTCAGTGGAGACTTTAGGATTCAAGGCTGGTGCTCCAATAGGTAGATACTGAGTATCACTTACTTCTAGAGCTTGAAAACTTACAGGTTCAATCCCTGCATCAAGGATGATCACTGGCATGTCTCCCTGTAGGTATACAGGGTATTCTAGTTTGGCATTGACTGCGATTAGGTTGTTGTTGATAATGTATTTAAGTTGCTAATGGAGGGTGGATGGCACTGCCCATGCCATGTGGATCCATGGCCTGCCCAATAACAAGTTATATCCAGTGGCTATGTTGAGCACCTGAAAGGATACATAGAAAGTGTGCAGACTAATCTCCAGAGGAAGCTCTATTTCTCCCATAGCTTGTCGGCGAGATCCATCGAAAACCCGGATGACTACATGACTCGTTTTGATCTAGTTCGGGTTGATCTTCATTCTCACCAAGGTATCGTAGGGACAGATGTTGAGGGATGATCCTCCATCTATGAGCACACCTCCGATCACATACCCGAAAGATATTACAGCTATATGCAGGGACTTACGATGGCCCATCCCTTCTACGGGGATATCATCGTCAGTGAAAGATATCACATTGCTATTGAAAATGTTTTCTCTTCAGCCACCTTTTCTTTGGCTTTGAGGACTGGTTTGATCACCCACTGAGGCAGGTACAATGGATTATCCTTTGGTACAGTGGCAATGTTGTTTGAGGTGGAACCTTCGTCATTCTTGTAGTTCCATGGGACCCTCTTTAGACTGATAATTGGATACTGAGGTCTAAAGGGCAAGATTAAAGGCTCGAAAGTGGCCACCTATACAGGGTTTTGTGTTTCTTGGACCCCTTTCCCTGGCAGTACTAAGGGTGTGAGGGATGGCTCCTTCTCACAGAAAATAACAGCCACTGTATCCTGATTCCATGCTGTGGGAATAAAGAGAGTGTCTTCATCTGGGAGGCCATAATCCCAATTTCCTTTTATCAATTCACCGCTTTTAATCGTGTTCTGAACCAGGTTATGAAGTGCCCAGCAATCCTCAGTGTCATGGCCGGGTGCATTGGAGTAGTACTGACAGATTTGTTCAGGCTTGAATTTCTTGGATCGAGGGTTTAATGAAGGTAATAAATTTGTAACCATTCCCTCTTTGATTAACATCTGGAGGATTTCTTCCATTGGCTGGTTCAGGTTGGTGAAATTCCTTTGAAATAAGAACTTCATATCATCTCGGCAATTCTCTCCTTTAACCATTTTGTCGGCCCAGGGTTCATGCTCATGAGACCGGTAGTGATCCTTTCTGGAGATGGGACTGATCTCCGGTGTGGGAGGACGATCGACATAAGACTGGTTGGCCTGGTTCATCATCTGTCTGGTGATCTGATGTTGGTATACGATCAGTTCTGCTAACTGTTCAATTTGTTCCTTGATAGACCTTATCTCTTGCTCTATCAGGCATCACCTTTCTAAGACTTCCCAACTGTCTGGGCTGTTGTTACTTGATTGAGTTGATTTTTTGACATATCGGAGGTACTTGGATCTTCCTCCATTTTCTGTACCGATCATGTTGACACTCTCCTCTTTGTGTTGTTGGAGGGGATTGACTTGTACGTGTGGTTGTTCTGGTTTTGTCACCACAATCTCTCCATTGTCAATCAAGTCTTAGACTTTGTGCTTGAGAGACCAACAATCTTGAGTGTCATGGCCCAGGGATCCGGAATAGTAAGCACACTTTTTGCTTGGGTCGAATTTCCTTCCAACAGTGTTGGTAGGTGGAAGGAGTTGGAAAATCTTCTTCTATGCCATCAACAGTTTTAGCACATTCTCGAGTGAATCCCCTAGAGGGGTGAAAGTTCTTCGACGCCTGACCTTCATATTTTTCTGAAATGGAGGGTTTGAAGGCTGTGTTGAAGCTTGGAAGGGGGTATAGTTCCTTCTTTGAATGGGCATACTGTTTGACTCGCCTCTTTGATTCTGTCCTTGTAGTACTAAGGACACTTATTCATCTTTCTTTTTGTGTACCCTCCGGGGATTACTCCTGTAATTTTTGGACTGTATATGTTCAGCAACCGCTTCGAGGGCGATTAGATCCTTTATCTTTCCGGACTTGAGCCCCATTTCTGCCATCTCGCCGTGTTTGATCATTTTAGAAAATGGTTTTCCTATGCCTACTAGGACCCTCTCATAATATGGAGCTTCTTGAATGTCGATGAAGGTCATGACTATCTTTGATTCAGTCATAGCTGGGGTGACTTATGCAGCAACCCGCCTCATACAATGGGTATATTCTCCGAATGATTCAGTGTTTTGTTTCTTGATTTTTGTAATCTGGTATCTGTCTGGAGCCAGATGAGATTGAAAGCTGTATTGACCGAGGAAGGCATGGGCTAACTCTTTCCAACTGTGAATTTTGGAGTTATCTAGACGAGCGTACCAGGCTCTAGCCTCTTCGATCAGACTCTTCTGGAATAACTGCATTCAAAGTTTCTTATCCTCTGCATAGGATCCTAGTTTTCCAATGAATACCTTCAAGTGGGTGTAGGGGTCTCCTAATCCATCGTATTTCTCAAAATCAGAAGTTCTAAATTTTTTGGGATAACGAGCCATAGGGAAGATACAGAGGTCTGAATAATTGACACTGCCAAAGGTCCCAGTCTTTTTGATAGACTGGATGGTTTCTTCCATCTGCTGTACTTTCTTCAGAATGTCACCATCTTCCTGTTCTTTGTTAAGGACGGTGATTTCAGTGGGTTTTGTTGGTAATGTCCTGGTTTTGTGGTCCAGGAATCTGAGTTTCGGCTTTTTTGGTCCCTTGATTGCCACCACTACCACCAGGTGTTCCTGGTTCTGTGTGAGCTTGCGCTTGCTTCCCTTTAAGTGCTTTGCTTTGTTCTCTCAAGAAGCTGGCCAATTCAGTTAAATGATTCTTTAGTCCCTCAAACTCTACCGTAGATACAAGGGCGGATTCTGGTTGAGCATTGGAAGTCATGTTCGTGGATGGACTTAGTGCTTTCTTAGACTTAGATCTAGTGATAGGACCAATTTTTCACCTACAACAAAACATAGGCGTGCCAATTTTCGGAGGTAGGTAGGGATAGGATGCATGCCATGATGTGTTTTTGTGATTTTTTTTAATCTTATCCTGCAAAATAGAGTTTAGTTGTTTTGATGACAGGATAACATGACAAGATGTACATGACAAGGAATATAATTTTTATTATGATATTTACATTGTGCTCCTTTACATTTTGGAATTGAAAATTTGACATTGGATTTGATAGAGGAAGGCATGAAGAAGCTTCCCATCGAATTTGGTTAATTAGAGGCTGACCAATCTTAGGCTACTCTCGCCGTTTTTTCGGTATGAATGTCCCCAAATCATCGCAATCTACTAGAGGGGAAATTAATCCGATCTTTCAACTGGAGCAAATCTGGGTGGTGCATTTTCATGAGCCCCCAGAGACTTAGTCGTCCCCAGAGTCATTATTTATCACCGACTGGTTTGCCTCCCGAAGGAGGTGATAGTAGTGTGCATACAAGCCAATCATGTATGATGATAAAGCACGTACTTTGTAAACAATCTTATTTATTTATTAATGAAATATTCATTTATTACAGGCATTTAATTATCTACATGTTGCTGTTTTTATAATATGTAAATAACCCATAGTTTTAAGCAATGCTTTTAGAATCATGATGATGATCATGCTAATGAGATCTAAATTCTTAGAAAGTTTTAAAACTTAAATAGTTCCCAATCGTGGGATTACTAAAAAGGGGATTAGTAAATCCGGATAGATTGGTACATATGTTGCTTGCTCATTGGATGAGGATGATTGATCTCATGATCATTTGTGTGGAGACACTAAAGCAAGTATGTAGGTGCTTATTGAAGAATAAGTTCACTGAACGTGATTCGCTATGGAATACCTAATGGAGTTTTACTCGCATGTCAATAGGAATTCCTAATGTGATAGTAGTACAAGTGATCCTTGGACTTGAGATCATCATAGTATCTTGTATGTAACAAATTATACTTTGACTTATTCCTTAAGACCTTTTAAGGCATATATAGGGTATGCTTGGGTATAATGAGTTACATATGGAGATAATGAATGATCAATAAAGAATCTACCACCTCTAGTAAAAGAGGAGATATGTCCCATGTGATTCGTTAAATGACAACCCAGGAATCCTTGGCCAAGGTGAAATGAAATTAGAAAGGAGTTTTTAATTTGCATTATTTGGAGTTGTGCATTTTCTAATCGAAATACATATAATTAAATAAAATAAGACTTGACAGTAAATCCATGTCTTATATTTAATTGGGACATTGTATGGTGGAAGGATTGAATTGTATGGTAACTATTAACTCACAGGTTCTTTTATGATTAATGTTGAAATCTATATTATCTGGAAAGTCGTTGATCGCTAGGGAGGCTTATCCCTATTGTAGAATAAATATTATTTATTTAAATAAATTATTAGTTTAATTTATTTATTTAAATAAGATTAAAATTGTTTTAATTGATTTATTCACAACCGGTTTAATATGGAGAACCTAAAGGGTCACACCATAAAAGGAAGAATAATTATTTAAGAAGGTAATGGCATAATCGTAATAATGCATTAAGTATAATTAATTTAATCTATGGTGATAGAATAAATTAAATAGCTTAATGTTTATTATTTAATATTTTGGAAATATTAAATATAAATTAATAAGAGGAGTCTTATTAATATTATTATAATTATTATTATTTTAATTTCTAAAGGAGTTTAGTAATTAATTTAATATTTAGTACTCTCATTTATTCCTAATAAGATTAGGAGACAAATTAATTAAATGAATTTAATTAATTATTCCCATGTGGTGGGAAGCCTAAATTAATTAAAGGAGTTTAATTAATTAAAAGAAATCTCATGTCTAATAGGATTAGAAGGGTTGACCAATGTCTATTTAAGAGAAGTCTTATAATAGATATTAGATTGATGCAATTCCAATTGTTGGAGAGTACTCCTTTTCTATAGAGGATAGAAAACTAAGGTTAAGCCAAACACCCTCCTTCTCGATAATTGATCTTCCTTGGTGGATCACCTATAGAGGCCAAACACTTGGGTGGCTAACGTTGATCAAAGGAAGGAATCTAACCCGGAAATTCAAGGAGATCACGAAGAACAAGGAGTTGAACTAGTACCTGTGGAAGCTTCGTTCTACAAGGGTATGATTCCATAACTTCTTATTTATCGTTTTAAATTAATAATTTGCATAAAGGATGATCCGGGTAATGGTTTTGTAGAAATTTTTTAAACTCTGATATACCATGCTTCCGCTAATTTTTGCAATTTGATTGCGTCACGATTTCGTACAAACCCAACAGTGGCATCAGAGCCAAATCTTTATGCAATTATTAATTTATTTTTGATTTCATATACATATGGGTATGTATTTAAAATAATTTATTGGGCATAATTTTATTGTATAAAATTATATTTTTTAAGAAAAAAAAAAAGACTTTTTTTGGGAAGAATCACAATTTTTTTTTTTGGTGCTAATCTTGAATTCTGCAAAGAAAATGTGTTGTCTCTTTCTTACTCCAAAAAGAATGTGACCCATCAAGAAAGGACTTTTTTAATAAACCTGCAGGACTCTTTTAATAAAAGAAGGTGACTTTTTAAAAAAAAAAAAATGTGATATATTTATATATTATATTCTAAATAATTTTATAATTAAAATAAAGAGTTTATTTTAATCTTGAAATTGGATTTCATGCAATTTAAAATTGCCCATTAAATGATACTCATATATATATGGAATGTTTTAAATAATGAGATGAATATTTATTTATTAATATATATGGTGATATGTATGAAAATAAATGGGGATTGATTATGGACTATTTGACCAATGTGATTGGATTTTATTTTAGTTGAATGCTTGAATGAATGAGTTTTATTAAATGGGGTCTGCGTACCTCGTCTTGATCAAGGTTTCTATTTAAATTAAATAGTTTAATGTAATAGAAATAGTTAGAATTATCTTTAAAAATTAGAGACCAAGGAGCAAGGAGCGCGTGAAGACCCGTTTGTATGGAGCCCGGGTTTAAATGTAATAGTTACGTTTAAATTTAAATTCTTGCACCCCTAGGTTTGACCTTTTGGTTCACTTGGTGGCTCTAGTGAACCAAACTAGAATAAAAGTCCATAATCAATCCGGGTAGAATATAGTATTCTATATTGCATGCTAAATATTATATATATTATATTTTATGCAAACATGCTTCGCATGTTTAATAAAATGACGCGTATTTTATATATATATGTGCATGCGCGCTAAACAAAGATGAGACTAATAATAACAAATCCCTCAAAGAAATAATATTAAGTCCGAAGTGTTCAAATGATATTTGGAATATCGAACGTCGCCTTCTAGCATGATAAATTAATAGAGTATTAGATATTTAATATGAGCTTGTTGTGCTATCCACAAGGCGAGTATTGCGTATTTAAGATGTTAATTAATCACATTTGATGCTTATCAAGAAAATTGAACGATCTAGTCTTGTTGTGCTATCCACAAGGACGAACATTTTTCTTTTTTGAATTTATGAAAGTGCTAGGCTGGACTTAACTTAAATTATTTTAGTTCGGATGTGCACACACTTGACCATTATGATTTAAGAGGCAAAATAAAAGGAATTACATGGTGATGTAATTGACAAGAGTTGTCTACCTATTTATTTGTATATCGCTTGTTGTGCTATCCACAAGGATATATACATTTGAAATGGGATCCTTATTCTCACTAGCAAATTTTTAATTAGATGTTGCCGAACTATATAAGTGAGGGTAATATAGTTTGATAAAAAAAAGTGGGAGATACCAATTTAA
The DNA here is from genome assembly GCA_020205555.1 of Panax stipuleanatus. Classification (NCBI taxonomy): domain Eukaryota; kingdom Viridiplantae; phylum Streptophyta; class Magnoliopsida; order Apiales; family Araliaceae; genus Panax; species Panax stipuleanatus. Next base: position 64,769,107 of record CM035119.1, on the reverse strand, counting down.
AATAAAGACCTAAATTTATTTTGGTATGCAAAATTAATAAAATGAATGTTTGCTAAAATGTTGTTTTTCACATGCAGAATTTTAAAAATGTCAAAATCACTAATTTCACTGCGAAGCATACTTGATGCTAATAAGCTTACCGGGCCGAATTATACGGACTGGCCAAGAAATCTGAGAATAGTTATCACTACTGAAAAGATTTCTTATGTCCTAAACTCACATGTCCCTGGAACTGTTCCAGAAACAACCTCTGAGGAAGAGATTGCCACCATTGTAAAGTGGCAAGATGATGCATCTGTAGCTCAATGCATCATGCTCGCATCCATGAATAACGAGCTTCAGCGTCAGCAAGAAAACATGGATGCTCCTACTATGTTGATTCACCTCAAGGAGTTGTATGGTGAACAAAGTAGGACTGCTAGATATGAGATATCTAAGGAGCTCTTCCGATCTCGGATGACCAAGGGCAAGGTGAACATAAAGGAACAAAAGAAATCTGATCCAGCTAGCAAAGGAATGTGCTTCCATTGCAACGAGCCGGGTCATTGGAAGAAAAACTGCAAGAAGTTTCTGGCAGACAAGAAGCTTGGAGAAGCTTCGACTTCCAATCAAGGTTTGTTCGTGATTGAAATTAATTTTTCAGAAAGTCAAAATTCTATTTGGGTATTGGATACCGGCTGTGGTTCTCACATATGTAATAATGTGAAGGGACTGGTCAGAAGTAGAAAGCTGAACAATGATGAGGTGATCCTACGAGTAGGGAATGGAGCAAAGGTTGCTGCATTAGCTGTAGGAACTTATTATTTAGCAATGCCTTCGGGCAAGTCCATTTATCTTAATAATTGTTATTATGTTCCGAATATTATTAAAAACATTATTTCAATTTCTGTATTGGATATGGAAGGATTTAACGTTGTTATAAAGAACAATAGTTGTTCTATTTATAAAGACGATGTTTTATATGGTATTGAAAATTTGCGAAATGGACTTTATACACTTGACTTACAAGAAAATATATTTCAAATTGAACAAACTAAGAAAAGGAAAAGAGATGATATTAATTATACCTACATGTGGCACTGTAGACTCGGTCATATCAATGAAACAAGATTATCCAAGTTGCATAAAGATGGGCTCCTCGAGCTATCCGATTATGAATCATATCCAACTTGTGAATCTTGTCTCATGGGTAAAATGACTAAATCTCCTTTTAGTGGAAGAGGAGAAAGAGTTACAGAGTTGTTGACATTGATTCACACAGACGTTTGTGGGCCTATGACAACAAGTGCACGGGGTGGGTATTCTTATTTTATTACTTTCACTGATGATCACTCAAGATTTGGATATGTGTATTTAATGAAATACAAGTCAGAATCATTTGAAAAGTTCAAAGAGTTCAGAAGTGAAGTAGAGAAACAAACGGACAAGAGTATAAAGATACTTCGATCAGATCGAGGCGGAGAATACTTAAGCAGTGAGTTTCTCAATTGTCTCAAAGAAAATGGTATAATCTCACAATGGACTCCTCCAGGTACACCACAGTTAAATGGAGTATCTGAAAGGAGAAATCGAACACTGTTAGACATGGTTCGATCCATGATGAGTTTTACCGACCTTCCAATTTCCTTCTGGGGATATGCCCTAGAAACGGCTGCATACCTACTTAACAAGGTACCTACCAAATCCGCCCCAAAAACTCCATATGAGATGTGGAAGGGAAGGAAACCAAATATTAAGCATGTTAAGACTTGGGGTTGTCCAGCTTATGTCAAAAAGTTTGAACATGATAAGCTACAGACTAAATCCGAAAAGTGTAGATTTGTGGGATACCCTAAAGAAACTGTAGGGTATTATTTCTATCATCCAACTGATCAAAAGGTGTTTGTTGCGAAACATGCTGCCTTCTTGGAAAAGGAGTTTATCCATGAAGGGGTCAGTGGGAGTAAGATATATCTTGAAGAAGCTCAAGAACCACAAATTACCACGGATCAAAGTCAGGTACCTGACCAAGTAGAAGAACCTACTATACCACACCCTGTTCGTAAATCTGGAAGAGTACCGAAGATACCTGAGAGGTATGGATTCGTTGTAGAGGATGACGATGAGGTACGCATCATGAATGATGATGATCCATTGAATTACGAACAGGCCATGAGTAATAAACACTCAGGGAAATGGCTTGAAGCCATGAAATCCGAAATGGACTCCATGTATGAAAACAAAGTATGGACTTTGGTTTCACCACCTGAAGGCATTAAGCCTATTGGGTGTAAATGGGTCTTTAAAAGAAAGACTGGAGCGGACGGCAAGGTGGAGACCTATAAGGCCCGACTGGTTGCAAAAGGTTTCAAACAAAGGCAAGGAGTTGATTATGATGAAACCTTTTCACCAGTAGCTATGCTCAAGTCCATTCGGATTTTGCTTGCGATTGCAGCTTATAACGACTATGAGATCTGGCAGATGGACGTGAAAACGACCTTCCTCAATGGGAAACTTGAGGAGGATGTGTATATGACACAGCCAGAGGGATTTGTTTCAAAGGTTGGAATAAATCAAGTCTGTAAGCTGCAACGATCCATTTATGGATTGAAGCAAGCTTCTCGTAGATGGAACATTCGTTTTGATGAGACAATCAAAGAGTTTGATTTTATCAAAAATGACGATGAACCATGTGTGTACAAGAAGGTTAGTGGGAGCGCAGTTTCATTCCTTGTATTATATGTTGATGATATATTACTGATAGGGAATGACTTTCCTATGCTACAATCAATTAAAATCTGGTTATCTAAACACTTCTCCATGAAGGACTTGGGAGAAGCATCCTATATTTTGGGGATAAAGATCTATAGAGATAGATCTAAAAGGATGCTTGGTTTATCCCAAGGAACGTACATTGATGCAATGCTAAAGAGATTTAGCATGGAAGATTCCAAAAGAGGACTCATGCCGATGAGCCATGGAATACATCTCTCCAAGAAACAGGCCCCAAAGACACCTGAGGAGAGAGACCGAATGAGTAAGATCCCTTATGCTTCTGCAATAGGATCTATCATGTACGGTATGATATGTACTAGACCGGATGTTGCTCATTCACTTAGTGAAATGAGCAGATACCAGTAGAATCCAGGAGAAGAGCACTGGAAGGCAGTGAAGAATATCCTAAAATACTTGAGAAGGACTAAGGATATTTTTCTTGTCTACGGTGGGTCTGAATTAAAACTCGAGGGCTTCACAGACTCAAGTTTTCAAACGGACCAAGATGACAGTAAATCTGTTTCGGGGTATGTTTTTACCTTGAACGGAGGCGCAGTGAGTTGGAAGAGTTCCAAGCAGCAAACAGTTGCTGATTCAGTGACAGAGGCAGAGTATATAGTTGCAAGTGAAGCTGCAAAGGAAGCTGTTTGGATGAAGAAGTTCATAACTGAACTTGGTGTGGTTCCTAGCATTGGAGAAGAAGTTCCCATTTACTGTGACAACACAGGAGCAGTTGCACAGGCTAAGGAACCGAGGTCTCATCAGAAATCTAAACACGTGTTGCGGCGATTTCATTTGATCAGGGAGATCATTGAAAGAGGAGACGTCACCTTGGAGCGTGTAGACTCTCAAGACAATATTGCAGATCCATTTACTAAAGCTTTAACACAACAGCAGTTTGATCGTCACTTAGAGAAGATGGGTATGAGATACCATGGCGATTGGCTTTAGTGCAAGTGGGAGATTGATAGTAGTGTGCATACAAGCCAATCATGTATGATGATAAAGCACGTACTTTGTAAACAATCTTATTTATTTATTAATGAAATATTCATTTATTACAGGCATTTAATTATCTACATGTTGCTGTTTTTATAATATGTAAATAACCCATAGTTTTAAGCAATGCTTTTAGAATCATGATGATGATCATGCTAATGAGATCTAAATTCTTAGAAAGTTTTAAAACTTAAATAGTTCCCAATCGTGGGATTACTAAAAAGGGGATTAGTAAATCCGGATAGATTGGTACATATGTTGCTTGCTCATTGGATGAGGATGATTGATCTCATGATCATTTGTGTGGAGACACTAAAGCAAGTATGTAGGTGCTTATTGAAGAATAAGTTCACTGAACGTGATTCGCTATGGAATACCTAATGGAGTTTTACTCGCATGTCAATAGGAATTCCTAATGTGATAGTAGTACAAGTGATCCTTGGACTTGAGATCATCATAGTATCTTGTATGTAACAAATTATACTTTGACTTATTCCTTAAGACCTTTTAAGGCATATATAGGGTATGCTTGGGTATAATGAGTTACATATGGAGATAATGAATGATCAATAAAGAATCTACCACCTCTAGTAAAAGAGGAGATATGTCCCATGTGATTCGTTAAATGACAACCCAGGAATCCTTGGCCAAGGTGAAATGAAATTAGAAAGGAGTTTTTAATTTGCATTATTTGGAGTTGTGCATTTTCTAATCGAAATACATATAATTAAATAAAATAAGACTTGACAGTAAATCCATGTCTTATATTTAATTGGGACATTGTATGGTGGAAGGATTGAATTGTATGGTAACTATTAACTCACAGGTTCTTTTATGATTAATGTTGAAATCTATATTATCTGGAAAGTCGTTGATCGCTAGGGAGGCTTATCCCTATTGTAGAATAAATATTATTTATTTAAATAAATTATTAGTTTAATTTATTTATTTAAATAAGATTAAAATTGTTTTAATTGATTTATTCACAACCGGTTTAATATGGAGAACCTAAAGGGTCACACCATAAAAGGAAGAATAATTATTTAAGAAGGTAATGGCATAATCGTAATAATGCATTAAGTATAATTAATTTAATCTATGGTGATAGAATAAATTAAATAGCTTAATGTTTATTATTTAATATTTTGGAAATATTAAATATAAATTAATAAGAGGAGTCTTATTAATATTATTATAATTATTATTATTTTAATTTCTAAAGGAGTTTAGTAATTAATTTAATATTTAGTACTCTCATTTATTCCTAATAAGATTAGGAGACAAATTAATTAAATGAATTTAATTAATTATTCCCATGTGGTGGGAAGCCTAAATTAATTAAAGGAGTTTAATTAATTAAAAGAAATCCCATGTCTAATAGGATTAGAAGGGTTGACCAATGTCTATTTAAGAGAAGTCTTATAATAGATATTAGATTGATGCAATTCCAATTGTTGGAGAGTACTCCTTTTCTATAGAGGATAGAAAACTAAGGTTAAGCCAAACACCCTCCTTCTCGATAATTGATCTTCCTTGGTGGATCACCTCTAGAGGCCAAACACTTGGGTGGCTAACGTTGATCAAAGGAAGGAATCTAACCCGGAAATTCAAGGAGATCACGAAGAACAAGGAGTTCACGAAGAACAAGGAGTTGAACTAGTACCTGTGGAAGCTTCGTTCTACAAGGGTATGATTCCATAACTTCTTATTTATCGTTTTAAATTAATAATTTGCATAAAGGATGATCCGGGTAATGGTTTTGTAGAAATTTTTTAAACTCTAATATACCATGCTTCCGCTAATTTTTGCAATTTGATTGCGTCACGATTTCGTACAAACCCAACAGGAGGAATCACACAACATACATTCACATACATCGCGTCTCATCGTATGCATATGATGACATTGGTGCGAAGCACTAATATGGGTGCGAAACACTAAAAATAGTAAAGCATTCAATCAATGTAAATACGCAGCATTCACACATTCATTCAATGTAAAGACGCAGCATTAACACATACGTAGTTTTAAAAGGAATTTTTTTAAATGATTTGAACGCGGCCTAAACCCTCTAATGTCCCCAGCAGAGTCGCCACCTGTCGACGTCGGAAAAAAATCTGCGGGTCGGGTCACAACCTGGATCTTTCTCTTTTCCTAAGTTATCTCTACCATTACTCTTTTTATTTGTGAAAAAGGTTTTGAAGGGTTTTTTAGGAGAAGGCCAACATGTATCATGTCGACGATTTGAACGTTTTACAGAGTCGCCAGTTGTTAGATTTGAAATGGTTGTACCAACTCAAACGAGTTTTGTTTGAAAAGAGGCCCAATTACTGGACACTGTAGAAACTTGATCTTTGAAAACAAAGTTTTGAGTTCGGGAGCTTGGTTAAGTGTGGGGAAGGTGTTAGGCACCCCATAACTCCCGTGTAAACACTGTACCGCATCTTTTCAATATTTTCCTTTTAAATCTGCAATGTATGTGTGAATGCTGGAGAAAATTGGGCCTATGTTTGATTGAAAGCATGTTTATGCATCGTTTAACCTATATACAAAGGGTTTGATTTGATTTGCAAAAAGTGTTTGATTTGAGTTGCAAAAGCTTTTTTTGTCGATAAGATTATTTAAGTGATGTTTTGAAAGAAGGTTATCAAACCCTTACGCTAACATAGGAATTGAAATATTTCAATACTTCAGTTTTATCTTTTCAGCCTTACGGCTCAATTTGGATGGTGATTGTCGGCTGCGAAGCATCCTCGACCACAATATATATACAAATATCGGTCTCCTCATGGGCTTTACAGCCATCGGAGGGACTCTGACACGACAAACCATATTTTCACTATGTTGAGACCTTAAATTCGAATAACCGTTTTAAGCTTTTTGTATGTACATTTTGACAGAAAAACTGGCTGGGTACATTTGTAAAGTGGAGTTTGTCCATCTTGGGAATCAGATTCTGATCGGTTTGATCATGAATCCCACGATTCCTAGTCTCACATAGGGAGGCCAATAAACCTGCACAGCTCAAATTTATACAGAAATATATCCCAATATTGCCAGAACCAAGGATTCATCAGTAAATCTTGGCTCGCATATGGCCGAAGCGTCTTGTTCCCACTTGATAGCGATCTAAAGGCCGCGAGGTTGTTTTCATAACTGAAACAAAAAAAATGCTATATTTAAATAAATCTTAGCCATTCTAGCTTTCCGGTTCTGTCTGTACCTATTTTGAACCGTTTGAAAGCTAGAGTTGGCGAGATTTAAAGAAATCTAGTTCACCCGCAGAAATGTCAGTACCGATTCATATCAAATGAATATTTAAAGCAATAATTTAATAAAAATGATTAAAGCAATATATATATATATAAATATATATATATATATATAAATATATATATATATATATATATATATAATTATATATACAAAAGCTGTAAAGGGGGATGGGTTTTCACACTGGTGCCCGGGCTAGAATTAATATATATATATATATAAGCTGTATAAAAGCCACGGAATGATCCAGGCTAGACAGAATTGAAATATATATATATATATATATATATATATATATAGAAAAACAGTAAAAAGGGCGATGGGTTTTCATGCCTATGCCCGGACTAAAATATAAATATATATATATTTAAATATAGACAAAAAGATAATCAAACCAGGACTGGGAAGATAACCCAGTAATGGTGAGTGATGGCAGGAACAGCGAAATGGCTACAGAATGATCCAGGCCAAACTGAAATATAAATATACAAAAAAGTAGTCAACCAAAATTGGGAAGATAACCCAGTGTGGTGAAGGTTGCTTATATACGCATATTTATATGTAAAAGCAGTAAAAAGGTCACAGAATGATCCAGGCCGAACTAATATATATATATATATATATATATAGAGACATAAAAGTAGTCAACCAAGATTGGAAAGATAACCTAGTATGGTGAAGGCTGCTTATATATGCATATTTATACATAAAAATAATAAACTACCGCAGATTTGACTTCCAGGCTTGACAGAATTGAAAAGTTAATATATATACAGTTAAATATATACAAAAAAAAAGTGAAACCCGGACTGGGAAGATAACCCAGTCCGGCGAAGTTTCTAATAACGAAGATGCAAGTAAATAAAAGCTGCTGGAAGAGATAGATCGTCAATCCGAATTGTAAAAATGCCAGAAAAAGCGTTTATGTACAAAAATGTACCAAAAGTTGACAAAAACAGCTATGGATTTGAGTTCCGGGCATATTTAGAAAACGAAACTTGATACAAGTGTATAAAAGTGCGAAGAAGTAATAATAACTTTCTGATCGTAAAAATACTCACAATGGACTGTTACACGGGCATTTTGCCAAATCGTAGGCTTAAACGTCCAAATCTACTGGTTATTTTCTGATATGTGGTAGTATGTGTGTATATCTACGTGTTAGAGTGAAACAATTTGGGTTTAAAAGAAAAAAAATAGCTGGAAAACCAAACGGGCAGGGGTTCGGAGCGTTTTTGAATTTTTTAAATGAGAAGGGGGTGCACCTCTATATATAGACACAGGAGCCTCCACTCTACCTGTTGCTGCTGCAGGTAGAGGTGCTGATCCATGTGGTGTGGGCCCCGTAGTAGGTTCTATCGTCTCGAAGTACATGCACTCTGAGCAACGCGAGGTCTAATTCAAAACATTCTAACTTTTGATCAGAGCGTCAGTTTGAGGTGTGCGATGCCTTTCTAGAAAAACCTAGTCGAGAGTGTCACAATGACATAGGATAAAACATTTTTCAGGTCCAAAAAGACAGGTTCATAAACAGGTCTTTGATTCCCCGCAGTTTGTCCGTTGAGCTGTCTTGCGCTATTTGCACTCGGGATCATCGTTATGGTTCGTTCTGACCTTGGTGGCATAAATTCGGCTTGCTTTTGACCGAATCGACTTATATATATATATATATATATATATATATATATATATAGTAAAATGACCATTTTTCCCCTCCCGTGGTTGCATTTAGTGTCGATATGGCCTTCGATTGACTTCCTCGGGTTGTTTCCAAGGTTGGGATCCCATTCTAGTCTGTTTGTCCTCAGTGTTGTCTCTGAGGCTTACTTTGTCCCTCTAGGATTTCCTCTGGAGATGTTGTGATTCTTCATAATTATTTTCAAAGTTGACCTGTCCTCCCGGGTTGAGATTGGGGCTGACCTATACCTCCTGGATTGAGACCGGGGCTGACCTGTACTTCACGGGTTAAGACCGGGGCTGACCGATACCTCTCGGGTTGAGAGCGGGGCTGACGTGTACTTCCCGAGTGGAGATCGGGGCTGACCTGTACTTCCCGAGTTAAGACCGGGGCTGACCTGTACCTCCCGGGTTGAGATCGGGGCTGACCTGTACTTCCCAAGTTGAGACCGAGGCTGACCTGTACCTCCCGGGTTGAGTCCGGGGATGACCTTTACCTCCCAGGTTGAGACCGGGGCTGACCTGTAACTCTCGGGTTGAGACCAGGGCTAACTTGTACCTCCCGGGTTGAGCCCAGGGCTGAGTTGATGGCCTTGTATTGAGATCGGGGTTGATTTGATGGCCCGGTATTGAGACCGGGGTTGAACTAATGGCCGGGGTTGAAATGATTGCCTGGTATTGAGGCCGGGGTTAGACTGATGGCTCGATATTGAGATCGGAGTTAAATTAAAAAGATAGTCTTGCCCTCCTACAGTGTTAGTAACAGGGAAAGAAAATTTCGAGTGTTTACGGTAATCCAGGCTTGATAGAATGAAAATATATATATATATATATATATATATAAAACTTTAAAGAGCGATGGGTTTTCACTCTGATGCTCGGACTAGAATGGAAATATATATATATATATATATATTTGAAAAAGCTGTATAAAAGCCACGGAATGATCCAAGCTAAACAGAATGGAAATATATATAAAAACTGTAAAGTGCGGTGGGTTTTCACTCCAATGCCCGGACTAGAATGGAAATATATATATAAACTATAAAGGGCGACGAACATTCTATCCTTTGCCCAGACAGAAATGTAAATATATATATATATATGTATAAAAGCAGTAAAAAGGCCACAGAATGATCCAGGCCAAACTATAATGTAAATAATAATATATATAGTTAATATATATATATATATATATATATATATATATATATATTAAAGCAATAAAAAGGCCACGAAGTATAAATCCAGGCCCAAATAAATTAGAAGAATTATATATATATATATATATATATATATATATATTTATACATATAAAAGCAGTAAACTACCTCAGATTTGATATTCGTGCTTGGCAGAATTGAAAAGTTAGTATATAGACAGTTAAATATACATAATAAAAAGCCAAACCCGGACTGGGAAGATTAACCAGTTAGGAGAAGTTGCTAAAAACGAAGATATATGTATATAAAAGCTGTTAGAAGTGACGGATACTAAAATGTACGAAAACGTAAGCAAAACGGCTGCAGGAACTGAGTTCTGGGCATATTCAGAAAGTGAAACCTAATGTGCAAGTGTATAAAAATGCAATGAAGTAATAAAAACATTCTGATCATAAAAATACTCACAATGGACTGCTACACGGGCTTTTTGCCAGATCATAGGCTCTAAACGTCCGTTTCTACAAGCTAATTTTTGATATGTTGTAGTATGTGGGTGTATCTACGTGTTAGAGTGAAAAAATTTTGGTTTGGAGAACAAAAGTGGGGCTGAGAAACCAAAATGGGAGAGGTTTAGAGCATTTTTTGATTATAAAATGAGCTGGGGGTCACCTCGTATATATAGACCCAGGAGAAGCAGCTCTACCTGCAGCAGACGCAGGTAGAGGTGCGGCTCCATGTGGCAGGGCCCACGTGGCGGTCTCGTTGCATCAAAGTATGTACACTCCGAGCAACGCGAGGTCAGATTCGAAGCTTTCTAACTTTTGATCAGAGCATTCGTTTGAGGCGTGCTATACCTTTTCGGAAAGCCCTCGCTGAGAGTGTCACAATAAAATGGGAGTAAACCTTTTCCGAGTCCAAAAGGAAGGGTTCATAACCAGGTCTTTGATTCCTCACAGTTTGTCTGTTGAGCTGTCTTGCGCTGTTTCCACTAGGGATCATTGTTATTGCTCGTTCTGACCTTAGTGGCATCAATTCGGCTTGAGTTTGACCGAATCCACTTCAAGTTGGTAAAATGACCATTTTTTCGCTTCCGTGGTTACCTTCAGTGCTGGCATGGCCTTCGGCTGACTTCTCGGGGTCGTCTCCAAGGTTTGAATTCTAGCCGATTCTGTTTATCCTCAGGGTTGTCTCCGATGCTGACTTTGTTCTTCTAGGTTTGTCTCTGATATGATGTAAGGCTTCGGGGTTGTCTCCGAAGTTGAGTTGGTTTCCTGGGTTTTGACCGGAGCTCGACCTGACCTCCAGGGATGACACCGGGGATGACCTGTACCTCCTGAGTTGAGACCAGGACTGACCTGTACATCCTGGGTTAAGACCGGGGCTGATCTATACTTCTCGGGTTGACACCGGAGCTGATCTGTACTTCTTGGGTTGAGACCGGGGCTGATCTGTACCTGCCGGGTTGAGATCGGGGCTGATCTGTACCTCCGGGGTTGAGACCGGCGCTAACTTATACCTCCTGGGTTGAGACTGGGGCTGATCTGTACCTCCTGGGTTGAGACTGGGGCTGACCTATACTTCCCGGGTTGAGACCGGGGCTGAGCTGTACTTCTCGGGTTGAGACCGGGGCTGACCTGACTTCCCGGGTTTAGATTGAGGCTGACCTATACTTCCCGGGTTGAGACTGGGGCTGATCTGTACTTCTCGGGTTAAGACCGGGGCTGATCTATACTTCTCAGGTTGAGACCGGGGATGATCTGTACCTCCCGGGTTGAGACCGGGGCAGATCTGTACCTCCTGGGTTGAGACCGGGACTGACCTGTACCTCCCGAGTTGAGACCAGGGCTGATCTGTACCTCCCTAGTTGAGACCGGGGATGATCTGCACTTCCCGGGTTGAGATCGGGGCTGATCTGTACTTCTTGGGTTGAGACCGGACTAACCTGTACTTTCCAGGTTGAGACGGGGGCTGACCTGTACCTCCCGGGTTGAGGCCGTGGCTGATCTGTACCTCCAGGGTTGAGATCGGGAATGAGCTATACTTCTCGTGTTGAGACTGGGGCTGATCTTTACTTCCCAGGTTAAGACCGGGGCTGACCTGTACTTCCTGGGTTGAGATCGTGGCTGACCAGTACTTCCCGTTTTGAGAACATGGCTGATTTGTACTTTTTGGATTGAGGCCGAGGCTGATCTGTACCTCCCGGGTTGAGACCGGGGCTGATCTGTACCTCCCGGGTTAAGAGCGGGGCTGATCTGTACCTCCTGGGTTGAGACCGGGGCTGACCTGTACTTTCCGGGTTGAGACCAGGGCTGAGTTGACTGTTTTGCCCTCCTGCAGGGTTAGTAACAGGAACACAAAATCTCGATTGTCTATAACAGAACTGAAGAAAATTCTGAGTGTTTACACGGTAAGAGCCACAAATTTTTTCAGGCTCAACTGAATGTAAATATATATATAGCAAAGCTGTAAAGAGCCACGAAATGATCCAAGCTAGTCAGAATGTAAATATATATATATATATATATATATATATATATATATATAAACTCAAAAAAGGCACGAATTAGCAATCCAGGACAAACGAAGTCAGAAAAATTATATATATATATATATATATATATATAGTTATATATATATATATAAGCAGTAAGAGGGCCACGAATTCGTAATCTAGGCCCAACAGTGTTAAAAGTTAGTATATTTATATAGTCAAATATATGTATAATAAAGTTGAAAAGGTCACGAATCAGCGATTCAGGTCGAACAAGTTAGTATATATATATATATATATATATATATATACACACACACACACATAAAAGCAAGTAAAAGCCACGGATCAACGATCCAGGCTGTGAAAACGAAGAAAAACTTATATATATTCTAATATATACTAAAAAGTTAGCTAAAACGACCGCAAAACTGAGTTCTGGGCAAAATCAGAAGAAGAAACTTGATATGCACGTTCACATATATGTAATGAAGTTGAAAATGAGTTCTAATCGTAAAAATACTTACAATGGACTGCTACACGGGCTTTTTGCCACTCAGTAGGTTTCAAATGGACGTTTCCACCGGTTAATTTTTGATATGTCGTAGAATATACATATACAAACGTGTTAGAAGAATAAAATTGAAGTTTGGACTAGTAGAAGTAGGGTTAAGGGACGAAATGGTCGGAGTTTCAGAGCGTTTTACTTTTTTTACGCCTTTTTTGGCATGGGAGTCTTATATTTAAAGACCCGATGGATGCAAGTGCACCTGTGGCTACCGCACCTCTACCTAAGACTCCCCAAGTAGGGCCCACTCCCGTGGGTCCCGTCGTCTCAAAGTATGTGCACTCGAGCAATGCGATGTCAGGTTCGAACCTTCCTAACTTTTGATCAGAGCGTCCATTTGAGGTGTGCTATACCTTTTCAAAAAGCCCTTTCCTAGAGCATCACAATGACATGGGACTTATCCTTTTTTGAATTCAGGAAGGTGAGTTTATAATTGGATATTAATTTTTTTTGTAGTTTGTCCGTTGAGCTGTATTGTGCTATTTTCACTCGGGATCAATGTTATGGCTCTTTTTGACATTCATTGCATCAATTCGGCTTGATTTTGACTAGATTGGCTTCAAGTTGGTAAAATGACCGTTTTTCCTATCCAGGGGTTGTGTCCTGTGTTGGTACGATTTTTGACTGTTTTCTCGGGGTTGGCTCTGAGGTTTGAACCCAGTCGATTCTGTTCGCCCTTAGGGTTGTCTCTAAGGTTGACTTGGTCTCCTAGGGTTTTCTCTGGGGATGATGTGATGCTTTGGGGTTGTCTCCGAAGTTGACTTGGCTTCCCAGGGTTGTCTTTGGGGTGACTACATCTCCCAAGTTGTGACCGGGGCTCGACTTGACATTCTGGTGTTGTCGCCAGGGCTAAATTAGATCTCTCGGTGTTATCGTCGGGGTTCCTGTACCACCCGGGTTGTGGTCGGGGCTTGACTTGACATCCCAGTGTTGTCGCTGGGGTTGAGTTTGATCTCCCAGTATTATCGTCGGGGTTACTGTACCTCCCGGGTTGTGACCAGGGTTGGACTTGACATCCGGTGTTATCTCCGGGGTTGAGTTTGATCTTCTGGTGTTGTCACTGGGGTTTCTTTGCCTCGCGGGTTATGACCGGGGCTTGACTTGACATCTTAGTGTTGTCATCAAGGCAGAGTTTGATCTCTCTGTGTTGTCGTCGGGGATACTCTACCTCCCGGGTTGTGACCAAGGATTGACTTGACATCCCGGTGTCGTCGCCGTGGTTGAGACTGATCTCCCGGTGTTGTCGTCGGGGTTTTGGTACCTCCCGGGTTGTGATCGGGGCTTGACTTGACATCCCGGTGGTGTCGTCGGGGCTGAGTTTGATCTTCCATTGTTGTCGCTAGGGTTTCTGACTTTGGTTTGAACCTTCGGGGTTATTCCGGAAGGTAAAAGACGGTTTTACCCTCCTGCAGGGTTAGTAACAAGAATACAAAATTTCGAGTGTCTACAATATAGGTAGGTTTTTTTGGGTCGAAATATTTTGATCGAGGATATGGGGGTAGCGAGAACTGGGTGATCTTTCCCTCATTGATTAACTTTCGCAGGATTTCTTCCTTAGACTACCCTAGTGGGGTAAACTTTTGCTTGGCCGAAAATTCCCGCGAAAAGTGAAATCTAGCCTCCCTGGCTATTCTCTCTGTCCATTGGCTCTGTGCTTGGAGACGAGTCTTGTCCCTCTTTGGAAATGGGACAACTTTAGGAGGCGAAACTTTGATATGCCCTTGTAGGACTTGATCGATCAACTGGCGAGTAAACTGATGTTAGTATACAACTAGCTCCGCTAATTGGTCTACTTGTATCTTGATTGAGGTCAAGTTCTGCTCCATTGCACCCTTCTCTTCTGGATAACCCTATATGGGAGGATTAGTCAATGCGAAAGCTTCTCCTAATTTCCTCAAATACTTGCGATTCTCCCGACTTTTTGCGCTGATCATATTGACTCCCTCTGCATCATGTTGAGGTAAGGGATTGTTATTAACATTGGGCTGTTAGGTTTGTAAGATCAAATTAGCATGCAACAATTACATACATAGCAGTGAAAGTGTAAAAATAGAGTTTTAAAATTTTACAAACCATGAACCCGGATCATCCTTTATAAGCAATTATTAATTTAATATAAAGAGATGAAGAACGAATCATACCCTTGAAGATTCGTGCTTCCTCACGTATGAGTTCTACAAAAATCCTTTCTTTATTGGACTTGAATCTACCGGGTGTGATTCATTCCTTTGATCAACGTCAGCCACCCAAGTGTTTGGCTTATAGAGGTGATCCACCAAGGATGAACAAGTATTAAGGTGGGTAATTGGCAAAACCCTAGTTTTCTCTCTCTAAAAAAGGTGTGCTCTCCCAACAACTTGTGAAAGCATTAACCACTAATCAAAAACAAGACTCCTCTTATTTATAGATGTAGGCAACCCTCCTATACCTTATAGGATTAGGGTATCATATTATTTAATTAAACTCTTTTAATTAATTAGGCTTCCTAATCTTATTAGGAGCAATTAATTAAACTCCTTTAATTAATTTACCTCCTAATCTTATTAAGAATATGGGAGAGCTCATTTATTAATTAATTCTCAAACTCCTTTAAGAATTCAAATTAATTGTAATAGTAATAATAATAATAAGACTGCTCTTATTCATTTATATTTAATATTTCTAAAATATTAAATAATAAATATTAAACTATTTAATTCATTCTATCACCATAGATTAAATTAAATACATTTAACTTATTATTACGATTATGTCATTTTCTTCTTAAATAAATATTCATCCTTTTATAGTGTGACCCTTTAAGTTCTCCATATTAAACCAGTTATGAATAAATTAATTAGAACAATTATAATTTTATTTAAATAAATAAATTAACTATTAATTTATTTAAATAAATAATATTTATTCTACAATAAAGGTATGCCCCCTTAAGGCTCAACGACTTTTCAAATAATATAGATTTTAATATTAATCATAAAAGAACCTTTGAGTAAATAGTTACCGTATAATTCATTACTTCTATCATACAATGTCCAAATTAAATATAAGACATGGATTTACTATCAAGTCTTATTTTATTTAATTACATGTATTCTGATCCTAAATGCACAAACTCTTATAATACAAATTAGAAACTACTTTTCAATTTCATTCTGCCTTGGCCAAGGACTATTGAGTTGTCATTTATCGAATCACATAGGACATTCACTTCTTTTACTAGAAGTGGTATATCCTTTATTGATCATTTATTATCTTCATGTATAATTAATTATACCCAAACATACCCTTTGATATACCCTCAGGGTCTTAAGGGACATGTCAAAGTATAACTCATTATATGTAAGATACTATAATGATCTCAAGTCTAAGGATTACTTGTACTAATATCTCTAAAAGAATTCCTATTGATAGGCGAGTAAAACTCCATTAGGTATTCCTTAGCGAACCACGTTTAGTGTACTTATTCTCTAATAAGCACATACATACTTGGTTTATTGTCTCCACACAAATGATTATGAGATTGATCATCCTCTTCCAAAGAGCAAGCAACGTATGTACTAATCTATTCGGATTCACTAATCCCTTATTTAGTAATCCATCGATTAGGAACTATTTTAGTTTTAAGCTATCTAAGAATTTAGATCTCATTAGCATGATCATCATCATGATTCTAAAAGCATTGCTTAAAATTATGGGTTTATCACATTTAAATACAACATCATTATGTAGATAATATAAACGCCTTTAAATAAATATTTCTTTTATTAATAAATGAATAAGATTGTTACAAAGTATATGCTTTATCATCATACATGATTGACTTGTGTGCATACTACTTTCAATCTCACACTTGCACTAAAACCAATAGTCATGGTACCTAATACCCATCTTCTCTAAATGACGATCAAACTGCTGTTGTGTTAAAGATTTAGTAAATGGATCTGCATTGTTGTTTTAAGTGTCCACACGCTCTATGGTGACATCTCCTCTTTCAATGATCTCTCTATTAAAATGAAACCGCCGCAATACATGTTTGGATTTCTGATGAGACTTGGGTTCTTTGGCTTGTACATCATGTGACACCCCCAATTTTGGGTACTTTATTTAAATAGGATTTGGTGTTCACTGTCCAAATATAACATATCTATCTACCCATAATAAATGCAACTCATGAAATAAATAGAAATCCTCCCCTTAAAAGGTTACAACATCTAAATAAATAAATAAATCCCAAGTTGAACTAAACTTAAACATCAATGCAGAAACGTAACAAATAAATAAGTCTTAAACAACTTCATAAGTCCTAAACAAAATATTCATAAACAATTAACAAGTCCTTCATTAGTTGTTAGCTTTGCCCTTGTCTTTGCTAGTGGAAGGCTCGTCTGTCCTTTCAATCTTAGCTGCAATGTTATTATGCAAGGGTGAGCACGATTGCCCACAAGTATAACAATATAATAGTAATAATAACATGTGAGAAATCAAAGAGTTCTGAATAATAGAAAGCTCGGCTTTTGAATCAAGAAATGAATACAAGAATCAAAAGTATATCTGAGGGTCATAAGACGAAGAACTATGTCCCAGGTTGTCAAGTATTTCTACTTAGGGGGATCAGCCCTCGGTACCATGAATGTGCATATCATCTCAACTCTAACGCATAAATAATCCCCTATAAAGGGTTGTTCATCTCAGTTTGATATCAGAGTCCACACCAAAGGAAGTTTGGTTTCGATAAGCTCAATAATAGTTCTATAATTTAGAACGCTCATCAACTATGGACTAGTCGAATCAATAAGGGTTCGTTAGTCTTACAAGGTTCAACAATAAACTGATAATCAATCAAATAATGAATCTTATTGTATAACCGAAGTATTGCTTGAAAAGAAGTATATATCTCATATGGAATCTTGAACTTAAATAAATAAAAATAAGAACTTGCTCAATATAGAAACATAAGTTTAGGACTTGCTCAATGAATAACTTAGAGTTAAGAAACTTGTATTACGATAATGAGTTAGGGATAGAACACTTGCTCAATTTAAAGAGTATAGTTAATTTAAAGAGTATAGTTAGAAAACTTGCCTCGTGCACATGCTACAAAAATAACTCACGTTCCTCAATTAATCCTACATACCATTTCATTCACAATACCAATTAATTATAAGTGTTATTATACTCATCGAATCAGAATTCATTAAGAGAGAACCATTAAACAACATGTTTAAAGATGGTTTAGAGAATTAAACGTTGAATTAACGTATTTAAATTTAAAACACAAAATCCAAAAACGTGAACCGGGGATCGTAGTCGAGTTTAATGCGCACCTCAAGGTTACATGATATGTAATAGAGGTGTGGCATGCGAGAATGTTAAGAAGTGAAGATAAAACTTATGTAAATTCTATATGTAGTCCGATAACGGGAATCTGGTGAAAAAATGTGTGAGCTCGCGAACCGATTAAGGTTTCGCTTATCATGTTATCTAACGATGATCGACGAGAGTCGATTGATGGCATATGAATGATAAGAAGCCATAACGAACAATAATTACAGAATAAAGAATAACGTATAACGTTAAAAAGCCGAGTTAATAGTAATAACTTAAATAACGTTTCAAGTTGAATGGACCGGACGTTGTAAGATATGTAATGAAGCTTAACTTAACGAGCATTTGTGTTATAATGGTTTGGATAAGTTAAGTCTAAATTGTAATGCAAGCGTAGTCTATAATGGTCGAGATATAGTATCTGGGCTAAACGATTTGGTCAGAGAGCGACGGTATATACGAACTAGCAACCGATCTAACTCACTGTGAAAGACAGTGTAGATGAGACGAAAAACTAGTTTATTGGTTATTTATGGGAAACCACTCAGTGTACTATATTGAATATTGTTAGAGACTCGATATGTGCTAAGGGTAATGTTATTGAAGAATAGAAGAAATGAATACGGGGGTTGGTCACGTAACCTTAGATTACAAGAACGCGAACCATAAGAAGTAAGGTAAAGTTAAATTAATGCATAAGTCAAGTATATGACTAATGGATATGTGTTATTCCTTATGTGTTATATAAGGATTTTGATGAACGGTATAGCGTAAGCAGTATACAGCGCGAAGGCAAGTTTCCTAATCTTGCTCAAGTTCTAATTGATGCAAGTTTTCCTAACTTCATTCATACTTTATTATGAATGTTAGTTTCTTAACTTTCTCAGATGTTGAACACGAGAAAGTAGTTCGTATGTGAAAATGTGTGATATTTGTACAAGGTGTTGGTATGTATGAGGCCTTGTGCCACAATGTTAACACTTTGGTGTTTCTATGAAATGAACTGTTCTGTGATTGAACTGTTTCATGTTAAGGAGTTCCGTTTATTCATGAACCGTTACTGTTGAGTATGTCCTAATGATTCTATCTAGATATAATGTGTATGAAAAAGGTAGAAGGATGAAAGTGTAACAAAAGTAAATGTTATGAAGATGTTAAAATGATAGGAATCAGAATGTATTCCTATTATTCGAGCTGCTTCATAACTATTGTTCGGTTATTGAAGTCTTAAAAGAATTTTGATTCTTGCTTTGGTTGTTATTCAACTGCTATGACTTGCTAAGCAAATTGAATGCTCACACTTGTTTGAAATAAAGACAT
Source organism: Panax stipuleanatus (assembly GCA_020205555.1). NCBI lineage: Eukaryota > Viridiplantae > Streptophyta > Magnoliopsida > Apiales > Araliaceae > Panax > Panax stipuleanatus. The sequence continues at coordinate 64,749,537 of CM035119.1, read as the reverse complement.
TTTCAGCGAACGACGGTAGTATGTATTAACGGACCCTAAGAAGATCAAGATGATCGTTGTCCTGCTATGGTGAGATGCTATTGTTGCGAGTACCATTAGCGTCACAAGATGAAGTACTGTTCATGTTATGAACAAGCGTGAAGATCAAGCCAAGACTTGTAGAATAGTTAGATTAAACTATTCTGTAGATGTGGTGACTAGTTAAGTCACAATTGTAAGATGATAAGAATATTGTAATTATTATTATTTTTAATGAATGAAGATTTTAAGGTAATAGAGAATTAAATGGATATATCATTAGTCTTCAGGATATAATGATGTATGTATGGAATGAGGAGTACTCGTAACGTACAGAATCCGGATGTGAAGGTAGACCGAATTTCGGGGCGTCACAATGCTAATGAGATTAAATTCTTAGATAGCTTATGAAAGTAGTATGCACACAAGCCAATCATATTTGATATGATAAAGCATATACTTTGTAACAATCATATTTATTTATTAATAACAGAATTATTTAATTAAAGGCTTTTAATTTATCTACATAGTGTTGTTATATTAAATGTGATCAACCCATAGTTTTAAGCAATGCTTTTAGAATCATGATGATGATCATGCTAATGAGATCTAAATTCTTAGATAGCTTATAACTAAAATAGTTCCCAATCGTTGGATTACTAAAAAGAGGATTAGTGAATCTGGATAGATTAGTACATACGTTGCTCGCTCATTGGATGAGGATGATCGATCTCATGATCATTTGTGTGGAGTGATGAGTGAGTTTTATACCTACGAATTGGATACAATTTAGGCTTAGTTCTTTGTTAACTCTAAGTATTTTTAGTGTCATTTCACTTGTTTTTGTTTTTTTATTATAGGAAACGGCTTTGGAGGGTCAAAACATGAAAAATGGAGCTTAATGGCATTTTTGTAAATTCTGGCACTGTTCACTAGCTGGGACGAGTTTCTCTAGTACAAAAACTAGCCGGGGCGAAGTTGTCGTTAAAAAAAAAATTTTAGAAGTTGACTCCGAGAAGGATTTGTTTGGCAGATTGGTTCAAGGACTTTAAGGAGGGCTAAAAGACACATGAAAAGGGATATAATAGGAGGAGTATTCACAAGGATTAGGGAGGATTCGATTCCATTAGATTAGATTAGGTCAAAACCCTTGTTTTCATTAGATTTAGAGATTGAAGCAATTGAGAGAGCGCAAAGGATTCATTGCTGAAGCTGAAGGGGAGACTTAAGGATTTCGTATAAAGCTTCTATTTTCTTCTTCATCTTTTACTTTTGTTTCTTGAATGTATATTCAGTTGTTGATTCTTGGTTTTAATTCAATAATTATGAACTAAATCTATTGTTTAAGATTTCAATGGATCTTATTGTGTAGTTTATTTTAATATACTTCTCTATTAATTATTGCAATTTATTTTAGGGATTGTCTATTGTGATTTGAGCTTAATTGTTTAATTGTCTAGCTAGCAATTACTATAATAATCTATATGAACTCGAGAGAGGGATTTTAGATTTAGATCGGATCATAATAGTATGTGATTGTGTTTTCTGCATGACGTTGGAATTCATAATTTATGTTTAGGATAGAGATATACCTATACATCACATGTAATCTGATAAAAAACTTGGGTTTTAAATCCTCTTTAATTGTAATTCACTTAGAGATATAGTTAATTAGTTAATTAGGGTGTTCTTAATTCTATCATCTGTGGATTTAAGTTGATTTGAGTATGATGCATTGAGAGATGGTCATATTTATTTATGTGTTCTTTATTAACAATACATAATAGTGAGCATAATTGATAAGAAGTGTATTAATTTAAGTGAAGCAATAAGTGAAGTTGTGATCTTAAATCTCTGTAATCTTATTTTAAACTAGTGGTATTTAGTAGTAGTTTAATTATATATTGTTAATTAACAAACTTTAAATTATCTGTTTAAATAAGATTAAGTTTGTTACGGGTTAGTACTTGGTAATTTTTATTAAATAATTCCTCGTGGGAACCATACTTTGCTTTCACTTTTTTACTTGTTGACCACGTATACATGCGTGTTGTGCGTAACTAGATTTTACCCAATATGGAGACACTAAAGCAAGTATGTAGGTGCTTATTGGAGAATAAGTTCAATAAACGTGGCTCGCTGAGGAATACCTAATGGAGTTTTACTTGTCTATAAATAGGAATTCCTCTACTGATAGTAGTACAAGTGGTCCTTAGACTTGAGATCATCATAGTATATTGTGTATGATAAGTTATACTTTAACATGTCCTTTAAGACCCTTAGGGTATATCAAAGGGTATGCTTGGGTGTAATAAGTTATATGTCGACGTTGGTGGAAAAATTTGGGTCTGGTCAAACCCGGATCTTTCTCTCTTTACCTAAGGTTGTCTACCCTTATTCTTTTTATTGTGAATAAAGGTTTTGTAGGGTTTTTTAGAAAAAGGCCAACATATATCATGTCGACGATTTGAACGTTTTACAGAGTCGCCAATTGGTAGATTTGAAATGGTTGTACCAACTCAACCGAGTTTTGTTTGTAAGGAGGCCTAATTGCTGGACACTGTCGAAACTTGATCTTTGAAACCGAAGTTTTGAGTTCGGGGGCTTGGTTAAGTGTGGGAAAGGTGTTAGACACCCCACAACTCCCGTGTAAACATGGTACCGTATCTTTTCAATATTTCCCTTTTAAATCTGAAATGTGTGTGTGAATTCTTGGAGGAAATTGGGCCTATGCTTGATTGATTGAAAGCATGGACAAGCTTCGTTGAACCTATATACGAAAGGTTTGATTTGATTTGCAAAAGTCTTTCTTTTAGACAAGATTTATTAAAATGATGTTTTGAAAGTAAGTTTTTAAACCCTTACGCAAACATAGGAATTGAAGTATGTCAACCCTTCCATTTTATCTTTTTAGCCTTAAGGCTCAATTTGAATGGTGATTATCGGGTTACGAAGCATCCTCGACCACAAACATATATACAAGTGTCAGTCTCCTTATGGGCATGATAGCCATCGGAGGGACTCTGACATGACAAACTATTATTCTCATTATAACCATTTTATGGTCTTTCAATTGTACATTTGATAGAAAAACTGGCAGGGTACATCTGTAAAGTGGAGTTTGTCCATCATGGGAATCAGATTCTGATCAGTTTGATCATGAATCCCACGATTCCTAGGCTCACAAAGAAAAGCAAATAAAACCTGCACAGCTCAAATATGTACATAAATATATATTTACATCCAGATGTCGCCAGAAGCAAGAATTCATTAGTAAATCCTGGTTCGCCCATGGCCAAAGTGTCCCGTTCCCACTAGATAGCGATCTAAGGGTCGCGAGGTAGCTTTCATAACTAAAACTAAAAAAATGCTAGATTTACGTAAATCTCAGCCATTCTAGCTTTCCGATTCCGTCTGGACCTATTTTGAACCGTTTGAAAGCTAGATTTGGAGAGATTTAAAGAAATCTAGTTCTCCCGGAGAAATGTCAGTGCCGATTCATATCAAATGAATATTTAAAGCAACAATTTAATCAAAATGAGAAAAGCAATATATATATAATTATATATATACGAAAGTTGTAAAGGGCGATAGGTTTTCACTCCGGTGCCCCTGACTGAAATGTAAATATATATATATATATATATATATATATATATATATATATATTTATAAAAGCTGTAAAAAGCCACGAAATAATCCATGCTGGACAAAATGGAAATATATATATATATATATATATATATAAACTGTAAAGGGCGATGGGTTTTCACTCCGATGCCCGGACTGAAATGGAAATATATATGTATATATATATTTATAAAAGCTGTATAAAAGACACGGAATGATCCAGGCTGAACAGAATGGAAATATATATAACTGTAAAGGGCGGTGGGTTTTCACTCTGAGGCCCGAACTGGAATGGAAATATATATATATATATATATATATATATATATATATATATATATTTATAAAAGCTGTAAAAAGCCACGAAATAATCCATGCTGGACAAAATGGAAATATATATATATATATATATATATATATATATATATATATATATATATATATATATATATATATAAAAGCGGTAAAAGCCACAATATGATCCAGGCTTAACTGAATTGAAATATATATATATATATATATATAAAGCTGTAAAGGGCGACGGATATTATTTTCTTTGCCCGAACAGAAATGTTAATATATATATATGTATAAAAGTAGTAAAAAGGCCATAGAGTGATCCAGGCCAAACTAGAATGTAAATAATAATATATATAATATATATATATATATATATATATATATATATATATATATATATTAAAGCAATAAAAAGGTCACGAATTATAAATTCAGGCCCAAATATGTTAAAAAAAAATTATATATATAGTTATATAGTTATATATATAAAAGCAGTAAACTACCTCGGATTTAACATCCAGGCTTGACAAAATTGAAAAGTTAGTATATATACAGTTAAACATACACAATAAAAAGCCAAACCCGGACTGAGAAGATAACCCAGTCCGGCGAAGTTGCTAAAAACAAAGATATATGTATATAAAAGCTGTTAGAAGCGACGGATCGATGATACGAGTTGTAAAAATGCCAGAAAATGCGTTTATGTACTAAAATATACAAAATGTATGCAAAAAGGGCCACAAAACTAAGTTCTAGGCTTATTCAGAAAGTGAAACTTAACGTGCATGTGTATAAAAGTGCAATGGAGTAATAGAAACTTTTTGATCGTAAAAATACTCACAATGGACTGCTACACGGGTTTTTTGCCAGATCGTAGGCTTTAAACATCCATTTCTACTGGTTAAGTTTTGATATGCGGGTGTATATGGGTGTATCTACGTGTTAAAGTGAAAAAATTTGGGTTTGGAGGACATAAATATGACTTAGAAACCAAACGGGCAGAGGTTCAGAGCGTTTTTGATTATCAAATGAGCTGGGGATCACCTCATATATATAGACCCAAGAGAAGCAGCTCTATCTATGGCAGCCGTAGGTAGAGGTGCGGCTCCACGTGGCGGGGCCCACATATTGCGTCCCATTGCATCGAAGTACGTGCACTCCGAGCAATGCGATGTTAGATTTAAAACTTTTTAACTTTTGATCGGAGCGTCCGTTTAAGGCGTGCTGTACCTTTTCAGAAAGCCCTCGCCGAGAGAGTCGCAATGATATGGAAGAAAACGTTTTCTAAGTCCAAAAGACAGGTTCATAACCAGGCCTTTGATTCCTCGCAGTTTGTCCGTTGAGCCGTCTTGCGCTGTTTCCACTCAGGATCATTGTTATGGTTCGTTCTGACCTTAGTGGCATCAATTCAATTTGAGTTTGACCGAATCGTCTTCAAGTTGGTAAAATGACCATTTTGCCCTTCCTGGGGTTGCCTTCAGTATTGGCATGGCCTCCGGCTGACTTCCCGGGGTTGCCTCCGAGGTTTGGATTCTAGTCGATTTTGTTTGTCCTTAGGGTTGTCTCCGAGGCTGACTTAGTTCTTCCAAGTTTGTCTCTGGATATGATGTAAGGCTTCAGAATTATTTTTAAAGTTGACTTGACATCCTGAGTTGAGACCGGGGCTGACCTGTACTTCTCGGGTTAAGACCGGGGCTGACCAGTACCTCCAGAGTGGAGACCGGGGCTGACCTGTACTTACCGGGTTAAGATCGGGGCTGACATGTACCTCTTGAGTTGAGACCGGGGCTAACCTGTACCACCCGGGTTGAGAGCGGGGCTGAGCTGTACCTCTCGGGTTAAGACCGGGGCTGACCTGTACATCCCGGGTTGAGACTGGGGCTGACTTATACCTCCCGAGTTGAGACCGGGGCTGACCTGTACCTCTCAGGTTAAGACCAAGAATGACCTGTACCTCCCGGGTTGAGACCGGGGTTAACCTGTACCTCTCGTGTTGAGACCGGGGCTGAGTTGATGGCCTAGTATTGAGATCGGGATTGAGTTGATGGCTCAATTTTGAGACTGGGGTTGAGTAGATGGTCCGGTATTGAGAACGGGATTGAGTTGTTGAGACAATTTTACCCTCCTACAGTGTTAGTAACAGGGAAACAAAATTTCGACTATCTACAGATGCCCCCTTTATCATGTTCATGCAATGCAATGGAATGAACAAGATAAAGATTGCTAGACACTAGAAATGCAAATGCAAAGGAAAGGCAATGCATGGGATGATATGTGATGAGTGTTAGATACCTGCGAGGGGTTAGGATTATCATTGAATGTTCATGTCACTCTCTGTTGGGGATACCGTCATTCATGATAACCCTTGCGGCAACACTGTTAGGCAGTTACTGGTAGGATATCAGATTTAAGCTATCACAGAACGTTTTGTCACTTTCTGCTAGGGATGACGTTATCCATGATAGCTTTGTCGACTCTGTAACGACCAAGAATTTTAAGCTCCTTATTAATTTTATATGTGACTTAAAATTTATAGGAGTTAATTTTTCAAACTTATTTAAACCTTATGTGGTTATGTGCTTATGTGAATTTAACCTATGCGAATAAATGCTAGGATTTTTATTAAAGGGAATCACTAATGGTTATTTTTTTTAAATTAGTAGATTAACCCTGAGACTTTTATGTCAGAGTATTGATAAAAGTGTTAGTAATTATATATTCAAATTTCTTAAATATAGTGTAGAGATTTAATCGGGATTAATTATTTATATATGAGTAATTAATTGATAATGTGATGATTAATTATTATTATGAATAAATAATAATTAATGAGTAAGAGACTAATAAATATATAATATTATATTTACTTAGTTAATTGATTAATTGTTATATGCAAGTATATGTTATATTAAACCTTTAATATATAGTAGTTACCTTTATATATTGTATAAGGTGCAAGGTAACATATTTGATATGGCAATATAATATGTATATAGACTATATAATAAATTTAATTACTTTACGTGAGTTACATTATATTATGACTTATGTAACATAATATGGGTGGTAGACATTAATGTATGCCCTAGTGACATACAATTGCTAGTTAGTAAATAATTTCATTAAGTTCTTAATTGAAATGATAAACGTTATGGGATAATGAGTAATAATAAATCCCAATTGCTTTATATTCCGTGTTAATAGAAAATGTACATGGATTATATGTATATACACTACTTGATACATTATAACATTATTTGTTCATTGGAAGTAACTTTATAATTTAATTATATACTATGTGTATATACATTATATTATCTAGTGTATTTTTTATAACCCAAGTATAGAAAATAAATGTGTATTCATGATGTAGCCTTAGTAAGCATGATAGGCTATATATATAGGTTACATTAGTATAGTGTATTACACTTGCAAGTTGCCGAGTCTCACATTGAGTGCCCAACTCCCACACGTGAACTCCTAATGGGTTACTACTCTACCTTCCTTCTCAAACTCAGCAATAAATTAGCTAATGAGTGCAGGGGGAGTGGGATTCATGATGAATCCACCAACTCTTCACCAACTACTTGTTAACCTCCATGTTATTGTGCAATCCGTTGGTTTGGAATTGGGGTTAATGACATTGTCTGTTTCTTCAATTTGCCTATATAATGAACTCTCTCCTTCTTCCTTGCATTTGCTGAGATTTCATTAAGTGAGAATTGAGAGCATATATATATATATATATCTGTGATAAGGATGCTTGAGTTAAAAAGGAGCAGCAAGTGCAAATCCTTCAATTTCAGAGGTATAATCAATTACATACATTTCTTATTCTCTGTAATTTCCTAATTCTTTGATGCTTGAATTTAGCATGGTTTGATTGATAACTTGATTGGAGTATGCTTATTAGTTGTTATGATAGTTTACTACCATGTTAGAACTGTATTACATTGTGGCTGGGATGGTTTTTGCAGAAATTTCTGAGTTGTGCTAAGTCACTGCCGAAGCAGTGCAGTTACTGTCTCTGGCCAACAGCCTGCGCAGCTGCGCCAGGACCAGAGTCTAGTTTTTGATTTCTGTTGCAGAACTGTTATGTGCTATCATGTAATATATTATTAGAGCAAGCATGTGAACTAGATTAACACACATATATGAGTATATTAACATTGTGTAAACATGTTTTGCTATGTTTGCATACAAAGTTTATGAAACAACATATAGTTATGAAATAAAACATAAGATTTCATGAACGAATGTTAACATATATGAAGCATGTTAGTGTTTTGACTTTGCAAGAATATTAGTATGATTTAAAAATGTATGAGAAGCATGCTAACGAGCGTATATAGGTTCCATAATGAAATGTGATCATATGAACCGTACTAATGCACGTTCCTAGCAATAATGTAAGTTTTGAAACACAAACCATGACATGCTATGCCATGTTACTATTCTGATTTCCACAAGCATAGTAGTGTGGTTAAGAAGTGCATGAACAACCTATTAACTTGTGTTTATATGATTCGAAATGAAGCGCTAGCATGTTAACCTCATTAGTTAACGTTACTAACAACAACATAAGTTTTAAATGTGAATTTTGACGTATACGTAGCATGAATGAATCCTAATTTCATGATCATGATCGTGTGTTTTATATAAACATGAGAACTAAGACTAATGTGATAGAACATACTAGTATACTTGATCGTAAGTTAAGACATTTTCAAAAGAGAAACTTCAGACTTTCAAAGTGAACTTAAGCAAGACTTGTGTCTTTTAGATTGTGACCACTTAAATACATGTATGTAACTTATTGTATGCATTCTAATACATGTGAGTAACGGTTACGAGATACTTTACATGTACCGTGTTGTCTTTTTGACTTGGTGTACCTTGTAATAGAAACTTAGAATGTGAAATAGCATTGATTACCATGTGAATTATATTATGATCATGCAAGCATGTTTATTAGGATGTCATTATGCCTATAGACATATTAACATGAACCGCACTTGGTTAAACACAGATTTCATCTATGAACGCATACTCATAGAAAGTGGATTCCTAAGGCATGAGTTATGATGATTAAAGTGTACACTTGTAGTATACGCACAAGCATAACTCCTTAAGTATTGTTTGACCTTGTTATGTGATAACATGACTTTAGTAACCAATCTTGAAGCTTGAACTTATATGGTTTAAAGTATGTGAATGTCCGACATAAAAACATGTGGTCTTGAAGTGAACATAGAATGAACATGTTAGCTTTCGAACTTGAATTAGATAAACTTGATAAGCATGTGTGTTGATTTATATCAGTAACTGGAAGTGCTATGTGTTCAAGCCTATATTGACGCATAGAAACTAAGTAATATAAAGTTATTAAATCTAAGACAGGATTAGATTGACTTACGTGAACTATGTGATAGAATTATATAATGACTAGATTATTGTATGTGTGAACTTATATTAGTTTATATATACTAATTGGAGAGATCGACTTGTTAATATTAGGTCGTTCCAACGCCGTTTAATTAAAGCTAGAATTATTTGTAGCTGAGCAATCATGCAAGTTTCCTAGACCCTCGCAGTACTTTATTCAACAGATATTGTAAGCAAGTTTCCCGAACTTCACTCTTTGATTGTGCAAGTTCCTTTGAAACCATTCTTGTATTATATGCAAGTCTCCCTAACTTTACTCAAATTCATATCGAGCAGGGTATTATGATATTACAAGTTTTCCTGAACTACTCTTTTTTTTGAGCAAGTTTTCTTGACTTATACTTATTTATTGTACAAGTATCCGGACCCTATTGTGCAAGTATTCTAAATTCTTGTACTACCTTATTCAATAAACCGTGTAAACGAGTTTCTAAACTTCACTTATTTTTGGTGAAAGTTTCCTATACTTCTCATATTGTATTAAGCAGGTTATTATTGTATTGTGAAAGTTCTCCGAACTTCACATTTTGAGTATTGTGAAAGTTCCCCGAACTTCACACTTTGGTTATTCTGAAAGTTCTCCGAACTTCACATTTTGAGTATTGTGAAAGTTTCCCGAACTTCACACTTTGGTTATTGTGAAAGTTCCCCGAACTTCACACTTTGGTTATTTTGCAAGTTCCCGAACTTCATTTCTTTATTATGCAAGTTCTCTAAACTTATACAAACTCGTATATTGTGCAAGTATCTTATCTTTGTGTTTACTTTACTCAAAGAACGTTGTACGCAAATGTCCTAACCTATGCATTTACTTTATGCAAGGGATCCATTATGGTGAAATTCCCCGAATTTCACTCTTTGATGTTGTAAGTGTCTAAGCCTATGCATTTATTTTATGCAAGGAATCTATTATCGTGCAAGTTCCCCGAACTTCACACGTTGAGTAGTGTGCAAGTTCCCCGAACTTCACACGTTGAGTACTGTGCAAGTTCCCCGAACTTCACACGTTGTGTATTGTGCAAGTTCCCCGAACTTACACAAATTCATATATTGTGCAAATTCTAAACTAACTTTGTGGAAGTTCTCCATCCTTCTCATATTGTATTGAGTAGGTTATTGTTGAATCGAAAGTTGTTTACTTAATTGCTTGAACTTTATTTCCAAGCATGTTATTTAGTGGTTTAATTACTTATCAATTATTCCACATTAATATTATTGATGTCCGCACCTAGTGCTTTTGAGCTCGTACAGTCTTGGACTTGTACATTATTTAAGGTTCTAAATTTCTTGAACTATGTCAGTAAGAGTCTGAACCTTTGCTCGGTCAGACTAGTGTATGAAGTTTTCTTTGTAGCTATCCAAACCAATTGATGGTAAGGATTCTTAGACGGAATAGAACACCCCTCATATGTATGAGTGTGCCCAGGTATCTAATATATATGATACGAGTAAGCAGATATAAGTGTTATGCATATTCACGTTGTGCCCGAGGCTGATCTCCTCGAGGTACTTAGTTTCTGTAGCCAATAGCCAGTAATCCAAAGGGTCAATTAGCTATTGAACCCATTGGAAAGTTATAGTTCAAAGTCTACTCGACTATCAGTCATTCTGAAAGCAATTATTATCTTTGCTTTTAAATATTCATATTGTTGAATTGTTCAGATGTTCATATCGTTGAATCTATCTAATATTCATATTATTGAATCGTTCTATTATTCATATTATTGAATCGTTCTATTATTCATATTGCTGAATCGTTCAGATATTCATATTATTGAATCGTTCTAATATTCATATTGTTGAATCTTTAAGATATTCATTTTATTGAAATCACTGTCAGATATTTTTCCAGTCATTATGATATATCCTTTATTGTTGTATTTAAACTTGCTGAGCTAACTTGTTGCTCATTCTTGCTATATCATGACTTATATTGCAGTTGAGCCCGAGCCCTCATGGAAGGACAAGGGTAAAGGAATAATAGAGGATGGCTTGCAAGGAGCAGACTTTGTCTTTATGATTTGTTTAATTACTGTTAATGTAATATGAACCCTAATATTTATTATAGGGTATATTTGTATTGATGTATTAAGGTTATCGAATCTTGGGACTAGTAACACCTTTTGAATGAACGACGTACGTTTATTATATTTTGCATTTTAGTTATCGTATGTTACTTAAAGGTGAATGTTAGTATTGTTTCGTGGCGACCGGACCAGGGTCAGAGGACCTGGATTCGGGGGTGTCACAGGTTGGTATCAAAGCTTTAGGTTATAAACTGTAGGAATGCGAAACCTAAGTTATAACCTTAGTAGAAAACTCAAGTAGAGTTTGTAGGTGATGGATTGAGGATATCCATCGAGTCTTATTGTGATACTAAAGTTATTTATTTAAATCAGCTATGATTGATTGACGTCCTAACTTTTTAATGCTAACATGAATAATATATCACATAAAGCCTAATGTTTTCTTCAAGTCCTCAGGATCATGCCGCCTAGGGGATTTTCGCAGAACCAGAGGAAGGAAGGATCGGTTAGCAATGGTGGAGGGGGAAATGTTGACCCAATGCAGAGCTTCGTTAACCTATTAACAGAAGCAATGCAGAACATAACCCCGCTAGCAGCTGAGCATCCAGGACATTACTTGGCTAGCTTTAAGGACTTTAAGTTGGTAGGACCACCGGAATCCCAGGAAACCTTAGACCCAATCAAATCCCACACATGGATAGAAAACATTGAGAAGGTGTTTGAGGTCCCACTGGTGGCCGACGCACAGAAGACGAGTTTTGCCATATTCATGATGAAGGGCGAAGCTAATAATTGGTGGGAACCCAATAAAGGACCAGAAGGCGAAGGAGTTATTATGTGGGACAGATTTAAGAACTACTTTTCGGAGAGTACGCAACAAGATATGGAAGTTAAGTTTCCGGAGCTGAGACAAGGAGGTATGTCAGGCGTAGAGAACCCGACCAGATTTAAAGAGTGGGCTCGATTCACCTCGCAACAGGTGGATACGGAGGCCAGGAAAACAGAGAGATTTGAATTAGGATTGAAACCATGGGTGCAAAAGGTAGTAGATGTGTTGAAGATTAATACCTTTTCTGATCTTTTGGAAAGGGCTATCATTGCCGAAGGAGGCATTGAAGCCATATCACGATTTAAACAAGATAAGAAGACCAGCCGGGAAGGACTGAAAAGGGGAAACAGCGGAGGCAGCAAAACCAATAAGTGTAAATGGATGGAGAACCAATCATCCGGAGGCAGCAAATCTGGGGGAGAGGATAAGAAAAGTTTAAAGTGCAGTAACTGTGGAAGGAACCACTCGGGGGAATGCTTGAAGGGGAAGAACGCATGTTATCATTGTGAACAACCGGGGCATATGGCTCCTCAATGTTCGAATAAGTCAAAAGGAGGATGTTTCGCGTGTAGAGCCATAGACCATCAAATCAAGGACTGCCCGAAGAGAAAGGGCGTTGCAGCTAGCGGCAACCGCAACAACTAGGACATAGTGTCAGGTATCATCCCGATCAATTATATAGATGCATATGTGTTATTCGATTAAGGTGCCACCTACTCTTTTGTTTGTAAAAAATTGACTAAACAGTTAGACTTACTCGTGAGAAATTAGAACACCCTATGGGCGTTGGAGTAGCAAATAAGGAAGTTATCCCTGTAGAATACATTCATAGGAACTGTTATGCCTTGGAGTTTTGGAAGCATTATTGGTATGACGAGAAATGTGAGATATACACAGTCTGAAGTATATCTTCACAAAAAAGGAATTAAACATGAGGCAGCGCCGATGGCTAGGGTTGATCAAAGATTATGATTGTGAGATTCTGTACCATCCAGGCAAAGCAAATGTAGTGGCAGATACATTGGATAGGAAAGGCAGAGGGAAGTTATCAAGGTGGGCCATTCAGAAGAATTAGTGAAAGATTTTAAAAGACTAGACTTAGAGGTTACGTATCCGATGGAGACCAAAGAGAGATTAATTACAGTGTCAATAAGCCCGACTTTATTTGATATGGTTAAGGAGGCACAAGAGAAGAACGAAGTTTGTGATAACATCATGAAGCGATTAGCTGAAGGTGATGAGTTGAAATTTAAGACTGATAGCACTGAACTTCTATGATTTGAAGGATAAATTTGAGCATACTTTGTCTTTATGATTTTTTTAATTACTATTAATGTAATATGAACCCTAATGTTTATTCTATGGTATATTTGTATTGATGTATTAAGGTTATCGAATCTTGGGACTAGTAACACCTTTTGAATGAACGACGTACGTTTATTATATTTTGCATTTTAGTTATCGTATGTTACTTAAAGGTGAATGTTAGTATTGTTTCGTGGCGACCGGACCAGGGTCAGAGGACCCGGATTCGGGGGTGTCACAGGTTGGTATCAAAGCTTTAGGTTATAAATAGTAGGAATGCGAAACCTAAGTTATAACCTTAGTAGAAAACTCAAGTAGAGTTTGTAGGTGATGGATTGAGGATATCCATGGAGTCTTATTGTGATACTAAAGTTGTTTATTTAAATCAGCTATGATTGATAGACGTCCTAACTTCTTAATGCTAACATGAATAACATATCACATAAAGCCTAATGTTTTCTTCATGTCCTCGGGATCATGCCACCTAGGGGATTTTCGCAGAACTAGAGGAAGGAAGGATCTGTTAGCAATGGTGGAGGGGGAAATGTCGACCCAATGCAGAGCATCGTTAACCTATTAACAGAAGCAATGCAGAACATAACCCCGCTAGCAGCTGAGCATCCAGGACATTACTTGGCTAGCTTTAAGGACTTTAAGTTGGTAGGACCACCGGAATCCCGGGAAACCTTAGACCCAATCAAATCCCACACATGGATAGAAAAAATTGAGAAGGTGTTTGAGGTCCCACTGGTGGCCGACGCACAGAAGACGAGTTTTGCCATATTCATGATGAAGGGCGAAGCTAATAATTGGTGGGAACCCAATAAAGGACCAGCAGGTGAAGGAGTTATTATGTGGGACAGATTTAAGAACTACTTTTCGGAGAGTACGCAACAAGATATGGAAGTTAAATTTTCAGAGCTGAGACAAGGAGGTATGTCAGGCGTATAGAACGCGACAAGATTTAAAGAGTGGGCTCGATTCACCTCGCAACAGGTGGATACGGAGGCCTGGAAGACAGAGATTTGAATTAGGATTGAAACCATGGGTGCAGAAGTTAGTAGATGTGTTGAAGATTAATACCTTTTCTGATCTTTTGGAAAGAGCTATCATTGCCGAAGGAGGCATTGAAGCCATAGCGCGATTTAAACAAGATAAGAAGACCATCTAGGAAGGACTGAAAGGGGGAAACAGCGGAGGCAAAAAAACCAATAAGCGTAAATGGATGGAGAACCAATCATCCGGAGGTAGCAAATCCGGGGGAGAGGATAAGAAAAGTTTAAAGTGCAGTAACTTTGGAAGGAACCACTCGGGGGAATACTTGAAGGGGAAGAACGCATGTTATCATTGTGAACAACCGGGGCATATGGCTCCTTAATGTTCAAATAAGTCAAAAGGAGGATGTTTCGCGTGTAGAGCCACAGACCATCAAATCAAGGACTGCCCGAAGAGAAAGGGCGTTGCAGCTAGCGGCAACCGCAAAAACTAGGACATAGTGTCAGGTATCATCCCGATCAATTATATAGATGCATATGTGTTATTCGATTCAGGTGCCACCTACTCTTTTGTTTCTAAAAAATTGACTAAACAGTTAGACTTACTCGTGAGAAATTAGAACACCCTATGGGCGTTGGAGTAGCAAACAAGGAAGTTATCCCCGTAGAATACATTCATAGGAACTATTATGCCTTGGAGTTTTGGAAGCATTATTGGTATGACGAGAAATGTGAGATATACACAGTCTGAAGTATATCTTCACACAAAAGGATTTAAACATGAGGTAACACCGATGGCTAGAATTGATCAAAGATTATGATTGTGAGATTCTGTACCATCCAGGTAAAGCAAATGTAGTGGCAGATGCCTAGGATAGGAAAGGCAGAGGGAAGATATCAAGGTGGACCATTCAGAAGAATTAGTGAAAGATTTCAAAAGACTAGACTTAGAGGTTACGTATCCGATGGAGACCAAAGAAAGATTAATTACAGTGTCAATAAGCCCGACTTTATTTGATATGGTTATGGAGGTACAAGAGAAGAACGAAGTTTGTGATAACATCATGAAGCGATTAGCTGAAGGTGATGAGTTGAAATTTAAGATTGATAGCACTGAACTTCTATGATTTGAAGGATAAATTTGAGCAGACTTTGTCTTTATGATTTTTTTAATTACTGTTAATGTAATATAAACCCTAATGTTTATTCTAGGGTATATTTGTATTGATGTATTAAGGTTATCGAATCTTGGGACTAGTAACATCTTTTGAATGAACGACGTACGTTTATTATATTTTGCATTTTAGTTATCGTATGTTACTTAAAGGTGAATGTTAATATTGTTTCGTGGCGAACGGACCAGGGTCAGAGGACCCGGATTCGGGGGTGTCACAGGTTGGTATCAAAGCTTTAGGTTATAAATAGTAGGAATGCGAAACCTAAGTTATAACCTTAGTAGAAAACTCAAGTAGAGTTTGTAGGTGATGGATTGAGGATATCCATGGAGTCTTATTGTGATACTAAAGTTGTTTATTTAAATCAGCTATGATTGATAGACGTCCTAACTTCTTAATGCTAACATGAATAACATCACATAAAGCCTAATGTTTTCTTCATGTCCTCAGGATCATGCCGCCTAGGGGATTTTCGCAGAACTAGAGGAAGGAAGGATCTATTAGCAATGGTGGAGGGGGAAATGTCGACCCAATGAAGAGCTTCGTTAACCTATTAACAGAAGCAATGCAGAACATAACCCCGCTAGCAGCTGAGCATCCAGGACATTACTTGGCTAGTTTTAAGGACTTTAAGTTGGTAGGATCACCGGAATCCCGGGAAACCTTAGACCCAATCAAATCCCACACATGGATAGAAAAATTTGAGAAGGTGTTTGAGGTCCCACTGGCGGCCGACGCACAGAAGACGAGTTTTGCCATATTCATGATGAAGGGCGAAGCTAATAATTGGTGGGAACCCAATAAAGGACCAGCAGGCGAAGAAGTTATTATGTGGGACAGATTTAAGAACTACTTTTTGGAGAGTACGCAACAAGATATGGAAGTTAAGTTTCCGGAGCTGAGACAAGGAGGTATGTCAGGCGTAGAGAACGCGACAAGATTTAAAGAGTGGGCTCGATTCACCTCGCAATAGGTGGATACGGAGGCCAGGAAAACAGAGAGATTTGAATTAGGATTGAAACCATGGGTGCAGAAGGTAGTAGATGTGTTGAAGATTAATACCTTTTCTGATCTTTTGGAAAGAGCTATCATTGCCGAAGGAGGCATTGAAGCCATAGCGCGATTTAGACAAGATAAGAAGACCATCCAAGAAGGACTGAAAGGGGGAAACAGCAGAGGCAGCAAAACCAATAAGCGTAAATGGATGGAGAACCAATCATCCGGAGGTAGCAAATTCGGGGGAAAGGATTAGAAAAGTTTAAAGTGCAGTAACTGTGGAAGGAACCACTCGGGGGAATGCTTGAAGGGGAAGAAAGCATGTTATCATTGTGAACAACCGGGGCATATGGCTACTCAATGTTCAAATAAGTCAAAAGGAGGATGTTTTGCGTGTAGAGCCACAGACCATCAAATCAAGGACTGCCCGAAGAGAAAGGGCGTTGCAGCTAGCTGCAACCGCAACAACTAGGACATAGTGTCAGAAGACGAGTTTTGCCATATTCATGATGAAGGGCGAAGCTAATAATTGGTGGGAACCCAATAAAGGACCAACAGGCGAAGGAGTTATTATGTGGGACAAATTTAAGAACTACTTTTTGGAGAGTACGCAACAAGATATGGAAGTTAAGTTTTTGGACCTGAGACAAAGAGGTATGTCAGTCGCAGAGAACGCGACAAGATTTAAAGAGTGGGCTCGATTCACCTCACAACAGGTGGATACGGAGGCCAGGAAAATAGAGAGATTTGAATTAGGATTGAAACCATGGGTGCAGAAGGTAGTAGATGTGTAGAAGATTAAGACCTTTTCTGATCTTTTGGAAAGGGCTATCATTGCCGAAGGAGGCCTTGAAGCCATAACGCGATTTAAACAAGATAAGTAGACCGGCCAGGAAGGACTGAAAGGGGGAAACAACGGAGGCAGCAAAACCAATAAGCATAAATGGATGGAGAACCAATCATCCGGAAGTAGCAAATCCGCTGGAGAGGCTAAGAAAAGTTTAAAGTGCAGTAACTGTGGAAGGAAGCACTCGGGGGAATGCTTGAAGGGGAAGAACGCATGTTATCATTGTGGACAACCGGGCCACATGGCTCCTCAATATTCGAATAAGTCAAAAGGAGGATGTTGCGCGTGTAGAGCCACAGACCATCAAATCAAGGACTGCCTGAAGAGAAAGGGCGTTGCAGTTAGCGACAACCGCAACAACAAGGACGTAGCTTCAGGTATCATCCCTATCAATTATATAGATGCATATGTGTTATTCGATTCGGGTGCCACCTGCTCTTTTGTTTCTGAAAAATTTACTAAACAGTTAGACTTACCCGTGAGAAATTAGAACACCGTATGGGCGTAGGAGTAGCAAACAAGGAAGTTATCCCCGTAGAATACATTCATATGAACTGTTATGCCTTCGAGTTTTGGAAGCATTATTGGTATGACGAGAAATGTGAGATATACACAGTCTGAAGTATATCTTCACACAAAAGGAATTAAACATGAGGCAGCGCCGATGGCTAGGATTGATCAAAGATTATGATTGTGAGATTCTGTACCATCTAGGTAAAGCAAATGTAGTGGCAGATGCCTTGGATAGGAAAGGCAGAGGGAAGTTATCAAGGTGGACCATTCAGAAGAATTAGTGAAAGATTTCAAAAGACTAGACTTAGAGGTTACGTATCCGATGGAGACCAAAGAGAGATTAATTACAGTGTCAGTAAGCCTGACTTTATTAGATAAGGTTAGGGAGGCACAAGAGAAGAACGAAGTTTGTGATAACATCATGAAGCGATTAGCTGAAAGTGATGAGTTGAAATTTAAGATTGATAGCACTGAACTTCTATGATTTGAAGGATAAATTTGAGCATACTTTGTCTTTATGATTTTTTTAATTACTGTTAGTGTAATATGAACCCTAATGTATGCCCTAGTGATATATAGTAATAAACAATTGCTAGTTAGTAAATGATTTCAATAAGTTCTTAATTGAAATGATAAACGTTATGGGATAATGAGTAATAATAAAACCCAATTGCTTTATATTCGGTGTTAATAGAAAATGTACATGGATTATATGTACATACACTACTTGATACATTATAACATTATTTGTTCATTGGAAGTAACTTTATAATTTTCGTATATACTATGTGTATATACATTATGTTATCTAGTATATTTTTTATAACCCAAGTATAGGAAATAAAATGTGTATTCATGATGTAGCTTTAGTAGCATGATAGGCTATATATATAGATTACATTAGTATAGTGTATTACACTTGCAAGTTGCTGAGTCTCACATTGAGTGCCCAACTCCCACACGTGAACTCCTAGTGGGCTACTACTCTACCTTCCTTCTCAAACTCAGCAACAAACTAGCTAATGAGTGCAGGGGGAGAGGGATTCATGATGAATCCACGAACTCCTCACCAACTACTTGTTAACCTCCATGTTATTGTGCAATCCGTTGGTTTGGAATTGGGGTTAATGACATTGTCTGTTTCTTCAATTTGCCTATATAATGAACTCTCTCCTTCTTCCTTGCATTTGCTGAGATTTCATTAAGTGAGAATTGAGAGTATATATATATATCTGTGATAAGGCTTCTTGAGTTAAAAAGGAGCAGCAAGTGCAAATCCTTCAATTTCAGAGGTATAATCAATTACATTCATTTCTCATTCTCTGTAATTTCCTAATTCTTTGATCCTTGAATTTAGCATGGTTTGATTGATTACTTGATTGGAGTATGCTTATTAGTTGTTATGATAGTTTACTACCATGTTAGAACTGTATTACATTGTGGCTGGGATGATTTTTGTAGAAATTTCTGAGTTGGGCTAAGTCACTGCCGAAGCAGAGCAGTTACTGTCTCTGGCCAACAGTCTGCGCAGCTGCGCCAGTTATGTATTAGCCAGCGGCGCAGCTGAGCTAGGACCAGAGTCTGGTTTTTTATTTCTGTTGCAGAACTGTTATGTGCTATCATGTAATATATTATTAGAGCAAGCATATGAACTAGATTAACACACATATATGAGTATATTAACATTGTGTAAACGTGTTTTGCTATGATTGCATACAAGGTTTATGAAACAACATATAGTTATGAAATAAAACTTAAGATTTCATGAACGAATGTTAACATATATGAAACATGTTAGTGTTCTGACTTTGCAAGAATATTAGTATGATTTAAAAATGTATGAGAAGCATGCTAACTAGCGTATATAGGTTCCATAATGAAATGTGATCATATGAACCGTACTAATGCATGTTCCTAGAAATAATGTAAGTTTTGAAACACAAACCATGACATGCTATGCCATGTTACTATTCTGATTTCCACGAGCGTAGTAGTGTGGTTAAGAAGTTCATGAACAACCTATTAACTTGTGTTTATATGATTCGTAATGAAGTGCTAGCATGTTATCCTCATTAGTGTACGTTACTAACAACAACATAAGTTTTAAATGTGAACTTTGATGTATACGTAGCATGAATGAATCCTAATTTCATGATCATGATCGTGTGTTCTATGTAAACATGAGAACTCATACTAATGTGATAGAACATACTAGTATACTTGATCAAGACTTTCAAAGTGAACTTAACCAAGACTTGTGTCTTTTAGATTGTGACCACTTAAATACATGTATGTAACTTATTGTATGAATTCTAATACATTTGAGTAATGGTTACGAGATACTTTACATGTACCGTGTTATCTTTTTGACTTGGTGTACCTTGTAATAGAAACTTAGAATGTGAAATAACATTGATTACCATGTGAATTATATTATGATCCTGTAAGCATGTTTATTAGGATGTCATTATGCCTATAGACATATTAGCATGAACCGCACTTGGTTAAACACAGATTTCAACAATGAACGCATACTCATAGAAAGTGGATTCCTAAGGCATGAGTTATGACGATTAAAGTGTACACTTGTAGTATACGCACAAGCATAACTACTTAAGTATTGTTTGACCTTGTTATGTGATAACATGACTTTAGTAACCAATCTTGAAGCATGAACTTATATGGTTTAAAGTATGTGAATGTCCGACATAAAAACATGTGGTCTTGAAGTGAACATAGAATGAACATGTTAGCTTTCGAACTTGAATTAGATAAACTTGATAAGAATGTGTGTTGATTTATATCAGTAACTGGAAGTGCTATGTGTTCAAGACTATATTGACGTATAAAAACTAAGTAATCTAAAGTTATTAAATCTAAGACAGGATTAGATTGACTTACGTGAACTATGTGATAGAATTATATAATGACTAGATTCTTGTATGTGTGAACTTATACTAGTTTATATATACTAATTGGAGAGATCGACTTGTTAATATTAGGTCGCTCCAGCGCCGTTTAATTAAAGCTAGAATTATTTGTAGCTGAGCAATCAGGCAAGTTTCCTAGACCCTCGCATTACTTTATTCAACAGATATTGTAAGCAAGTTTCCCGAGCTTCACTCTTTGATTGTGCAAATTCCTTTGAAACCATTCTTGTATTATATGCAAGTCTCCCTAACTTTACTCAAATTCATATCGAGCAGGGTATTATTATATTACAAGTTTTCTTGAACTACTCTTTTATTTGAGCAAGTTTTCTTGACTTATACTTATTTATTGTACAAGTATCCGGACCCTATTGTGCAAGTATTCTAAATTCTTGTACTACCTTATTCAATGAACCGTGTAAGCGAGTTTCTAAACTTCACTTATTTTTGGTGAAAGTTTCCTATACTTCTCATATTGTATTAAGCAGGTTATTATTATATTGTGAAAGTTCTCCGAACTTCACATTTTGAGTATTGTGAAAGTTCCCCGAACTTCACACTTTGGTTATTCTGAAAGTTCTCCGAACTTCACATTTTGAGTATTGTGAAAGTTCCCCGAACTTCACACTTTGGTTAATATGAAAGTTCCCCGAACTTCACACTTTGGTTATTTTGCAAGTTCCCGAACTTTATGTCTTTATTATGCAAGTTCTCTAAACTTATACAAACTCGTATATTGTGCAAATATCTTATCGTTGTGTTTACTTTACTTAAAGAACGTTGTACGCAAATGTCCTAACCTATGCATTTACTTTATGCAAGGGATCTATTATGGTGAAATTTCCCAAATTTCACTCTTTGATGTTGTAAGTGTCTAAGCCTATGCATTTATTTTATGCAAGGAATCTATTATCGTGCAAGTTCCCCGAACTTCACACGTTGAGTATTGTGCAAGTTCCACGAACTTGAAACGTTAAGTATTGTGCAAGTTCCCCGAGCTTCACACGTTGAGTATTGTGCAAGTTCCCCGAACTTCACATGTTGAGTATTGTGCAAGTTCCCCGAACTTACACAAATTCATATGTTGTGCAAATTCTAAACTTCACTTTGTGCAAGTTCTCCATCACTCTCATATTGTATTGAGTAGGTAATTGTTGAATCGAAAGTTGTTTACTTAATTGCTTGAACTTTATTTCCAAGTATGTTATTTAGTGGTTTAATTACTTATCAATTATTCCACATTGATATTATTGATGTCCGCACCTAGTGCATTTGAGCTCGTACAGTCTTGGACTTGTACATTATTCAAGGTTCTAAATTTCTTGAACTATGTCAGTAAGAGTCTGAACCTTTGCTCGGTCAGACTAGTGTATGAAGTTTTTTTTGAAGCTATCCAAACCAATTGATGGTAAGGATTCTTAGACGGAACAGAACACCCCTCATATGTAGAAGTGTGCCCAGGTATCTAATATATATGATACGAGTAAGCAGATATAAGTGTTATGCATATTCACGTTGTGCCCGAGGCTGATCTCCTCGACGTATTTAGTTTCTGTAGCCAATAGCCAGTAATCCAAAGGGTCAATTAGCTATTGAACCCATTGGAAAGTTATAGTTCAGAGTCTACTCGACTATCAGTCATTCTAAAGGCAATTATTATCTTTGCTTTTAAATATTCATATTGTTGAATTGTTTAGATGTTCATATCGTTGAATCTATCTAATATTCATATTATTGAATTGTTCTATTATTCATATTATTGAATTGTTCTATTATTCATATTGTTGAATCGTTCAGATATTTATATTATTGAATCGTTCTAATATTCATATTGTTGAATCGTACAAATATTTATATTATTAAATCGTTCTAATATTCATATTGTTGAATCTTTAAGATATTCATTTTGTTGAAATCATTGTCAGATATTTTTTCATTCATCATGATATATCCTTTATTGTTGTATTTAAACTTGCTGAGCAAACTTGTTGCTCATTCTTGCTATATCATGACTTATATTGCAGTTGAGCCCGAGCCCTCAATGAAGGAAAAGGGTAAAGAAAAGATATAGGATGGTTTGAAAGGAGCAGACTTTGTCTTTATGATTTGTTTAATTACTGTTAATGTAATATGAAACTTAAGGTTTTTTCTAGGGTATATTTGTATTGATGTATTAAGGTTATCGAATCTTGGGTCAAGTAACACCTTTTGAATGAACGACGTACGTTTATTATATTCCACATTTTAGTTATCGTATGTTACTTAAAGGTGGATGTTAGTATTGTTTTGTGGCGACCGGACCAGGGTCAGAGGACCAGGATTCGGGGGTGTTACAGGTTGGTATCAAAGCTTTACGTTATAAACGGTAGGAATGCGAAACCTAAGTTATAACCTTAGTAGAAAACTCAAGTAGAGTTTGTAGGTGATGGATTGAGGATATCCATCGAGTCTTATTGTGATACTGAAGTTGTTTATTTCAATCAGCTATGATTGATCGACGTCCTAACTTCTTAATGCTAACATGAATAGCATATCACATAAAGCCTAATATTTTCTTCCTATGCTCAGGATCATGCCGCCTAGGGGATTTTTGCGAAACCAGAGGAAGGAAGGATCTGTTAGCAATGGTGGAGTTGGAAATGTCGACCCAATGCAAAGCTTCATTAACCTATTAACAGAAGTAATGCAGAATATAACCCCGCCAGCAGCTGAGCAGCCAGGACATTACTTGGTTGGATTTAAGGACTTTAAGTTGGTAGGACCACCGGAATCCCGGGAAACCTTAGACCCAATTAAAGCCCACACATGGATAGAAGAAATTGAGAAGGTGTTTAAGGTCACACGGGTGGCCGACACACAGAAGACGAGTTTTGCCATATTCATGATGAAGGGCGAAGCTAATAATTGGTGGGAACCCAATAAAGGATCAGCAGGCGAAGGAGTTATTATGTGGTACCGATTTAAGAACTACTTTTCAGAGAGTACGCAACAAGATATGGAAGTTAAGTTTCTGGAGCTGAGACAAAGAGGTATGTCAGTCGCCGAGAACGCAGTAAGATTTAAAGAGTGGGCTCGATTCACCTCGGAACAGGTGGATACGGAGGCCAGGAAAATAGAGAGATTTGAATTAGGATTGAAACCATGGGTGCAGGAGGTAGTAGATGTGTTGAAGATTAAGACCTTTTCTGCTCTTTTAGAATTGGCTATCATTGCCGAAGGAGGCATTGAAGCCATAGCGCGATTTAAACAAGATAAGAAGACCGAACAGGAAGGACTGAAAGGTGAAACAGCGGAGGTAGCAAAACCAATAAGCGTAAATGGATGGAGAACCAATCATCCGGAGGTAGCAAATCCGGGGGAGAGGCTAAGAAAAGTTTAAAGTGCAGTAACTGTGGAAGGAACCACTCGGGGGAATGCTTGAAGGGGAAGAACGCATGTTATCATTGTGGACAACCGGGGCACATGGCTCCTCAATGTTCGAATAAGTCAAAAGGAGGATGCTTCGCGTGTAGAGCCATAAACCATCAAATCAAGGACTGCCCGAAGAGAAAGGGCGTTGCAGCTAGCGGCAATCGCAACAACAAGGACGTAGTGTCAGGTATCATCCCAATCAATTATATAGATGCATATGTGTTATTCGTTTCGGGTGCCACCTGCTCTTTTGTTTCTGGAAAATTTACCAAACAGTTAGACTTACCCGTGAGAAATTAGAACACCCTATGGGCGTAGGAGTAGTAAACAAAGAAGTTATCCCCGTATAATACATTCATAGGAACTGTTATGCCTTGGAGTTTTGGCAGTATTATTGGTATGACTAGAAATGTGAGATATACACAGTCTGAAGTATATCTTCACACAAAAAGAATTAAACATGAGGCAGCACCGATGGCTAGGATTGATCAAAGATTATGATTGTGAGATTTTGTACCATCCAGGCAAAGCAAATGTAGTGGCAGATGCCTTGGATAGGAAAGGCATAGGGAAGTTATCAAGGTGGACCATTCAGAAGAATTAGTGAAAGATTTCAAAAGACTAGACTTAGAGGTTAAGTATCCGATGGAGACCAAAGAGAGATTAATTACAGTATCAGTAAGCCCGACTTTATTAGATAAGGTTAAGGAGGCACAAGAAAAGAACGAAGTTTGTGATAACATCATGAAGCGATTAGCTGAAGGTGATGAATTGAAATTTAAGATTGATAGCACTGAACTTCTATGATTTGAAGGATAAATTTGGGTACCGTTAGTACTAGAACTAAGAGAAGAGATTTTGCTAGATGCATTTTATGGAAGGAGGTGTTGAGCACCATTGTGTTGGGATAAAGTAGGTGAACGTCGACTGTTGGGACCAGAAGTGGTACATCAGATGGTAGAGATTATCTAAGTGATAAGAGCGAATTATCTGTTTTTATTGGTGTAACCTTATTTTTACAATTCCAAGAACGGAATTTTTATAAGGGGGGAAGGATGTAACGACCAGGAATTTTAAGCTCCTTATTAATTTTATATGCGATTTAAAATTTTTAGGAGTTAATTTTTCAAACTTATTTAAACCTTTTGTGGTTATGTGCTTATGTGAATTTAACCTATGCGAATAAATGCTAGGATTTTTATTAAAGGGAATCACTAATGGTTATTTTTTTTAAATTAGTAGATTAACCCTGAGACTTTTATATCATAGTATTGATAATAGTGTTAGAAATTATATATTCAAATTTCTTGAATATAATGTAGAGATTTAATCGAGATTAATTATTTATATATGAGTAATTAATTGATAATGTGATGATTAATTATTATTATGAATAAATAATAATTAATGAGTAAGAGATTAATAAATATATAATATTATATTTACTTGGTTAATTGATTAATTGTTATATGCAAGTGTATGTTATATTAAACCTTTAATATATAGTAGTTACATTTATATATTGTATAAGGTGCAGGGTAACATATTTGATATGGCTATATAATATGTATATAGACTATATAATAAATTTAATTACTTTATGTGAGTTACATTATATTATGACTTATGTAACATAATATGGGTGGTAGACATTAATGTATGCCCTAGTGACATATAGTAATAAACAATTGCTAGTTGGTATATGATTTCAATAAGTTCTTAATTGAAATGATAAACGTTATGGGATAATGAGTAATAATAAAACCCAATTGCTTTATATTCGGTGTTAATAGAAAATGTACATGGATTATATGTATATACACTACTTGATACATTATAACATTATTTGTTCATTGGAAGTAACTTTATAATTTAAGTATATACTATGTGTATATACATTATATTATCTAGTGTATTTTTTATAACCCAAGTATAGGAAATAAAATGTGTATTCATGATCTAGCCTTAGTAAGCATGATAGGCTATATATATAGATTACATTAGTATAGTGTATTACACTTGCAAGTTGCTGAGTCTCACATTGAGTGCCCAACTCCCACACGTGAACTCCTAATGGGCGACTACTCTACCTTCCTTCTCAAACTCAGCAATAAACAAGCTAATGAGTGCAGGGGAATGGAATTCATGATGAATCCACCAACTCTTCACCAACTACTTGTTAACCTCCATGTTATTGTGCAATCCGTTGGTTTGGAATTGGGGTTAATGACATTGTCTGTTTCTTCAATTTGCCTATATAATGAACTCTCTCCTTCTTCCTTGCATTTGCTGAGATTTCATTAAATGAGAATTGAGAGTATATATATATATATATATATATATATATCTGTGATAAGGCTTCTTGAGTTAAAAAGGAGTAGCAAGTGCAAATCCTTCAATTTCAGAGGTATAATCAATTACATTCATTTCTCATTCTCTGTAATTTCCTAATTCTTTGATCCTTGAATTTACCATGGTTTGATTGATAACTTGATTGGAGTATGCTTATTAGTTGTTATGATAGTTTACTACCACGTTAGAACTGTATTACATTGTGGCTGTGATGATTTTTGTAGAAATTTTTGAGTTGGGCTAAGTCACTGCCGAAGCAGAGCAGTTACTGTTTTGTGCTATCATGTAATATATTATTAGAGCAAGCATGTGAACTAGATTAACACACATATATGAGTATATTAACATTGTGTAAACGTGTTTTGCTATGTTTGCATACAAGGTTTATGAAACAACATATAGTTATGAAATAAAACTTAAGATTTCATGAACGAATGTTAACATATATGAAGCATGTTAGTGTTCTACCTTTGCAAGAATATTAGTATGATTTAAAAATGTATGAGAAGCATGCTAACTAGCGTATATAGGTTCCATAAAGAAATGTGATCATATGAACCGTACTCATGCACGTTTCTAGCAATAATGTAAGTTTTGAAACACAAACCATGACATACTATGCCATGTTACTATTCTGATTTCCACGAGCGTAGTAGTGTGGTTAAGAAGTGCATGAACAACCTATTAACTTGTGTTTATATGATTCGTAATGAAGCGCTAGCATGTTAACCTCATTAGTGAACGTTACTAACAACAACATTAGTTTTAAATGTGGACTTTGATGTATACGTAGCATGAATGAATCCTAATTTCATGATCATGATCGTGTGTTCTATATAAACATGAGAACTAAGACCAATGTGATAGAACATACTAGTATACTTGATCGTAAGTTAAGACGTTTACAAAAGAGAAACCTAAGACTTTCAAAGTGAACTTAACCAAGAATTGTGTCTTTTAGATTGTGACCACTTAAATACATGTATGTAACTTATTGTATGCATTCTAATACATGTGAGTAACGGTTACGAGATACTTTACATGTACCGTGTTGTCTTTTTGACTTGGTGTACCTTGTAATAGAAACTTAGAATGTGAAATATCATTGATTACCATGTGAATTATATTATGATCATGCAAGCATGTTTATTAGGATGTCATTATGCCTATAGACATATTAACATGAACCACACTTGGTTAAACATAGATTTCAACTATGAACGCATACTCATAGAAAGTGGATTCCTAAGGCATGAGTTATGACGATTAAAGTGTACACTTGTAGTATACGCACAAGCATAACTACTTAAGTATTGTTTGACCTTGTTATGCGATAACATGACTTTAGTAACCAATCTTGAAGCATGAACTTATATAGTTTCAAGTATGTGAATGTCCGACATAATAATATGTGGTCTTGAAGTGAACATAGAATGAACATGTTAGCTTTTGAACTTGAATTAGATAAACTTGATAAGCATGTTTGTTGTTTTATATCAGTAACTGGAAGTGCTATGTGTTCAAGCCTATATTAACGCATAGAAACTAAGTAATCTAAAGTTATTAAATCTAAGACAGGATTAGATTGACTTACGTGAACTATGTGATAGAATTATATAATAACTAGATTTTTATATGTGTGAACTTATATTAGTTTATATATACTAATTGGAGAGATCGACTTGTTAATATTAGGTCGTTCCAACGTCGTTTAATTAAAGCTAGAATTATTTGTAGCTGAGCAATCAGGCATGTTTCCTAGACCCTCGCATTACTTTATTCAACAGATATTGTAAGCAAGTTTCCCGAACTTCACTCTTTGATTGTGCAAGTTCCTTTGAAACCATTCTTGTATTATATGCAAGTCTCCCTAACTTTACTCAAATTCATATCGAGCAGGGTATTATTATATTACAAGTTTTCTTGAACTACTCTTTTATTTGAGCAAGTTTTCTTGACTTATACTTATTTATTGTACAAGTATCCGGACCCTATTGTGCAAGTATTCTAAATTCTTGTACTACCTTATTCAATGAACCGTGTAAGCGAGTTTCTAAACTTCACTTATTTTTGGTGAAAGTTTCCTATACTTCTCATATTGTATTAAGCAGGTTATTATTGTATTGTGAAAGTTCTCCGAACTTCACATTTTGAGTATTGTGAAAGTTCCCCGAACTTCACATTTTGAGTATTATGAAAGTTCCCCGAACTTCACACTTTGGTTATTCTGAAAGTTCTCCGAACTTCACATTTTGAGTATTGTGAAAGTTCCCCGAACTTCACACTTTGGTTATTGTGAAAGTTCCCCGAACTTCACACTTTGGTTATTTTGCAAGTTCCCGAACTTCATTTCTTTATTATCCAAGTTCTCTAAACTTATACAAACTCGTATATTGTGCAAGTATCTTTACTTTGTGTTTACTTTACTCAAAGAACGTTGTACGCAAATGTCCCAACCTATGCATTTACTTTATGAAAGGGATCTATTATAGTGAAATTCCCCGAATTTCACTCTTTGATGTTGTAAGTGTCTAAGCATATGCATTTATTTTATGAAAGGAATCTATTATCGTGCAAGTTCCCCGAACTTCACACGTTGAGTATTGTGCAAGTTCCCCGAACTTACACAAATTCATATATTGTGCAAATTCTAAACTTCACTTTGTGCAAGTTCTCCATCATTCTCATATTGTATTGAGTAGGTTATTGTTGAATCAAAAGTTCTTTACTTAATTGTTTGAACTTTATTTCCACGCATGTTATTTAGTGGTTTAATTACTTATCAATTATTCCACATTGATATTATTGATGTCCGCACCTAGTGCATTTGAGCTCGTACAGTCTTGGACTTGTACATTATTCAAGGTTTTAAATTTCTTGAACTATGTCAGTAAGAGTCTGAACCTTTGCTCGGTCAGACTAGTGTATGAAGTTTTCTTTGAAGCTATCCAAACCAATTAATGGTAAGGATTCTAAAACGGAACAGAACACCCCTCATATGTAGGAGTGTGCCCAGGTATCTAATATATATGATACGAGTAAGCAGATATAAGTGTTATGCATATTCACGTTGTGCCCGAGGCTGATCTCCTCGAGGTACTGAGTTTCTGTAGCCAATAGCCAGTAATCCAAAGGGTCAATTAGCTATTGAACCAATTGGAAAGTTATAGTTCAGAGTCTACTCGACTATCAGTCATTCTAAAGGCAATTATTATCTTTGCTTTTAAATATTCATATTGTTGAATTGTTTAGATGTTCATATCGTTGAATCTATCTAATATTCATATTATTGAATCGTTCTATTATTCATATTATCGAATCGTTCTATTATTCATATTGTTGAATCGTTCAGATATTTATATTATTGAATCGTTCTAATATTCATATTGTTGAATCGTTCAAATATTTATATTATTGAATCGTTCTAATATTCATATTGTTGAATCTTTAAGATATTCATTTTGTTGAAATCATTGTCAGATATTTTTTCATTCATCATGATATATCCTTTATTGTTGTATTTAAACTTGCTGAGCAAACTTGTTGCTCATTCTTGCTATATCATGACTTATATTGCAGTTGAGCCCGAGCCCTCAGTGAAGGACAAGGGTAAAGGAAAGATATAGGATGGTTTGCAAGGAGCAGACTTTGTCTTTATGATTTGTTTAATTACTGTTAATGTAATATGAACCCTAATGTTTATTCTAGGGTATATTTGTATTGATGTATTAAGGTTATCGAATCTTGGGACTAGTAACACCTTTTGAATGAATGACGTACGTTTATTATATTTCGCATTTAATTGTCGTATGTTACTTAAAGGTGGATGTTAGTATTGCTTCGTGGCAACCGGACCAGGGTCAGAGGACCCGGATTCGGTGTCACAGACTCTGATAGGGATGCCATTATTGATGCTCCCACTTCTGTCAATACCGTCCTTAAAACATTTTTCCTTCGGCTGATGCCGTTATACATCTCTAAAGGCTCCTCAGCTGGGGATATATCTGCCGCCGAGTTACTTCAATGGGTGTTCCGGATGCATATCTCGATGATAATTTGCACCGGTAATTGGCCATAGAAGGTTGAATCACCAATCCTTCTTGGTGAATCTTCTGAGGATGTGTATAACAGATTCCATCATCTGTCCTATGTGGGGATGGATTATTATATTGTTTCTGTCAGAAGTTCACTTCCAATGCTTTGCAAGGGTCGCGCCAACGGGCTGAGACGTCACTGGGTTGAGCCAATGAATGATGCTTCGTTGGGTTTGAGCTAACGGCTAATACTTCATTGGGATTGAGCCAATGGCTGAACTGTCATCGGTCAGTACCCGAAGCTTGCTGGGGTTGAGCCAACGGCTGAACTGTCATCGGTCAGTACCCGACACTTCGCTGGGGTTATGCCAACGACTAAACTATCATTGGTTAGTACCCGACGCTTCACTGGGGTTTTGCCAACTGCTGAACTGTCATCGATCAGTACTCGATGCTTCGTTGGGGTTGTGCCAACGGCTGAACTGTCATCGGTCAGTACCCGACGCTTCGCTGGGGTTGTGCCAATGGCTGAACTGTCATCGTTTAGTACCCGATGCTTTGCTGGGGTTATGCCAACGGCTGAACTGTCATCGTTCAGTACCCAACGCTTTGCTGGGGTTGTGCCAACGGCTGAAACTGTCATCCATCAGTAATTGACGCTTCTCTGGGGTTGTGCCAATGGCTGAACTGTCATCGGTTAGTACCCGTCGCTTCACTGGGGTTGTTCCAATGGCTGAACTATCATCGGTCAGTGCCCGACGCTTCGCTGGGGTTATGCCAACGGCTGAACTGTAATCGTTCAGTACCCGACGCTTCGCTGGGGTTGTGCCAACGGCTAAACTGTCATCAATTAGTACCCGACGCTTTGAAAGTGGCAGTTTTCGGCAGTTTTGCACAATTTTTCGGTAGTTTTTCAGCATTTTTCATCATTGGTCCCCGAATATTTCTTCGGGCTAAATACCAATGGCTTTCAGGAAGTTCCTCTTTCTGTCAGTATATCGCTGCTTAAAAGCGAAATTTCAGTACAAACAGCTCAATCGCGTAGCGATTTTTTCTCAACCTTAACTTTTTAGCTCATATAAACTCTATTTGAACTCAAACTGAACTGAGTTGGAGGGAGCGGGGCCCACCCTGGGAGCCACAAGTAGAGGTACGGCAGCCGCAGGTGGGCTCGCTCCTTCATGCGGATTTATATTGGGCAGCGGGGAGCTCATATGTTCATTTTGAGTTTCGAGTTTCAAACGGAATCCGATTTTCTTTTTAGATCTACGGAGTTTGGGTAGTTTTTTTCAGATTCCATCAGCGGCCACACATTCTGCACATCTCAGGTAACATTTAGATAATTTCTTTTCAAGTTTTCACCGTTAGAACTATGTAAACCATGTAGGGTGCTTTTGAACGTAATGTACCAAAAATGTATGCCTATATGACCTGCTAAATTTTTTTTAACTTCATAAGTATGCATATTTTACTGCAATGCATGTTTTGATGTAAAAAGATTCAGATTATGAGACAGTCAATTTCAGCTCTTTTTGATCAGTTTACTCATTATTTTTGAGGCCTAGCGAGCCTGGATTTTCAATTAAAAATGTCCATAGTAATTTGGCTACCATGCGAAGTTTATTTTTGATTCTTTTTTCATAAATATGAACTACTTCTGAGCTGTGCTACTAAATGGCCACCTAGACGTGCCTGTTTGCATGCGGACAATCCATTTTACAAAGGAGACTCTGGCAAGAAAAATTCAAAAGCCTGAACATTTAATAAATATTCATTTTTGACTCTATTGGGGATTTTTTACTGACCCATGCATTTTTTATGATTCAGCTTTTAAAAAGAAACATGCAGTTTTGACTCTACTGAGGATTTTTACTTAACCTATGCATGTTTTAGAACTTAGAAATGCATAAAGTACTAATTTAAATTAATAAGCCATAGATTTTAGGCTTACCACACCCTTTCTGAGGTGATTTGGAGAATTTATTTCGGCGATGGACAGAGATAGACCTGAGAGTGCCAGCAGGGTGGCTTCAGGAGTTAGACGGAGGAGAGCCTCCGATGTCCCTTAGCCACCACCAGCCCGATCGCCTCGCAGATTAGCTGAGTAAGTGATTCGTCCGGCCCAAAATGAGCCGTCGGTAGATATAGATGATGAGGATGCTCCATTTGCCGCTTTTGCCCCAGCTCAGGCTCCTCGTGCAGAGCTTTCAGGCATTGTTGTGCCAGTCCATGATCTGTTAGGAGATTTGAGTCGTCATCCCTCGAGGTTCCTCCATGCCAATGAGGTGCCTGAAACTTTTTCTATTTCTGGATTTTCTTTTTTCCTTTTACCATTTTCGGGGCACAGGTTTTTGACATGGGTTAGATTTTGATGCAGGTTCTGGGCTTTACGCAGCCTCGAGGGAACTGGTTTAATGTGCATTCTATGTACCACACTCTGCACCAGGACTACAGGGACATTGTTGACACCTGGGGGTTTCAGGCGTTCTTTTCTATCCTTCCCCGCCGTTGCCCCTAGGGTTTTATGAGGGCTTTATCTGAGCGCTGGTTCCACCAGACTCAGTCTCTCCACTTGTTGGACTGTGAGGTGATGATGACGCTGATGGATTGGAGGTTCATCACTGGGATAGAGTTCAAGGGTGAGCCAGTGCCTGTCATGGCTAACATTACACCCACTGCCATTTGGTTCCTACTGGGAGTTCCTGCGATGGCGATCAAGGGTCGAACGGTCCGATCTGGTCCTTTGAGCGTGGATGCCCAAAGTGGGGTTTTTCTTGAGCCTCTACTTGATCATCAGAGGGTTAGGGATCGCATCCTGCGGCGATTGTTTCTAGTGATCATCAGGGGTTGTTTTCTAGCAGACAACTCTGCGATGGTGTCCTTTGCCCTGGTCAGCGCCACTCGATATATAGAGCACCTCAGTGACTTTGATTAGGGTACCTACACCTTTGCCTATTTTCTCTGAGGCTTGCGTATGAGCTCGGAAGGTGTGACAGAGGCCTGGTTAGGGTTCTACCCATTCATGCTGGTGAGTATATCTTTCTTGTACCTTTTTGATATCTCCATTTACATTTGTTAGTCTTGGTCACTGAGGACTTTTGATATTTACATGGCCAGTTCTGGGCATATGTGCGGCTTCCTTTCCTTCATCCCGCTACTACTTTAGGCCTGGAGACTTATCCCTAGGGACGGTGTTGGCACCACTCCACTCTGATGGAGGTCCTTGTTGCTGAGGGTTTCACCCATTCACGCCTTCAGCTGGAGCTTTTGACGGCTGGATCAATCTCGTGGATCCCATATACCTCAGACTTTTTGACTGTTAGGTTTGAGGGAGGCTTCCCCACTGGCTGGGAGTATGCATTATCTACCCGCAGAGTCCCATTTTTGACAGAGGGAGGTTGGGAGCTCTATTTAGGAGAGCGTGCTATTAGGAGCATCACGGGGCAGATCCGTATTTCCATTATTCCTCCTGCTTGGCACCATTTGCCACTAGTTCAGCCGCTCACAGACATTCCGATGGAAGGAATAGATGGTTTATCCTGTTAGAGGGTCCATACAGGCAGAAGGCATTCAGCAGCTGGTGGAGTTCTCACACTATTGGAGCTCAAACTCGTGCTACCCAGTTCATGGCAGATATGGTGCCTGGGTCTGTGATGATGACAGGCTGGATAGCTTACCTCAGGGAGCCTACTCAGTTGGACCAGATTATAGAACTGACCTAGCAGTTGGAGAGAGCTCATTTGTTTATCAGGCATCTTGGCAGAGATCCATCAGAGGCATCTTCTTTTGATCCATCCAGGTTCAGAGCGGGCCCTTCCACAGGTCCATTTTCCAGCAGTTATTCAGGGGTTGATCCTCTCTTGTACCTCCCTGACATTCCTAATGGCCGAAACTTTGTGTCCACGGAGGAGATGGAGCAGGTTAACCACCTGAGTGTAGATATTTTAGATCTTTTGGGATAGTTATTGTAGCTATATCTTTTGGTCAGCCACTGTTTTGGCTGTTGGGCGGCTGTGCCCTATTTTGATAGGCCAGTGTTAGTAGTTGGGGGGTTGTGCCCCATATCCCTATACTTTTTATTTTATATTTTATTAACAGATAGAGATGATGCTTGCATTAGATAGTTTATTGTAGATATGCATTATATTTTCTATCTATTACATCACGTTTATCATTATCATTATGCATGTATTATATCATGGATATGCATTTAGACAGATGAGTTCAGATTTAACCCCTGGATGGTCTTGTGATACGGTAATACAGATGTCATCGTCCACCGTCAGCTATACTTCGGCCGGTTAGACAGCTACGAGCGACATTATGGGGATTTTATCATTTCTGTAGTGAGTGGCAGCTCGCCCGTATAGACATCTTGTTGATGTGTATCATGGCCTATGTTTATATGCCTCTATCCTTAGACCACTTAGACGTTGGATTGATGGTCGTGGTTCGGGCCCTTAGACAGGGTTGCACCATCCTGTCGATGATATTGGCTGACACACTGAGGTCAGCTACCTATTGTAGTACCCATCCCGAGGGATTTTTCAGAGGTAGCTCTGTCTTTTTGTATGTGTGGCTAATGTCCCACTTACTCCCGATTGGCTTCTTCAGACATCAGGGGTATTGCTTCACCCATGAGATAGCCATGTCATACTCCTTTCAGCCGGTGGAGTGTTCAGATATAGAGATATAGTCAGCTTTTCTGTCTGATATTGTGCATCCTTTCTCGATCATGCCTTGTTCAGGGCTAGTCTCCCCCTATAGCTTTATTACCCATGCATCTAGCATGGATTACCTACCCCTAGCGAGATTTAGGGCAGTGACCACTTATCATCCTTTGGCAGTTATGGGTCAGTTTGATCAGTTCCAAAGCCTGCACCATTTTGAGGGGGCAATTAATCGGCGGATGTAAGCTTCTTCTATGTCGTCAGTCGACCTGACCATAATTTATGACTGCTGGACTCATAGGGAGAGGGCTGATCTCTCTACTAGCCATTCGGATCATTTTCCAGAGTATTTGGCATGGTTGGAGGCCGATATAGCATCCGTTACCTTCATCCAGCCAGCTTCGATGGTGCATTCAGATGAGGAGGAGCCTATATAGGATCCTGATTCTCCTATGGAGGATTATTTGTTCATGGGTTTGACAGCAGCACTAGTTAGCGATCTGTCGATCATTCAAGTAGGGACAGATCCAGCTTTAGAAGACTCACTAGCTAGGATGACCTTTGATAGAGATCAGGCTAGGGCACTGATGTTGACTACCTTGTCTGGAAGAGACATAGCTTTTGCTTAGAGAGATGAGGCTCGGGCCACTCGGGATACAATATTGGTTGAGAGAGATGAGGCTCGATCTTTTCGAGATGCTACTTTTGTTGAGATTGAGGAGACTCTGATTGCCAGGGATACAACTTTTGTGGCGAGGGATGAGATTCATTCTGCCAGGGACGCAGCCTTTGAGTAGATTGAGGAGGTTTTGATGGCCAGGGATGCTGCTTTTGTAGCAAGGGATGAGGCTATAGCTTCTAGGGATTTCCACATTACTGACAATACTGCTCTTCGATCATATACTCATGGCCTAGTTACTGAGATAAGTGTTTACATTGATGATCACAGTGCCACTATGCAGATGGCAGTGGATGTTT
The DNA here is from genome assembly GCA_020205555.1 of Panax stipuleanatus. Lineage (NCBI taxonomy): Eukaryota > Viridiplantae > Streptophyta > Magnoliopsida > Apiales > Araliaceae > Panax > Panax stipuleanatus. Next base: position 64,713,082 of record CM035119.1, on the reverse strand, counting down.
TGGCCCGTATGGAGGCTAAGGGTATTATACTTGCAGCGGCTCCTCTATCTTCAAAGAGAGATGCCATGTTGGCACTACTCTCCCATTTATCTTTGGGTCCATAGACTAGCTTTGTTTTTCCTGCACATACTAGATCAGCCATTTTTGTTATGTACAGGACACAATGTATATATCAAACAGTATTATATATCAGAGAAATATATTATGATTCACTTCCCTGTTTGGATATGTATTGTCATTGCTAAGTGATTACCACTTCTTTCATGGCTTGCTGTTGTTGATATATCACGAGCATCTCCTTGATGGATTGACAGTGAGATGTCAGAGCATATCTCGAATGGACTCGTTGACCAGGGAGGCTTGATAGAATTTAGGCTTTATATGGTTTCGGTGTCTTGGGACTGGTTTTTATTTATTTTTGTTTTTTTTAAGGTCAAATCGCAACGTGAATGGCTGCCTACGTACTCCCGGGCTCAGGGAGATCAGGTCATTCCTAGTTCAGATTCTCTAATGAAAACCAAACTGATTTGATTGACTTGCAGGGCTAGGATGGGAATATGCATGTGTTTCAGATATAGTACCTTTTCACGGTATCTGAATTGATGAGTTAAGGAAATTCACTCCCGTCCATCTCTTGCAATCTGATAGCTCCTCTTGTCAACACTTCCTTGACAATGAAAGGGCCTTCCCAATTTGGGGTGAATTTTCCTTTGGCTTCATCATGATTGGCCATAACTTTCTTCAGCACCAATTCTCTTTCTTTGAATTGTCGGATTCTGACTTTCTTATTATAGGATCGAGAAATCCTTTGCTGATATAACTGTCCGTAGAAACTAGCTGTAGCCCTCTTTTCATCTATCAGGGACAGTTGATGATACCGCTCTTACAACTACTAGTCTTCGTCCATTTGAGCATCTATTAACACTCTGAGAGACTCCATTTCTACTTCTATGGGAAGGACTGCTTCAATGCCATAGACCAATGAATAAGGGGTAGCTCTAGTAGAGGTACGCATTGACGTCCTGTATGCTAACAGGTTAGAGGCAACAGGTCAGGCCATTCTTTGTGATTGGCGGACATTTTCTGTATGATCTTCTTGATGTTCTTATTGGCCACTTCGACAGCAGCATTCATCTGGGGCCGATAGATGACGAAATTGAGATGTTTGATGTGGAACTTGCTGCATAGGTCTCTCATCATCTGATTGTTTAAGTTCTTGGCATTGTCTGATACGATCACCTCCGATTTTCCATATCGACAGACGACATTGTTTCTGATTAAACCAATAATGAACTCTTTGGTGACTTTGGCAAAAGGGTAGCTTCAACCCACTTGGTGAAGTAATCGATCATGGTGAAGATGAATCGATGACCATTGCTGGCTTTGGGTTCTACTGGGGCTATCACATCCATTCCCAACATGGAGAAAGGCCATGGCGAACTCATATTGTGTAGCTCATTTGGAGGAGCGTAGATGGCATTTCCATGTACTTGGCATTGAAAGCATCTCCTGACGTGATCATCGCAGTCAACTTTGAGAGAGATCCAATAACGCCGTGTTCTTAATATTTTCTTTGCCAGCAGATGACTGCTCATGTGTGGACCACAAATTCCACCGTGGACTTCATCCATCAATCTCTGGGCTTTCTCTTTATCAAGGCATCTTAAGATCCCTATTCCGGCATCCCTTTTGTAGAGTGCATCTCCGCTCAGATAAAACTTCATAGCCATCTTGTGAATTCTCTTTCATTCGAAGTGGCTTACCCTAGCTGGTGTAGATCCATCTCGGAGATATTCCTTGATGTCTTGATACCATGGCTATTTGATAGGAGGTATTTCATCTGATACCACTACAAAAAAAAAACCTTTAAGTTCGACGAAATTATTATCGACGGAATTAAATCAGTCGAAATAAGCTTAGTTACGACGGAATATTCCGTCGACTATAAGTCCTTCGAAATTACACTAATATCGACGGAATTCCGTCAGAAGTAGAATTCCCCCCAGTGGCGCCAAATTTTCCAGCGTGCGAAGCATAAGTTCAACGGACTATGGGTATGTTTGAGGGAAATTGTGTCGAAAATAATATAGTTCCGAGGGACTTATACCCAACAAAAATTTCGTCGGAAATAACTTATAAAAATTAATCAGACTTCGTCTTCTCGTCAACCGACTCATTTCTCATTTCTCTTCCTCTCTCCTGACTCTCACTTTCATTCTCTCTCAGTACTCTCTCTCTTTAATCTCGCTCAGCTCTCATCTCGCCCCCCCCCCAGTTCACCGGCCACTGCCTAGCCCCCTTCGGCCACTGCCACTACTGCCACCGTTTCCCTCCGGTCCGACTGCCTTCCCTCGGGCTACTGCCACTGTTTTCGGTCGACAACACACGGCAGTGCGACGCTTTCTTCCTCCTTTCTCCTCCTTGTTTCTCCTCCTTTAATTCAAGGTATGAAACCCTAAATTTTCCATTCGATTACTGAAATTTGAGGGTTTTTTAATTTTTAGGGTTTATATATATGGGTTTTTACATTAGAATATAAACAGAAATTTGGATATTTTGTTGTTTATGAAATTATAACCACCTTGATTCTTTGAGATTACTGAATATTGTTGTTTGTTGTTTTTCCTGCTGTTGAAATTGGGTTTATTTATGATTTTTCTAAAATTGGGATTATACATATTGTCAATTGGTTTATGCAAATTGAGTTTATTTTTGTTATGCAAATTGGGTTTATTTCTATTTTGCAAATTGGGATTATGCTCAAATTGGGTTTATTTCTTCAAATTGTGGTATAATTAGCTGATGAAATGTTTGGGATTATGCTGAAATTGGGTTTATATAGGAATGCGATATTTGATATTTTCGACGGAATTCCCGACGGAATTTCTGTCAGAATTTTCAATTGCAAATTTTGTGGGCCCTGCAAGTATATTTATTTATTATTTAATTAATTTTCCAATATTAAAATAAACTAAGTAGTATTTACTTAGTTTCTTACTAATAAATAATAAATAATAAATGCTCAATTAAAAGAAATAAATAATTAATAATTAATAATTAATAATTAATTAAAAGAGATAAATAATAAATAATAAAATAATAGATAAAAGATAATAAATAATAAATAATAAATAATAAATAATAAATAATAAATAATAACTAATAACTAATAATTAATAAATAATAACTAATAACTAATAACTAATAAATAATAAATAATAAATAATAAATAATAAATAATAAATAATAAATAATAAATAATAAATAATAAATAATAAATAATATTATAATAGATAATAGATAATAGATAATAGATAATAGATAATAAATAATTAATAATTAATTAATTAATAATTAATTAAAAGATATAAATAATAAATAATAATAATTAATAATTAATAATAGACAATTAAATAATAGATAATAAATAAAAAATATTAAATATTAAAATAATAGATAATAGGTAATAATTAATAAATAATTAAAAAATAAATAATAATTAAATAATTAAATAATAATAATAATAATAATAATTAAAATACATTTAAATACAATTAATAACTAAGTAGTATTTGCTTAGTTAAGATGCAATATTCAATAAATAGCAAATAATAGATAATAAAATAAATAAAAAAATAAGTAATTAATAATTAATAATTATTTAAAAGAGATAAATAATAAATAGTAAATAATAAATAATAAATAATAGATAATAAATTAAATACAATTAATAACTAAGTAGCATTTGCTTAGTTCGGGTTGCAATATTCAATAAACTAAGTAGCACTTACTTAGTTTTCATTGGCAAAATAAACTAAGTAACATTTGCTTAGTTTGTCGCAATATTCAATAAAATGCAATTAAATACAATTAATAACTAAGTAGCACTTACTTAGTTTTTCATTGGCAGAATAAACTAAGTAGCATTTGCTTAGTTTTGCTGCAATATTCAATAAATTCAATAACAATTCTCATAAACTAAGTAACATTTACTTAGTTTTTTTTGGCAAAATACACTCAATAAACTCAATATGACTCTTTCTTCGATCTTCAATACACTCAATTACAAATATACATAGAATGGTGTAGGAACAACATAGAATTAATGGCATCAGCATGGTATTATGAAACCTTGACACTCAAAGTCAATGTGAATAAGTCATTGCACTTTGTTGGCCTTCATCACAATCCGTCCCCGCATCCACATTTTGGTACATTTATAAGTTTTCCTTCCCCACTTAAGATTCCTACTTAATAGTATTACATCTCTTTTCCTTTTAAAACAGAAAATGTATAAATTGCAATGAACTATATATGAATGAACAAAGCAGAGCAACTAATTTACCGGTCAGTTGTAGAATTTGCGATTAATATTCTTGGAAGTTTCCGAGGTCTTTAGTGGACAACCAATACCGCAACGAGTGCAGCGAAAGTAAGGTGGAAAATACTCTAACCCGTTGCCACATTTTAGCCAGTTGCATGCAACTCTTTATGTGACGTGATGGCTTTAGAGTATTCTCCACGTTCCATTTGTTGCTCCCTTTGCGGTATTAGTTGTCCCCTAAAGACCTTTGAAACTTCTAACTATCCTAATCTCATGTTCTAGAATTGACCGTTTAGTTAGTTGCTCAACTTTGCTCATTCGTATATAGTTCATTACAATTTATGCATTTTTTGTTTTAAAAGGAGAACATTTGTAATGCGTTTAAGTCGGAAGATTAAGTGGATAAAGAGAAGTTATAAATGTCCCAAAATGTGGTTGCGGAGACGAATTGTAAAGAAAGCCAACACAGCGCAATGACTTGTTCACATTGACTTTGAGCGTCAAGGTTTCATAATACCATGTTGATGCCATCCTACGTTGTTCCTACACTTTGACACTTAAAAACTCGTTTGACATTCACTCAGTAGGAGTGAATGTCGAATAGTCCCCAGTTTGGGACTGTTACTGGATGTTATGTCTTTCACTTAGGCCGGTGCTAATACGAAACAGTACGTTTTTGTTGTTTTGAGTATTTTTCGACTATTATCTCTACATGTTCTTCGAGTACATACTTAGATTAAGTGATCTTAATCTATTTCATGTACTTGGAGACCATAGGCAGGTGCTGCTGAAATTTTCTTAAAACAGTAGAAATGTGCTTAACGTGTTGGCACTAGTGAAGAGACGCATCCAGGAACAGGATAGAAGCCTGAATTACCCCTGTCCTATAGAGGAGATGCTGCCGAAAAATATAACTCATGCATGGACCACAATTACAGTATCCAAAGAAACTGTACTAAATGCGTCTTATGTGCAGCATCAATATGTCAGCTGACCGGAGTTGGATGTACCGTAAGATACCCATTGATGGGAGGGGATTATTGCCAGCTTTTTGTGACGGGGTGTCTAACTTTTTGAATAAAGCAATAGAACATGTTGAGGATCCGAACGGAAAAATGCGATGTCCGTGTGTCAAATGTAAAAATCTTATCTGGAAGAAAGCCGACGAGATTAGATTTGACTTATTTTCCTGTGGATTTGTGGATGGATACACCCTATGGATTCATCACGTGGAATCAACTGAGTTGAGGGAACTTTCAAAAAGTGTAGACCAACCAGTTGAGGTGAGGGATTAAATTGTGGATAACTATGATGCCGTGGAGATGTTGGTCGATGCGTATGGGCCTAACACTATAAACTGGGCCGATAACGAGCATGTGTCAGGCAATGCTCAGCAAGAACCAAATGATTCAGTTGCTACCTTTTACAAGATGCTACATGAATCGGGGGTCGCATTGTATCCTGGAAATGACAAGCACACCAGGCTATCTACAGTGACTAAGTTCTTACACTTTAAGAATGATGAAAACTGCAGTGATAGAGGTTTCAATAATTTGCTTGCTCTTATCTGCAATTTTTTACCCACAGATAATACCTTGCCTGCAAATTATTACGAAGTGAAGAAGATGGTCAAGGGTTTGAATATAGGGTATCAGAAGATCGATGTTTGTGAGCAGGATTGCATGTTATACTATGGGGCAGACAGAGATAAGGGATAGTGTGATATATGCAGCTTTCCTCTCTTCAAGGTGACAAAACGTGGGGGGAAGGAGAAACATGTTCCTAGGAAGATCTTAAAGTACTTTCCTCTTGCGCCGAGGCTTCAACGGCTATTCATGTAGTCCCATACGGCTCAACATATGAGTTGGCATAGAACAAGGGATGTCATGCCTGGTCAGCTGACTCACCCTGCAGATGGAGACGAGTGGAAGAGGTTTGATGAAAATTTTCTAGAATTTGCAGAGGATGATAGGAATGTCAGGCTTGGCATGGCTACAGATGGGTTTTGTCCATTTAATAATTTTAGTCAGCCTTACTCTGTTTGGCCAGTAATAATGGTAGCTTACAATCTTCCACCGTCAATGTGCATGAGGGATCTGTATCTGTTCTTGACTTACTGATATCGGGAGATAAAAGTCCTACAAAAGACATAAACGTGTACCTCAGGCGGTTAGTCTATGAACTTAAGATATTGTGGGAGACGGGTGTTCAAACATATGATAAAGCGAAGATGCAAAATTTTATGATGAAGGCAGCTTTGTTGTGGACTATCACAACTTTCCGGCACTTGGGATGATCAGTAGTTGGTCAACTCATGGGAAGTTGGCATGTCCAGTCTGTATGCGGGGTGTGCAAGGCATACAACTACGTCATGGGCGTAAAACCAGTTGGTTCAAAACTACTCGTAGATTCTTGCCTGCTGACCACAGTTACAGAAAGTTGTCTGCACTGTTTAACAGAAAGACATAGAAAAAAGGGGTTGTTGGACGTTTGTCGGGCAGCGAGATATCGGGCTGGCTTAACGATCTATCTTTTCCACCGCCAGGTAAGGAGCATGGTAAGCTAAGAGCAGCTGGTTACGTAATAACTCATAACTAGACACACTCGCCCATGTGGTTTGGGATGCCATATTGGGTCACACTTTTAGTCCGTCATTGTATAGATGTCATGCATACAGAAAAGAATGTATTTGATAATCTATTTTACACCGTGTTAGATGCTAGTGGTAAAATAAAAGACACTGATAAAGGACGTAAAGATTTGGAGGAAATGAATATCAGGTCAGAATTGTGGCTTCGACCTAATAACTCAAAACCAAAAGCATCATTTTGTCTAACCAAGCAACAGGTTGAAGACGTGTGCAAGTGGGTAAGTGAGCTGCAGCTCCCGGATGGATATGCTTTTAACATTTCTCGTTGCACCAAGGTTGAGCAGCTGAAAATGACTGGGTTCAAATCTCACGATTGCCATGTATTCATGCAGAAGTTGATGCCAATTGCATTTCGTGAGATGTTACCAAGGAAATTTGTTGATGCCTTGGCCGAAGTTTCAGCTTTCTTTCGGGATATGTTCTCAACAGTAATAAGGTACAGTGATGTTGAGCAGATGGAGAAGAATATAGTGCTGGCAATGTGCAAGTTTGAAATGGTCTTACCTCCAGGGTTCTTTGACTCGATGGAGCATTTGCCTATACATCTACCATATGAACTGAAACTTGGAGGACCGGTGCAATATTGGTGGATGTATCCTTTTGAGAGGTAACTAATAACATCTATTTATTTAAATTTTGATGATTTTTCCAAGGCATATTATTAGTAATAATTGCGTGCAATTATATTTCAGGTATATGCATCGATTAAAGCAGAAAGTGAAAAACAAAGCTCGTGTAGAGGGTTCAATTACAGAACGTTATACGGAGGAAGAACTTATAAATTTCTACTCTCTGTACTTCGATGATGTAGTCTCAAATAAGCACACTCGTGTAAGTAGAAATGAGGTCATTGGTAATCAATCTCATTCTGATGATGAGTTAGCTGTATTCACATATCCGGCAAAACCATTTGGCCATAAGACAATGACTTAATTAAGCGACCGAGATTTGAAGATTGTATCAACATACGTGCTTTTAAATTTGCCTGAGCTGGCGAAAGACATCAAGTATGTATTATTATACGTACACATGTCAATATACTAAGATTATGATTGTAATAATGATTTTAACATATTATTTCAGTGCATTCGACGAGGAAGCGAATGCTTCTAATCCTGGAATGACGCCAGTACAGTTTGAAGCATTCACTACTGAAAATTTTCACCAGTGGTTTAAGAGTAGGGTTGAAGCCGATAGCGCTTATGAGCATTTCAGAGACGTTTCAGGCCCGTACAAACTCATAAGTTCATTTTCTGGTTGCATTGTGAATTGGTATAGATTTAAGGTTGATGACTTGAATGAAATGACGTCAGTCAATTCGGGCGTTGTCGTGTTGGGAAGTTGCTACCAAGACTCCGAGTCCAATTACTATGGACGATTAGAGGAAGTGGTTGTACTAAATTATCCCAATGGTAAACAGGTTGTTACATTCAAGTGTCGCTGGTTTGATACTGTTAAGGGTGTTAAAATTGATCGTAATAGAATCGTCACGGTAGACATAAAGTCAAAACTACAGTCTAATGATGTATTCGTTCTAGCCAGCCAAGCCACTCAAGTGTATTACGCCCCAAATGTCTCAAATTATCGGAGCCCCTGGTATACAGTTGTCACAACAAAGACTCGTGCTTTTGATGGTACTAATCTATCGGGAATAGATGAGCCGTTGCAAGAACAAATTAGCAATCCCGAGGTAGATGTCTTACAGGATGATGATATGGTTTTTGACCTCATTGACATACCTGATGTTGAGGAAGATGTGGTTGTCAATGACTATATCATTGTACACGAAGACGATGAGTACAAAACCAAAACGGAGGCAGAGGAGTCAGAATCAGATGATGACGTTGAGATTGATTCTGACGGGTTTGATGACGTACGTAGTCTTAACTTAAATAGTTTTCTGTAATCGAACTATAAATTGATTTAGATAAATTAACTACAGCTTAATTAATAGATTAATATGTTGGTTATTTCAGTAGTACGCTGATCTATGGCTAGACATAGCGGGGGAGGTTGTCGTGGTGGTGGTCGTTTGGGACCAGATAACGGCACCCACAGCGCTGGATCTTCATCAGATAGTATGTTTCCAAACTTAAATATTAAATTTATTGGAATTATAAAAATATTATATTTATATATTGTTATTTATATAGATAGTGCTCGTCGACGTCAGCAAGGCACTAACCTCAGATTATTTGGCCAACCGCCGGCACAGCCACACATTGTCCGGGTAGATGTCGACTCGGCGCAGTAAGTATTACTTTTAATCTATCAATTGTAATAAATTAACATGTATATATATAAGTACATTATTAATATAATAAATTATTTTATTTTTCTCGCATTATATTGTAGCATCTTGGACACTTTCGTTAAGGCGACGCTACACGCCATCTGCTTGACACACTTGCCTGTTGGCTGTATGCTCTTTACCCAGTTTGCCCAGTATGATGCCTCATTCATGGATACTGTGTTGCGCTAGTTTCACGTAAGTTAAATTATAGCTTCAAGTAAACAATGCATTATCATTTTATAATTATATACTTTTCAAATGAATTATGATAGACCAAATAACATTTCTTATAGGTTTATTATAGATACAACGATGACATGTCTCTAGCAGCCGGAGATAGTGTTATTACTGCACATGTCGCGAAGAACTACTTCGGCTAGCTTTACGAGATGAGACATCAGGCGGCCCGGGCGGTTGACGAGCAGCCTGGGACTACGATCAGACTTTATCAGCCCCGCATAGTTGGTGATCAGGCTTGGGAGGCTATGTGTCGGCACTGGGAGGATGAGGTGTTCAAGAAGCAGTCGGAGCAAGCAAAGAAAAATAGGAGCCAGCTCCGAGTCGTACACACGAGTGGCTCACAGCCCTCTGAGGAGGTGAAGTCGTTAAGTATTGCGTATTTTGTTATTTAGTTAGTCAATTATTAGTAACATACTTAATACAGTTTTAATTATCTTAATTATTAGGCCATGAGCTCGAGCTTGGGCCGACCTCCTACGATGACTGAGTTTTGGGATAGGGCCCACACCCCTAATGACTCTACCATACTGTCTCCTGTAGCCTTAGCTATACGGGTAAGACATAGTCTAAATTTGAAGTTATTATTAATATTAGAATGTTAATCAAATAACATAATTAACTCACGTATACAAATAACATTTCAGGATTGATTTCAGTCGCTTCGGGACGCCCGTCTAGCTGAGTTGCGGGCTGCTAGGGGAGATCCCGAGCCATTAGATTCCACCACTCCTCTGCCTGAGATTGAGTTATTTCGGGACGAGGAGCTAAGACCAGGATCCCCCTACTTCGAGTACCGGTAGGTATCGCGTGTTGGGCCTGCCGAGGATACCCGTGTATACCCTACTTGGAGGTAATTTATAATATATCTTAAGTTTTAAAATAAAATAAAATTTATATATACTATGTAATAACTTGGTTTATTATCGCAGGCTCTAGCCAGCGCCATCGCCCGAGAGCACACGTTGGATCATCTAATTCGGGCGATGGCTTAGATGATGCGCTCTTCCAGAGGATTATAGCTGCGGTTTCGGAGAGGTTTTGAACTGATCCGGCTTTCCGACGTCAGCACTTACCTACCCATATGCGCCTTCACCAGCTGGCTCAGGATATTGCAGCAGGGGCCACTGTAGAGAGCACTGGATTACTTCCCAAGCAGTTCACCGCGTTAAGCGATGAGGTGCTTCGGATGGTGGTTACTCTACTAGTGGAGGCTTTTGGTGAGCAGTCCGAGAGTCTTGTATTCTATATGTTATTTTATTTTCATTTAGCAGTCTTTTCATTCTCACATATTATATAGACTAATAATTTATATCTTTAATCTTATCTGCAAAGTGGCGGTGGCGATGAGCAACAGCGTCGGCCATCCTCGTCTGATGATCCTCCTCCTCCTAGCTAGTTTTACGTGCTAGCTCATTTATATTGATTGTATTCATTATATTGTAGAACATTTGTACATTTTGTTTAAAATTTAGTTTACTTTGTACGAGTTTTGTAAATCAAACAGATTTGTTATTAGTTTGTCGTTAGCGTATCGTATTATTTGTTATCATTCTTTATGAGTTAGTTGATATTTATACTTGTTATGCTGGCTTAACATTAGCGTATATTTTTAATTGTTATGGGAATAAACGTTATGGAACGTTATAGCTTGTCTTTGTAATCGTTATGGATTAACGTTGTAGTGTGCGTTGTTGATATTAGCGTAGTGATTGGATATAACAGGTTTTGATCGTAATTTGGATTTGGGAATATACTATTGTTTGTATGATTGAGATGGAACAGGTTACAGGTACAGTATTGGGGTTAAAAACCCTGGATAGCAAAATTATAAAAAAAACCAAAAAAAAATTTGGTAAGATCGACGGAATTAGCTAAGTCCGAGGGAACTTCCGTCGGAGTTAATCTAATATATTAAATTCAATTTATTTAAAAAGTTATTTTTGACGGGCTAGTGCGTCGACTTTAGGTACGATTCCGTCGAACTTAATTATTTTTGTATTAAATTCAGATTTATTCAGAAATGTAAATTCGACGAAGGCCTCCCTCGGAATTAATATAGTTCTGTCGGACTTATCTTAACTATGACAGATGACTCCGTCAAAAATGGTCCGTCGTAATTAAATAATCTCGACTGAACTCTCGACGGACGTAATGCCGAGGAGTTTAATAACGACGGAATTTCTGACTGAAAGTACCGTCGAAAATAAGACTAATCTCGACGGAAAGGCCTTAAATCCGACGAAAATTTACGTCAAAATTAGTCTCTTTTCTTGTAGTGTACTTCTCTAATGTAATTCCCATATGTTGGGGCCTTATGGCTTGTGAATTTGATATCGGGAATCCCACTCCTATCGGATATGCATATTAAGGAAGCCAACGTCGCCAATGCATCAGCGAAATCATTCCTACCCCGAGGTATATGGATGAAGGTTAAGTCTTCAAATTCCATGGATATTTTGATGACCTACCGATGATAGGGCAACAAATATAGTTCTTTATTGTGATATGCCCCAGTGGTTTGTCTGATAACCAACTCAGAGTCTCCAAAGACCAATAAATGTTTAACACCCATAGACTGGGCTAATTTTAGCCCCATTATGCAACCTCCATAGTCAGTCGTGTTGTTGGTGTTGACAAACTGCAGCTTGGTGGCAACAGGATATTGTTCTCCTGTACCAGAGATAAGGACTGCCCCAGCTCCTACACCTTCCATGTTTACTGCTCCATCGAAATACATTTTCCATGGTTGGACTGCATTTTCTTGAAGGATTTGTTGAATTGTCATGATCCCATCATCTGGGAAATAAGTTTCCAGGGGTTCAAACCCTCCTGACGGTGCTTCGGCTAGCTGATCTGCAATGTCTTGACCTTTGATGGACTTCTAAGTTATGTAGACAATGTCAAACTGCTGTAGGATCAACTGCCATTTGGACAGTCGACAATTAAACATTGGCTTGTTGAATACGTATTTTAGCGGATCCATGCGGGATATGAGGTAGGTCGTATGCCCATGCAGATAGTGTTGTAACCTCATGGCGGCCCATGCTAACGCACAACATGTCTTTTCAATCAAAGTGTACTTCTGTCCACCACTGCTGAATCTTTTGTTGATGTAGTAGATAGCTCTCTCCTTACTACTATCATCTTTCTGTCCCAGCATACAGCCCATTGCATCGGCATTGAAGGACAAGTACATAAATAGGGGAACTCCATCCCTTGGGGGTACCAAGACTGGTGCCTCGATCAGCTATTTCTTAATAGCAAGGAAGGCTTTCTGACAATCCTCATTCCATTTATTGGAGGAATTCTTCCTTAGTAGCTTGAAGATGGGTTCACAAGTTGCTGTGAGCTGGAAAATGAATCGGCTTATGAAATTGATCGTTCCCAAGAACCCATGTATCTCCTTCTCTGCTCGAGGTACTGGCATCTCCGTGATGGCATTTATCTTTGCAAGATCCAGCTCAATGCCTCTATTGCTCACTAGAAATCCCAACAACTTGCCTGACTTGACGCTAAAAGCACATTTGGCTGGATTCAGCTTGAGGTTGTACTTTCGCAACCTGTTGAACAACTTCCTGAGATGGTCGATGTGATAGTCTTCTTTCCGGGATTTGACGATAATGTCATCCACATAAACCTCTATCTCCTTATGCATCATGTCATGAAATAGGGCTATCATGGCTCGCTAATATGTGGCTCCGGCATTGATGAGGCTGAATGATAGTCGTCTGTAGCAGAAGGTTCCCCAGGGAGTGATGAAAGCTATTTTCTCTTTGTCTTCCTCAGCGACTATGATTTGTTGGTAACAAGCAAAGCAATCCACAAAAGAATACATGTTGTACTGCGTCGTATTGTCTATCAAGATGTGGATGAAAGGTACCGAGAAATTATCCTTTAAGCAGGCTTTGTTCAAATCTCGGTAATCCACCCATACTCATACCTTCCCTCCGGGCTTGGGCACGAGAACTATGTTTGACAGCCACTCCGGGTATGTTGATACCATCATGATGCCGAGCTTGAATTATTTAACGACCTCTTCTTTGACTTTCAGACTCCATTCAGGTTTCAATCGCCTGAGCTTTTGCTTGACGGGCTTGAATCTATCTTTGATGGGCATTCGATGGATGATAATGTCAGTAGACAGGCCAATCATGTCTTTGTGTGACCATGCAAACACATCCTGAAACTATGTTAGGAGTTCAATCAAGTTAGTTTTTTGGTCTTAGGTGAGGTCTAGGCCTATCTGGATTTCTTTGAGGTTTTTTGAGGTTTCGATTTTGACAGTGGTGGTTTGACCGAGGTTTGGTTTGGGTTTGTCTTCGACCCATTCTTTGATCTCCTCGGGTACCTCATACTTATCTTCCTCCTCTTGATCAATATCCATCAAGTCGAAGTTCATTTCTACATCAAAGTTGTAGTCACTATGACAGGTTGGCATCTCATCAGCAGTGACAAGCAAATCCAATCTTGGAGTCCTGAAAACAAAATGCTTTTACTTTAATATATGCAACTGTTTAAACATACAAAGCATTTGGCAAAGCATGACAAAAGTTACTGCTATAGCTGTGTAATAAAACAAGCAGTAAAATGAAACTATGTTATAGTGCAGATGGATTCTCTGCCCCTTTACCCTTTTTGAGTGAGGCAAGGGACACTACTCCAGTTATCCAGGGTTAGATCCTTATGAACAGGAAGGATCAAGTAATTGCGCTCGTCTGCCTCATCTCGGATGATGACTAAGACATCCTTCAAAATAAGGTCGGGGTTTTTCTTTGAACTATATCCCTTTTCTTTCTTAATGCGAGGAATTTGGATCTGATCTTCCTCGTCACTGTCTGGGATATCATCATTCATACCTTCGTAGTGTATGAGAACACGCATGTTAGCAAATGGGTCTCTTCCTTCGTACATGAACTTTTCTTTTCCCTTTTTTCTATCCCCCTCAAGCTTTGAGGTCTTTCTCCCACCTACCGGTATGATTTAAGGAAACAACATGGCTAATACCACAGCAAGAATCTTCCTTATTGGTTTCGTAAATCCAACATCAGTGAGACTTGGCAATAGTATGGTGGAAGCATAAGCCTTAGGGTGCTTATGTGGGTTCCGACGGCTTGACCAGGATGAATAACCCAATCCGGCTATCCCTGATTGGCTCAGGATTTGTACTGGGCTCTTGATTCCTTGTTGATTCTTTCCTAACCCTTCTCAGGGTGGAAACCCAAAGATACCATCTCCTGGCCCACTTTCATCACTTCGGGGGAGACTTTTGGTTTTAGAGCTGGTGCCCCAACTGGTAGGTAATGAGTATCACTTACCTCCAATGCTTGAAAACTAGCAGGTTCAATCCCTGCATCCAGACTGATCACCAACATATCTCTTTGTATGCAGACAGGGTATTCTGGTTCGGCATTCATCATGATTAGGTTGCCATTGATAATGTATTTGAGTTGCTGATGAAGGGTAGATGGAACGGCTTCTGCCATGTGGATCCATGGCCTGCCCAGCAATAAGTTATATTCTGTGGTGTTGTTAAGCACCTAAAAAGATACATAGAAAGTTTGAGGAGCAATCTCCAGAGGAAGCTCAATCTCTCCAATAGCCTCTCGGCGAGATCCATCTAAAGCCCGGATGACCATATGACTGGTTCTGATCCGGTTTAGGTTGATCTTCATTCTCTCCAAGGTGTCGTAGGGACAGATGTTTAAGGACGATCCTCCATCTATTAGCACACCTCTGATCATATACCCTAATGACATCACTGCTATGTGCAGTGACTTGCGATGACCCGTCCCTTCTGCGGGTATATCATCGTTAGTGAAAGATATCACATTGCTGTTAAAGATGTGTTCTATCACGTGACAGAATTTCTCAACATCCATTGTCTTTGGCAGGTTGGAATCCTCCAGTACTTTCACCAGAATGTTGCAATGATCCACTGATGACAAGACCAAATATAGGATGGACATCTGCTTGGGTGCATCTTTTAAGCTTTGCACCACTTTGATTTCAATGTGTCCCATGTTACGGAGGAACTGTAATGATCGTTAATTTTAAACTTCATTATTAATTAAATATGTGATTTAATTTTAATAAGTTAGTTTTGTGAGTTTATTTAAACCTTATGTGGTTATGTGATTATAGCCTATGTGAATAAATGCTAGGAATATTAAAGAGAATCACTAATGGTTTATTAAATTAGTGAACTAGCCCTGAGACTGTTATATCAAAAGAATTGATAAGAGAATTAGTAATTAAATATTCAATTACTTGAATATAGTATAGAGATTTAAACGTAATTGATTAATTTATATTTTGAGTAATTAATCGATAGCGTATGAAATTATTGTTGTCAAGAATAATATATTTAATAAATATAATATGATTATATTTACTTGATTAATTGTTTTATACAAGCATGCGATAAGTAAACCTTTAATATATGGTAGTTACCTATATATTATATATAGTGCAATGTGACACATTAATATGTCTATATATTATATATATATAGACTATATAGTAAGGTTAATTACATTAATAGAGGTACATAATAATATCATTTATGTGACATGAAGTGTGTGGGTAAACATTCATGTATACCCTATTAATATGTAGTAATATCAATAGATAATTATTAATTGATAAATGATCTAAATAAGTTATTATAATAATAACTGTTATAATAATGAACAATGATAATACTCAATTAAATTATAGTTGGTATTAAGGAAAATATACATGGATTATATGTTAATATATGTGTATCCTTATTTAATATATTGTATTATTGGTTACTTAATTGAAACGACATTGTGACCAATTAAATGTATAAACTAGGAATATCCCAAGTGTATATACTATGTGTATATATATTATATAACCTAGTGTATTTATTATATAACCAAGTATTGGACATATATGATATATACTTGCAAATTACTGAGAATTGTTTGTCCTATAATATGAGCTCATTTCCTCCTCACGTGAACACATGGTTAGCTACTCTACTCCTTCTCTCAATCTCAACAATATAGAGCTAATGAATAGATGGGGAGTGGGATTCATGAGTGAAATCACCAACTCTCAACCACTCTCTCTTATCCATTATACAATATTACATTCCTTTGGTTTGTTCTAATGGAGAATTGAAATGTCTGGATATGGAATTGCCTATAAGAGTAAGCTCTTCTCCTTTCATTTTCTTTTGCTGAGCTTTACATTCTAAGTTCTATTGAATTGAGAGAGTGAGAGAGAGATATAGAAGCAATTCCATTTCTGTAGCAGAGGTATAACTCCATTTTCAATTTCTGTCAAATTCTAAATTCTTGATTTTTGAATTGATCATGGATTGATTGATTAAGTGATTGAAATATATTTGTTAAGTTTTATATAAGGTTATACTCATGTTAGTTATATAATGTAGCTACAATAGAATCGAATTCATTAAGAATTTTTGAGTTGTCAAAACTACAGAAGCAGTTTAGCTTCTGGTCTGGCCGACAGCCTGCGCAGCTGCACCAGTTATGTACAGCGGCGCAGCTGCGCCAGGACCAGTTTTTGGTTTTTGCTTTCCTGCTAGAAATTGTTATATGCTATCATATGGTACCTTGTTAGAGCAAGCATGTAAACTGATTTAGCACACACATATAACTATATTCATGTAGTATGAGCATGTATAACGATGTTAGTACGCACGATTAATGAAAAACTTATGGTTTTGAAATAAAACTTATAGTTTTGAATATGAAATTGGACATGTACGTAACATATGTATATTCTGATTTTGAAAAGCATAATCATATGGTTTATATTGACATGAAATGCATGTTTAAAGTGTTAATCATGCACTAGCATACTTGATTAAAAGATTCAAGAGGTTTTTCAAGAAAAACTTAAGAACTTGAAAGCAAACTTGACCAAGACTTATGTCTTTTAGATTCTGACCATTTGCATACATTTATATAGTTTAGATATGTGTTTCAAATGAATTATATGTTGAGACACCTTGCATGCACTAAAAGGACTTAGTGTAAATTCAAAGAAAGCTCAGAATTGGAGAACTAATATCATCACGCACCATGTGAATTATGATATGATCATGCAAGAATGAGTATTAAGATTTCATTATGCCTATAGATATGTCGACATGAGCATCATACATGAATATCATCTATGCACGTATATTCATAGAAAATTCATTTCATGGTGAACTATGTGATTAATGGATACATATGACATATAAGTACAAGCATGCCTACTTCGTACGGTTTAGTCTCTTTATGAGATGATATAACCATAGTAGCGAACCTTTGAAGCATGAACTTGTATTGCTTAAAGTATGTAAATGTTCGACATGAAAACATATGATTTTGAATTGGAATAGAATGAACATGCTAGGTCTCGAACTTGAGTTAATAACCTGATAAGCATGTGTATTTGTTTAATGTTAGTAGTTTGCATGCTAGAGAGTTGGCACGGATTGGTGCAGTTTTCTAGTTTCCTGACTATGCTAGTTGACTTATATGATGTTTAAACTGCAAACTAGAATTTGACCCTACTGATATATGTTTACTTGAGATAACTACATACTATGACAATGTGGCATGATAATTAGATGTTTGTTAAGTATAAACTCTTACCGGTTTACACAATACTAATTGAAAGACCGACTTGTTAATGTTAGGTCATTTCAACGCTATGTAATTAAAGCTAGAACTTATTTGTAGCTGAGCAATCAGGCAAGTTCTTTTGAACCCATTCTTGTATTATTGTGAAAGTATCCGAACCCTACTTTTATTGTGTTGCAAGTATTCTCAAACCTTACATTACTTTATTCGATAAATCTTGTAAGCGAGTTCTATAACTTACACAAACTCTTTATTGTGCATGTTTCATATCTTTCTCATACTGTATTGAGCAGGATTATTGTTGAATTGAAAGTTATTTATTTAAGCTTGAACTTTATTTCCAAGCATGCTTTAGGTGGTTTAATTACTTTATAATTATTCCACATCGATATTACTGATATTTGCACTTGGTGCACTTGAGTTCGTACAGTCTTGGACTTGTACATCATTTAAAGTTCTATAATTCTTGAACTGCGTCAAATAGAGTCTGAACCCTTGTTCGGTCAGACAATTGTATGAAAGTTTATAAAAGCTATCTAGGCCAATTGATGGTATGGATTCTTAGACTGAAAAGAACACCCCTTATATATAGGGGAGTACCCCAGGTATCTAATGTAAGATACAAATAGCAGAGTTGAATGTTATGCATATACATGGCGTACGCGAGGCTGATTCCCTTAAGTACTTATTCTATAGCCAGTAACCAAAGGGTCAATCAGCTATTGATTCAATTGGAGTTTTATAGTTCAAAGTCTACTTGACTATCAGTTATTCTAAAAGCAATTATTATTCTTGCTTTCGATATTCATATTGTTAAATTCATTGTCAGATATATTTCATTCATCATGATATACCCTTTATTATTATATTTAAACCTGCTGAGCAAACTTTTTGCTCATTCTTGCTATATCATGACTTCTATTGCAGTTAAGCCCGAGACTTAAGGGAAGGACAAGGGTAAAGGAAAGATGTAGGGATAGTTTGCAAGGAGCAGACTTTGTCTTATTATTAGTTTAATTACTGTTATGTAATATGAACCCAATGATTATTCTAGGGTATGTTCGTATGATTGTATTAAGGTTATCGAATCTTGGGACTAGTAACACCTTTTGAATGAACGACATACATTTATTATATTCCGCATTTAGTTATTGTATGTTGTTCAGAGGTGGATATTTGTATTGTATCGTGATGACCGAATCAGGGTTAGAGAACCCGAATTTGGGGGTGTCACAGGAACTCTTCTATTTTCTCTTCAGCCACATTTTCTTTGGCCTTGAGGACTGGTTTGATCACCGTTTGAGGCAGGTACAATGGATTCTCCTTTGGTATAATGGCATTGTTGTTGGAAGTGGAACCTTCATCATTTCTGTAGTTCCACGGGACTTTATTCAGACTAATCACTACATACTAGGGTCTGAATAGTAATATCAAAGGTTCAGGCGCCGCCAACTTTACAGGATTTTGTGTTTCTTAGATTCCTGGACCACAAAACCAGGACACCACCAACAAAACTCCTAAAATCACCCCCTCGTCAAAAAGCCGGAAGCTGGTGACATTCTCAAGAAAATGTAATAGATGGAAGAAACCCTCTGGTCTATCAAAGGGACTGGGACGTTTGGCAGTGTTACTTACTCTGACCTCTGCATATTCCCCTGGGCTCGGTATCCCTTAAAATTTTAAGTCCCTGAGTTTGAGAAATATGACGGAACGGGGGATCTTACACACACCTGAAAGTCTTCATGGGAGAACTCGGATCCAATGCTGAGGACAAGAAATTTCGAATGCAACTATTCCAGAAGAGTCTAACCGGAGAAGCCAGAGCTTGGTATGCCCGCTTCGACAACTCCAAAATTCATAATTGGGAAGAGCTGGCTCATGCCTTCCTTAGCCAGTACAGTTTCCAGTCACAGCTGGCTTCAGACAGATATCAAATAACCAAAATTAAGAAAAGGAACA
The DNA here is from genome assembly GCA_020205555.1 of Panax stipuleanatus. Taxonomy (NCBI): domain Eukaryota; kingdom Viridiplantae; phylum Streptophyta; class Magnoliopsida; order Apiales; family Araliaceae; genus Panax; species Panax stipuleanatus. Next base: position 64,692,989 of record CM035119.1, on the reverse strand, counting down.
CTGAATCATTCAGAGAATATGCCCATCGATGGAGACGGGTCATAGCACAAGTTACCCCTACCATAACCGAATCTGAAATAGTCATGACCTTCGTCGATATCCAAGAAGTGCATTATTATGAGAGGTTCCTAGCAGGAATAGGAAAGCCATTCTCTGAAATGATCAAGCATGGCGAGATGGCAGAAATGGGGCTCAAATCCAGAAAGATAAAAGATCTAACCGCCCTCGAAGCTGTCGCCGAATATATCCAATCCAAAAATTATGGGAGTAATCCCCAAAGGGTCCATAAAAAGAAAGACGAAGAAGTCTCCTTGGTTTTACAAGGACAAAATTCAAGGGGCAAGCCAAACCACATGCCCATTCCAAGCTTCAGCACAGCCTGCAAACCCTCAATTCTAAAAAAATGTGGAAGTTAGGCGTCAAAGAAATTTCACCCCACTAGGGGATTCCCTCGAGAATGTGTTCAAACTTCTGACAGCTCAGAAGAAGATTGTTCAACTCCTTCCACCAACCAACACTAACGGAAGGAACTTCGATCCTAACAAGAAATGTGTTTATCATTCTGGATCTCCAGGCCATGATACTCAGGACTGTTGGTCTCTCTAGCATAAAATTCAAGACATGATTGACATCGAGGAAATTGTGGTAACAAAGCCTGACCAACCCCATTTCTAAAACAATCCTTTCCCACAGCACAAAGAGGAAAATGTCAACATGATCAGCGCCTCAAATGGAGAAGGATCTAAGTACCTCCGCTACGTTGGGAAACCATGATAATCCAATCTTAGCAGCCCAGAGAGTTGGGAAAATTTTGAGAAGCGATTCCTGATGGAGCAAGAAGTTAAGTCTCTTAAGGAACAGATTGAGCAGTTAACTGAACTGGTCGTCTACCAGCATCAACTCACCAGGAAGGTGCTGAAGCAAATTCATCAATCTATTGGTAGTCATTCTCCTCCGACGGAAATCAATTCTATTCCTAATAGGGATCATTGCCAATTTCATGAAAACCAATGGTAAAAAATGAGTATACCCAAGAAGGTAGAAAATTTCTGTTTCAAAGGAATTTCACCAATCTGAACCAGTCAATGGAAGAAATCCTTCAAATGATGATCAACGAGGGGATGGCTGCAGATCTATTACCCCCATTAAACCCTCAATCCAAAAAATTCAAACCTGACCAAATATGTCAGTACCATTCCAACTCTCCCGGCCATGATACGGAAGAATGCTGGGCACTTTGTAACCTAATTCAAAACCTAATTGAGAAAGGTGACATAATCAGAGGAGATCAAATCCTTGACTTGGCAGATAAAGATAGCCTTTGGATCCCCAATGCATGGTACCAAGACACAGTGGATGTCATATCCTACGATAAGGAATCAATCCTCACACCCCTTGTACTAACAGGGAAAGGGGTCCAAGAAGTCCAAAATCCTGTGAAGGTGGCTGCACCTCATCCTCTAATCTTGCCCTTCAGACCTCAATATCCTATCATCAGTCTGAAGAAAGTCCCATATAACTACGGGGACATTGAAAGTTCTACTTCAAACAACATTGCCATCCTATTAAAGGATAATCCATTATACCTGCCTCAGCGGGTAATTAAACCAGTTACCAAAGCAAAAGAAAAGGTGGCTAAAGAAAAGATCACAGTGTTCCTCAACAAAATGGGACACAATGAAATCAAGGTAGTACAAAGCTTGAAAGACGCACCCAAACAAGTGTCTATCCTCGATCTGGTCTTATCATCAGAAGACCATCGCAATATTCTAGTGAAGGTACTAGAGGAAGCCCATCTGCCACACACGGTAGTCACAGAGAAATTCCATCACGTGATACAACACAATTTCAACAATAATGTGATTTCCTTTATAGACGATGATATCCCGGCTGAGGGAAGGGGCCACCACAAGTCCTTACATATAGCTGTAGTGTCCTCCGGATGCGTGATCGGAGGAGTACTTATTGACGGAGGATCTTCCCTCAATATTTGTCCATATGACATGTTGGAAAGAATGAAGATCAATCCGAACCGGATCAAAACCAGTCATATGGTCATCTGGGCTTTCGATGGATCTCGCTGCCAGGCTATGGGGGAAATCGAGCTTCCTTTAGAAATTGGTCCACACACCTTCTACGTATCCTTCCAAGTGCTTAATATTGCCACTGGATACAATTTGCTATTGGGCAGACCATGGATCCACATGGCAGAAGCAGTGCCATCCACCCTCCATCAGCAACTCAAGTACATCATTAACAGTAGCCTCATCGCGGTCAATGCCGAGCCAGAATACCTTACCTACATACATGGGGACATGCCAGTGATTCACCTGGATGCGAGGATTGAAACCTATAAGTTTTCAAGCTTTTGAGGTGAGCAATATTCAATATCTACCAATTGGGGCACTAGCCCTAAAACCTAAAATGTCCACTAAAGTAATGACAGTAGGCCAAGAGATGGTATCTTCGAGTTTCCAACCTGGAGAAGGGTTTGGAAAGGATAAGCAATGTATTAAGAAGCCAGTCCAAATCCCAAGTCAGATGGGAAGAGCAGGATTGGGATTTTCATCCGGGTCAAGCCACCGAAATCCACACAAATATCCCAAGGCTCATGCCTCTACAATTCTGCTCCAAAACCTTACAGATGCCTGCTGGGTGAAACCTATGAGGAAGATCCCTACGGTGGTATCATCTATACTATTTCCTCCAATCATACATGTCCATGAAAGAAAAGCCCTCAAGCCTGAAGCAAACAGTGAAAAAGGAAAAGAAAAGATCCTGTATGAAGGACGAGACCCATTCGCCAACATAAGAGTCATTTTCAACTACGAGGGTATGAAAGACGAATTCCCCGACAGTGACGACGACCATGTCCAAATTCCTCACATCAAAAAGAGGAATGATGTAAGAACCCGAATTTTCAATAAAATTATTAAAATGAGAATTTAATTTCTAAGGCATGTATTGGGTTCGAATATATATGTGTGTTATGAGGTAGGAAGTATTGTGTTACATAGGATAATATGAACTATGTAATATGTGATTTTTGTGATTAATAAATATATATATTTATTATTTATTATAGAGATGAATTAGCAAGAAGATGGATAAGATTTATCTATCGGTATTAAATAATTTATATAATTATTTATCATGGTAAGATTGGTGACATTAAATATATTTGATAATCACCATCTTCTGGAGTATATGTATGTTGTTGAAGAGAGAGAGAATAGAACCAATATATCTTTAGATAAACATTGGTTAGTGAATTACTAGTTGATTTAATATACCACGAGAAATGAACATTAACGGAATATACATATGTGTTATATATATATATCTTGAATTATGTGGAAGGAATTAGATATATATATGAGAACCTTATAGGGGAATAGAGTTTGAACTTATAATTTAAACTTTGAATCATTTGAAGGAGGTAATAAAATATGTTGGTTAACCGATGTAGCAAGATAGCACATTAAAAAGCATGTTCAAGTATTTAAGAATTGAGATTATGGTTCTGCTATAGCAGAACTTGTCTGCCTATGAACTTGAGGTGGCGCAGCTGCGCCACTTCCAAGCTTATGACCAGCGCAGCTGCGCCGGTCTGTAGAAAGTTCTGAGTAAGTTTGTGAAAATTTGATTTCAAGATATGTATACTAAGGACTCATATAAAAGTCATAATTAGTGATTAAGTGGTCCATAAATGGATTAAATTAGCAAAAACATGACTTGAATAAGAGTTAATTAATTAACCCGGAATAAATATTGGTTAATTAAATGATATTATAGAATATTATATTATGAAGCTTTGTGTGGTAGTGGCATGATATTAAATTGAATAGAAATGATTAATTCACTTACATAAGAGGGTGAATTAATATATGTGTTTAACATAAAGAAAATGGAATGAATATGTAAATTAAAAGGGGATTTCAATATATTACATAGTGTAATAATATATGACAAGATTTGATAGTTGAGATATGTTATGGATTAAGGTAGCAAAGTGTGACTTGAATTAGTATTAATTGCGAGAATTATTAATCCAGAATAAATATTAGTTAGAGATGGAGGTAGTGTATTAACATTGAGATATGACTAAAATAAAGATTGAAGATGGTTGTCTTAGGACAATCGGATAATTATGTGTAAATGGTATAATTTGAATAATTAATAGAGTAGACATTAATTACTATAAGTATAAATGTTATACATATTAAAGGATATTAAAGTGTGGTGGAAGTGATAACGAGCCTAATTAAGCTTGTGAAATATGCCTAGTGTGGCAAAGTGGTAGAATGAACAATTCATTAAGTAAATTAATGAAGGAATGATTAAACGAAATTAATTAATGTTATGATGGGAATTATTTGCTATGTGCAAGTATATATGTTAAGAGAACATGTAAATTAGTAGTGTAATGATAATACTTCCTGAACATATTATAAGATGGGATATTGAGAATAATATTATGATATTGTATTATTATAAGCTTGTGGGCTATTAACTACTAAAGTTCACATAATTATGTCTTGTGTGGCTTAGATAGTAAAGTTAAATCAATTATAGGTTTAACATGAATTATTAAAAGAGAGTTAATTGGTAAGTTAATGAATAATTGATATTAATTATCATTATAACATTTGAGTATATTGAAAACGGTGAGATAATAATACCCAACTATATTATGTAATTAGCCCAATTAAAATATTATTGGATTAAGCCAATGTACATGAGGTACATTATTATAAGTGGTGGTATGCTTGTTTACATGTAGGTGTACATATGTATATACTTATATATGGGTATCCATAACTTATATTAAAGTACCAATAATAAGCCATTTTAATTGACTTAAGGAGCTAAGAAAGAAGAAAAAGGGTAATTTAGTATCTATTTGTTAATACATGTTGAGAAACCAAAATTGGTTGTCCCATCTCTTTCTCTCATTCACGTGTATAGGCATTTGGCCTAAGCCTATTTTCCTTCATTAACAATTCTCAGCATCATAGCTAATAATGAGAAGGGGAGTGGCTCAAATAGTGTATTCCAACCACCTCCACCAACTCTCTCTTGCCCAATGTGCTCTTCTTCCTTCCGTTAGTTGAAATTGGTGGACAAAGCTTTTGTATGGGTTTTGAATTCTCTATAAATTGAAGCCTTCCTCTCCATTTTCATTTTGCTGAGTTTTCTGCTAAGTTAGAATAGAGAGTGAGTGTACTGAGATGGTGGGGAATCTGAGATTGAGGAAGTCTAATATAGCAGTAAACCCAATCCAAGCTTAGCAAAGGTATAACATCTTCTTGTTCTTCACTTTCTGTTTTCTGCAATTTCTAAGATTTTTAATTTCTTGATTCTTGAATTAAGCATAGATTTATTGATAACTTGATTGGAGTATGATTATTAGTTGCTATGCTAGCTTATAATCATGATAGAACTGTAATGTAGTAGCTTAGAATGATAATCTTTGCGAAATTTTGAGTTTGGGCTAAGTTCTGCCGAAGCAGAGCAGTCACTGTCTCTGGCCGGCCAGTGGCGCAGCTGCGCCAGTTTTGTACTGGCCAGCAGCGCAGCTGCGCCGGTACCAGACTTGAGTTGGGCAAGGCCCTGCGCAGCTGCGCCAGTTTTGAACTGGGGCTCTGCGCAGCTGCGCCGGGACCAGTTTCTGGGTTTTGTTTTCTGTTGCAGGTTCTGTTATATGCTAGCATAAGTTATATAATTAGAACAAGCATGTGGACATAGATAACATACATATATGATTACCTTGATATGAAATGAGCATGTGTAACGATATTAGTACACACGATTGAAGAAAAACTTATAGTTTTGAAATGAAACTTATAGTTTCGATTGTGAACTTGGACACATATGTAATATGTATATAATCTGATATTTTAAACATGATAGTATGGTTTATATTGACATGAAATGCATGCTTAAAGTATTAACCGTACACTAGTATTAGAAGTTAAGATAATTTTCGAAATGATAAACTTAAGACTTTCGAAAACGAACTTAACCAAGACTAATGTCTTTTAGATTCTGACCATTTGAGAATATTTATGTGGTTTAAATATGAGTTTCTAGTGTATATGAAATACATATAGATGCCATGCATGTATTATGATTCCTTGTTGACTTAGTGTGATTTCCAATGAAAAGCTAAGGACATCAATTACCATATGAATTATGTTGTGATCATGCAAGCATGTATAATTGGATTCATTATGCCTCTAGACATGTTGACATAAGCATCATGTGATGAAACATGGATTTCACCTATGCACGCATATTCATAGAAAATAAATTTCTAAAGCATAAACTATGTGATTAACATATACATGTGTGATATACGCACGAGCATACATACTTAGTATTGTTTAGCCTCGTGGTGTGTTGATATGACTTTAGTAATGGACCATTAGTAACGTGGGCTTGATTTGTTTAAAGTTTATCGGCATTTGGCCTTAATTGGATTAGGATGAGCATGCTAGGTTTCGAACTTGAAATTATAACCATAGAGCATGCGTATTGATTAATATCAGTAACTTGAATAATATTGATTGAACTCGGGTGGTCCAGCAGAATGAAATTTCATTCTTGGTTTGATCAGTGAGTGGCGCAGCTGCGCCACTCTTAAGGCCAATACCTGCGCAGCTGCGCCATCCTGTTTTCAGGATTTATGCAGTCTGTTTGTTCTTGATTTTGTAGTAGACTTGTATTATTACTTAAACTGCAAATCATGGTCTGACCCCTACTGGTTTATGACTATATGATGAACATAGTAGCCTTGCATGACTAGTTAAGTATGACAAGGGTTTTGAAAAGTGAAACAAGGTTCTAAGAAACAAGTTAGACAACAATGTAACCTTTATTATTACATTGAGAATGTATGGAAGTGTATAACTGATGGGTGTGATCTCTATGATTAATATAACTGTGTAGGATTACACAAAGTGCAGAGATTCTTAAGCAGTTAAGTCGTAGTTGTTAAACTACGAATCAGGCAAGTCTTTCAGTTCCTATTTGATATATGAATTCAATAACTGTTAGTTGAATTATATTATGCTGTGATAATGTGAACTTATATATGAATTGTATATGAGATATAAATGAGATTGAAAGTTGATCTTTGATGATATACTTGTTATGTGAAAAGTAACATGCGTAGTAAATATAAATTGTTTATAAATGCATGAACTGCGTATAATGTTGTATGCTATGTGATGCATGAAAACTGTTAGAATTGCTGAGCTGTCGAGCTCACTCTTGCAAATAACCACTTTTGCAGGTTAAGGACTTACGATAAAGACTTCGTGCTTCTTGATTGATAAAGATAGATAGTATCGAATTGAAGAAGTATTACTTAGATTATTGCTTGAACCCTGTTTAGATTCTAGAAGTATTACTTGATAGTTGTTTACACTGTTTAATACAGGTTATGTTGTAAAGATGTATTAGTTAATACATAGAGGATATCAAGTCGAGTTGTAAACGTTATACGATAACTCAAATATAATGAATCATATTTTATAATTGATTCAAGGGTTGTAATTGATTCAAGTTATGAAATCAATAAAAGATTTTATTCAAGGAGGATTGAAAAAGTTTAAATTATTCCGCATTTTAGTAACATCGAATATGATGTATAGACGAGATCTTGGATATAAATAGAAATTATATTCTAAATTATAATAAAGCAAGTTATATTCTTTTAGTAATGAATAAAAGATGTAATAGTTTGGCGATAGTAGTATCGTGACTGCACCGAATCAGAGGTTTCGAAGGAACGTGGATTTGGGGGCGTCACAGGTTGGTATCAAAGCTGTAGGTTATAAACCTTAGGTAAGTGTACCTTAGAGTATAACCTGAGAGAGTGAAAGATAAGATTAAAATATATCTAAATGAAGATTCAAAGAAGAATCTTGAAATATCTAGAGAATGAGAATCAGGAGTTTCCTAACTCCGGTAATGAAAATGTGAAGACGATGTCTATAATATGAATATGACAAGGATAGTGAGAATAAACTATGATGGAGTTTAGTTGATAGTAGGGAAAGAACCCTGAGGTAAAGCGATGATCACGACGTGATCAGATTGAACTGTGAAATGATAGATAGTCTGTAATGACTAAGTATGTATAGCTTGATGCTATAAGAGAATGTACTATGATAAAGTACGAGATGAACTCATGAGGAGTTGTATGTGGTGAAACGTAGAAAGCTCGTAATGAGCAAGTGATAGAGTAAGATATAGTTAAGTGTTGGAATTCCATTGAGGACTCATGTGATGGCTTAGTTGTACAAACTTTTGTATGGGCAGAAGTTTTGTGCTTGCACTGAGTGCGTCACATTGATAATCGTTGGAATGTTAGTGTCGCGGTATCATTATACATATGGTGGAAAGGTGATTCTTTTCTCATATTTATTTTGATAGATAGAGGTTTCTAAGATATAATTAGATAATATTAAGTTTAGGTGCGAGTTCTTAAGACTCATGCCTATGACAAGTTCGTGACTCATAATCGTATGATGGGACCCCTCAGCGAATGGACGATTTTGGTCTGACTAGGATAAGTTCCTACACCCATATGATTGTGGTAAGTTCCTGAACTTCCATGGTGTGGTAAGTTGGTGAACTGTACTGAGAATAGATATATTATATAAGAGTTTTGGAATAGTGAGCATTGATGGTGGTAAGAGATTGAAGCGATGGAGAAATTGGATTTTCCTAAATCCTCTAGCTACGCTAGATTTTCAATAATTATTGACTTCGTGCTAGTGTTTGCACTTCGGTTTTCTTGAGAAAACATTGGGTCAGGTAACTGAACTAATGAGTTTTAAAAACAACACCGTTATTCGTATGTCTACGCTATTTGTTTCGGCTAAGACAAAAATGATTTGACAATCTTTCAAAATGTATTTTGACCATGTGCATCATTTGATATGATGTAGAATGGGAAACGATGGAGTCATCAATACAATCGAACTTAGTGTTGGTTGTGATCGAAAGATCGTCAGCCCACTATGGTATGATGTAATATGATAAAGTCATAAAATGGCGGAATCCTCAACGTACTATTAAGTTGGTGCGGCATCATGACGTCATAAAACGGTTTTTGGTTTTTCTTTCGAATTATGAAAAGTTGACTAAATTATTTTGATTGATGTCCGAATTGTTGATGAGAGTCTAAGCTATTTGATTCGGCTAGGCGACTGTTGGAAAGGGATTATAGAATTCAAGTATTCTTGTGTATGTATGCCAAACCAGATTGCTCTGGTGCGGATTTAGATGTTGAAAAGCTGAGGTGAACAACCCTATAAAGGGGACATGTTTTCGGGGACAATGGTTCCGAGCGTAACGCATATAGTCGTTACAAAACACTACGTTGCGGCCCAACATAGTGGTACAATAGGTTGGCCACCTAGAGTACGCGTGGAGGGTGTTTTCAGTCTTTGTGATTGATAAACACTCTGGTTTGCAGTGTGAAGAATTGTGTTGAAGCATTAGTAAACCTGGAGAAAAGTTCACGGTCTTGTGACCCCTCAGCATAATTTGGAATCTGAGTTATTCATACTACTTCCCGATTATTGAAAAATCGTGGAAGATTCTTATTCTTCTAAGGGATGAAGGTAGTAAGTAGAATGTTCCTTAGAAAGAAAAAAGTGGCAGAATGCGATGGAGAATGTTATAATAATAAAAATTTCGAAAAGAGAATGAATAAAATTATTCAAGAGAATATATAATATTCAGGATAGCACCGAGTAGAGGATGTTTCGGTGATTCCGAGGACGGAATCCTTATAAGGGGGAGAGGATGTAAGAACCCGAATTTTCAATAAAATTATTAAAATGAGAATTTAATTTCTAAGGCATGTATTGGGTTCGAATATATATGTGTGTTATGAGGTAGGAAGTATTGTGTTACATAGGATAATATGAACTATGTAATATGTGATTTTTGTGATTAATAAATATATATATTTATTATTTATTATAGAGATGAATTAGCAAGAAGATGGATAAGATTTATCTATCGGTATTAAATAATTTATATAATTATTTATCATGGTAAGATTGGTGACATTAAATATATTTGATAATCACCATCTTCTGGAGTATATGTATGTTGTTGAAGAGAGAGAGAATAGAACCAATATATCTTTAGATAAACATTGGTTAGTGAATTACTAGTTGATTTAATATACCACGAGAAGTGAACATTAACGGAATATACATATGTGTTATATATATATATCTTGAATTATGTGGAAGGAATTAGATATATATATGAGAACCTTATAGGGGAATAGAGTTTGAACTTATAATTTAAACTTTGAATCATTTGAAGGAGGTAATAAAATATGTTGGTTAACCGATGTAGCAAGATAGCACATTAAAAAGCATGTTCAAGTATTTAAGAATTGAGATTATGGTTCTGCTATAGCAGAACTTGTCTGCCTATGAACTTGAGGTGGCGCAGCTGCGCCACTTCCAAGCTTATGACCAGCGCAGCTGCGCCGGTCTGTAGAAAGTTCTGAGTAAGTTTGTGAAAATTTGATTTCAAGATATGTATACTAAGGACTCATATAAAAGTCATAATTAGTGATTAAGTGGTCCATAAATGGATTAAATTAGCGAAAACATGACTTGAATAAGAGTTAATTAATTAACCCGGAATAAATATTGGTTAATTAAATGATATTATAGAATATTATATTATGAAGCTTTGTGTGGTAGTGGCATGATATTAAATTGAATAGAAATGATTAATTCACTTACATAAGAGGGTGAATTAATATATGTGTTTAACATAAAGAAAATGGAATGAATATGTAAATTAAAAGGGGATTTCAATATATTACATAGTGTAATAATATATGACAAGATTTGATAGTTGAGATATGTTATGGATTAAGGTAGCAAAGTGTGACTTGAATTAGTATTAATTGCGAGAATTATTAATCCAGAATAAATATTAGTTAGAGATGGAGGTAGTGTATTAACATTGAGATATGACTAAAATAAAGATTGAAGATGGTTGTCTTAGGACAATCGGATAATTATGTGTAAATGGTATAATTTGAATAATTAATAGAGTAGACATTAATTACTATAAGTATAAATGTTATACATATTAAAGGATATTAAAGTGTGGTGGAAGTGATAACGAGCCTAATTAAGCTTGTGAAATATGCCTAGTGTGGCAAAGTGGTAGAATGAACAATTCATTAAGTAAATTAATGAAGGAATGATTAAACGAAATTAATTAATGTTATGATGGGAATTATTTGCTATGTGCAAGTATATATGTTAAGAGAACATGTAAATTAGTAGTGTAATGATAATACTTCCTGAACATATTATAAGATGGGATATTGAGAATAATATTATGATATTGTATTATTATAAGCTTGTGGGCTATTAACTACTAAAGTTCACATAATTATGTCTTGTGTGGCTTAGATAGTAAAGTTAAATCAATTATAGGTTTAACATGAATTATTAAAAGAGAGTTAATTGGTAAGTTAATGAATAATTGATATTAATTATCATTATAACATTTGAGTATATTGAAAACGGTGAGATAATAATACCCAACTATATTATGTAATTAGCCCAATTAAAATATTATTGGATTAAGCCAATGTACATGAGGTACATTATTATAAGTGGTGGTATGCTTGTTTACATGTAGGTGTACATATGTATATACTTATATATGGGTATCCATAACTTATATTAAAGTACCAATAATAAGCCATTTTAATTGACTTAAGGAGCTAAGAAAGAAGAAAAAGGGTAATTTAGTATCTATTTGTTAATACATGTTGAGAAACCAAAATTGGTTGTCCCATCTCTTTCTCTCATTCACGTGTATAGGCATTTGGCCTAAGCCTATTTTCCTTCATTAACAATTCTCAGCATCATAGCTAATAATGAGAAGGGGAGTGGCTCAAATAGTGTATTCCAACCACCTCCACCAACTCTCTCTTGCCCAATGTGCTCTTCTTCCTTCCGTTAGTTGAAATTGGTGGACAAAGCTTTTGTATGGGTTTTGAATTCTCTATAAATTGAAGCCTTCCTCTCCATTTTCATTTTGCTGAGTTTTCTGCTAAGTTAGAATAGAGAGTGAGTGTACTGAGATGGTGGGGAATCTGAGATTGAGGAAGTCTAATATAGCAGTAAACCCAATCCAAGCTTAGCAAAGGTATAACATCTTCTTGTTCTTCACTTTCTGTTTTCTGCAATTTCTAAGATTTTTAATTTCTTGATTCTTGAATTAAGCATAGATTTATTGATAACTTGATTGGAGTATGATTATTAGTTGCTATGCTAGCTTATAATCATGATAGAACTGTAATGTAGTAGCTTAGAATGATAATCTTTGCGAAATTTTGAGTTTGGGCTAAGTTCTGCCGAAGCAGAGCAGTCACTGTCTCTGGCCGGCCAGTGGCGCAGCTGCGCCAGTTTTGTACTGGCCAGCAGCGCAGCTGCGCCGGTACCAGACTTGAGTTGGGCAAGGCCCTGCGCAGCTGCGCCAGTTTTGAACTGGGGCTCTGCGCAGCTGCGCCGGGACCAGTTTCTGGGTTTTGTTTTCTGTTGCAGGTTCTGTTATATGCTAGCATAAGTTATATAATTAGAACAAGCATGTGGACATAGATAACATACATATATGATTACCTTGATATGAAATGAGCATGTGTAACGATATTAGTACACACGATTGAAGAAAAACTTATAGTTTTGAAATGAAACTTATAGTTTCGATTGTGAACTTGGACACATATGTAATATGTATATAATCTGATATTTTAAACATGATAGTATGGTTTATATTGACATGAAATGCATGCTTAAAGTATTAACCGTACACTAGTATTAGAAGTTAAGATAATTTTCGAAATGAGAAACTTAAGACTTTCGAAAACGAACTTAACCAAGACTAATGTCTTTTAGATTCTGACCATTTGAGAATATTTATGTGGTTTAAATATGAGTTTCTAGTGTATATGAAATACATATAGATGCCATGCATGTATTATGATTCCTTGTTGACTTAGTGTGATTTCCAATGAAAAGCTAAGGACATCAATTACCATATGAATTATGTTGTGATCATGCAAGCATGTATAATTGGATTCATTATGCCTCTAGACATGTTGACATAAGCATCATGTGATGAAACATGGATTTCACCTATGCACGCATATTCATAGAAAATAAATTTCTAAAGCATAAACTATGTGATTAACATATACATGTGTGATATACGCACGAGCATACATACTTAGTATTGTTTAGCCTCGTGGTGTGTTGATATGACTTTAGTAATGGACCATTAGTAACGTGGGCTTGATTTGTTTAAAGTTTATCGGCATTTGGCCTTAATTGGATTAGGATGAGCATGCTAGGTTTCGAACTTGAAATTATAACCATAGAGCATGCGTATTGATTAATATCAGTAACTTGAATAATATTGATTGAACTCGGGTGGTCCAGCAGAATGAAATTTCATTCTTGGTTTGATCAGTGAGTGGCGCAGCTGCGCCACTCTTAAGGCCAATACCTGCGCAGCTGCGCCATCCTGTTTTCAGGATTTATGCAGTCTGTTTGTTCTTGATTTTGTAGTAGACTTGTATTATTACTTAAACTGCAAATCATGGTCTGACCCCTACTGGTTTATGACTATATGATGAACATAGTAGCCTTGCATGACTAGTTAAGTATGACAAGGGTTTTGAAAAGTGAAACAAGGTTCTAAGAAACAAGTTAGACAACAATGTAACCTTTATTATTACATTGAGAATGTATGGAAGTGTATAACTGATGGGTGTGATCTCTATGATTAATATAACTGTGTAGGATTACACAAAGTGCAGAGATTCTTAAGCAGTTAAGTCGTAGTTGTTAAACTACGAATCAGGCAAGTCTTTCAGTTCCTATTTGATATATGAATTCAATAACTGTTAGTTGAATTATATTATGCTGTGATAATGTGAACTTATATATGAATTGTATATGAGATATAAATGAGATTGAAAGTTGATCTTTGATGATATACTTGTTATGTGAAAAGTAACATGCGTAGTAAATATAAATTGTTTATAAATGCATGAACTGCGTATAATGTTGTATGCTATGTGATGCATGAAAACTGTTAGAATTGCTGAGCTGTCGAGCTCACTCTTGCAAATAACCACTTTTGCAGGTTAAGGACTTACGATAAAGACTTCGTGCTTCTTGATTGATAAAGATAGATAGTATCGAATTGAAGAAGTATTACTTAGATTATTGCTTGAACCCTGTTTAGATTCTAGAAGTATTACTTGATAGTTGTTTACACTGTTTAATACAGGTTATGTTGTAAAGATGTATTAGTTAATACATAGAGGATATCAAGTCGAGTTGTAAACGTTATACGATAACTCAAATATAATGAATCATATTTTATAATTGATTCAAGGGTTGTAATTGATTCAAGTTATGAAATCAATAAAAGATTTTATTCAAGGAGGATTGAAAAAGTTTAAATTATTCCGCATTTTAGTAACATCGAATATGATGTATAGACGAGATCTTGGATATAAATAGAAATTATATTCTAAATTATAATAAAGCAAGTTATATTCTTTTAGTAATGAATAAAAGATGTAATAGTTTGGCGATAGTAGTATCGTGACTGCACCGAATCAGAGGTTTCGAAGGAACGTGGATTTGGGGGCGTCACAAATGATCTACAGAAAAGCCTTAGCCCTATCCTCAAGGATGTCTTAGTCATCATCCAGGATGAGGCAGATGAGCACAATTCCTTAATTCCACCAATTAATGAGAATCTAACACTGGATAACTGGAGCAATGTTCCTTGCCTAAGTCAAAAAGGGTAAAGGGGCAGAGAGTACATCCGCCCTTAATCATGCTTTCATTTACTGCTTACTTTTGATTGCACATCTAGAGCAGTAACTTTTGTCATGGTTTGTAAATGCCGTGTGTTTAAGCAGTTGTATTTATTAATGAAAGCATTTTTGTTTTTAGGACCCAAGCATTGGATGTGTGTGTCTCTGTTGATGAGATGCAAACCTGTCAAGATGACTCCGACTTGGATGTAGAAGTGAACTTTGACTTGATAGATATTGATCAAGAGGAGGAAGATGACTATGAGGTGCCAGAGGAGATCAAGGAATGGGTCGAAGATAAATCCAAACCAAACCTCGACCAGACCTCCACCATCAACATAGGAACCTCCGAAAACATCAAAGAAATCCAAATAGGTTCATACCTCACACCAAATCGAAAATTCGACCTGATCGAACTCCTAACACAGTACCAAGATGTGTTTGCATGGTCACATAAAGACATGATCGGTCTATCCACAGACATTGTCATCCATTGAATGCCCATCAAAGAAGGGTTCAAACCAATCAAACAAAAACTCAGGCGATTGAAACCTGAGTGGAGTCTCAAAGTCAAAGAAGAAGTCGTTAAGCAATTCAATGTCGGGATCATTATGGTATCAACCAACCCCGAATGGATATCAAACATAGTCCCCGTACCTAAACCGGGAGGGAAGGTACGAGTATGTGTGGATTACCGGGATTTGAACAAAGCCTGCCTCAAGGACAACTTCTCAGTGTCTTTCATCCACATTCTAATCGACAATACTGCGTAGTATGGCATGTATTCCTTCGTGGATTGCTTTGCTGGTTACCTTCAAATCATGGTTGCTACGGAAGACCGGGAGAAACCAGCCTTTATCACTCCCTAGGGAACTTTATGCTATAGACGACTATCCTTTGGCCTCATCAATGCTGGAGTAACGTATCAGCGAGCCATGATGGCCCTTTTTCATGATATGATGCATAAAGAAATAGAAGTCTATGTTAACGACATCATCATCAAATCCCGGAGGGAGGATGCTCACATAGACCATCTCAGGAAGCTTTTCAACAGGTTACGTAAATACAACCTCAAGCTAAATCCAGCCAAATGTGCTTTTGGCGTCAAAGCAGGAAAACTGTTATGATTCCTAGTGAGCAATCAGGGCATTGAACTCGACCCTGCCAAAATCAAAGCCATTACTGAAATGCCTGTACCTCGTTCAGAAAAAGAGATACGTGGATTCCTGGGAAGGATCAACTTCATAAGCAGATTCATTTCCCAGCTCACAGCAACCTGTGAGCCCATCTTCAAGTTGTTAAGGAAGAATTCCTCCACCACATGGAATGAAGATTGTCAACAAGCCTTCCTTGCCATCAAAAAATAGCTGACTGAAGCTCCTGTTCTGATACCCCCAAGGGAGGGAGTCCTTTTGTTCATGTACCTGTCCGTCAATGCCAATGCAATGGGCTGCATGTTATGGAAGAAGGATGATAGTAGCAAGGAAAGATCCATCTACTACATCAGTAAAAGATTTAGGAGTGGGGAACAGAAATACACCCTGATCGAGAAGACATGATGTGCATTAGCATGGGCCGCTATGAGGTTGCAACACTATTTGCATGGGCATACGACCTACCATATATCCCGCATGGATCCGCTCAAATATGTATTCAATAAACCAATACTAAATTGCCGACTGTCCAAATGGCAGTTGGTCCTACAGCAATTCGACATTGTCTACGTGACTCAAAAGTCAATCAAGGGTTAAGGCATTGCAGATCAATTAGCAGAAGCACCTTCAGGAGGGTTCGAGCCCCTAGAGATATATTTCCTGAATGATGGGATCATGACAATTCAACAACTCCAGTCTGAGTATACAGTCCAACCATGGAAGGTGCTTGAGCTGGGGCAGTCCTCATCTCTGGTATAGGTGATCAATATCATGTGGCTACCAAACTTTAATTTGGCAACAACAATAACACGGCCGAGTATGAAGGCTGTATCATGGGGTTGAAGCTAGCCCAATCCATGTCTATCAAACACCTACTCATCTTCAGAGATTCCGAGCTGGTCATCAGACAAACTACCGATTCGTATCTCACTAAAGAACTGCATTTGCTGCCCTACCATCGGCAAGTCATCAAAATATCTCAGAAATTCAAAGCAATAACCTTCGTTCATATTCCTCGAGGTCGGAATGACTTTGCTGATGCACTAGCAATGTTGGCTTCATAAATCCGCATGTCCGATAAGAGTGGATTTCCCAACATTCAGTTCATGATTTAGAAAGCCCCGACATATGGGAATTATGTGGGAGAAGTATCAGATGAAATACCTCCTGTCAAGCAACCTTGGTTCCAAGATATTAAAGAATATCTCTGTGATGGATCCACACCCGCTGGTGCAAGCCAATCAGAGCAGAAACGGATTCTCAGAATGGCCATAAAGTTCTTTCTGAGCAAAGATGCACTTTATAAAAAAAATGCTTCAATAGGCCTATTAAGATGCCTCGACAATGAGCAAGCCCAAAGACTAATGGATGAAGTCCATGGCGGAGTCTATGGTCTACACATGAGAGGCCATCTACTGGCCAAGAAGATAATTAGAACAGAACATTACTGGATCTCGTTCAAAGCTGATTGCGATGATCACGTTAAGAGATGCTTTTAATGCCAAATACATGGAAATGACATTCACGCTCCTCCAAATGAGCTGCATAACATGAGTTCACCATGGCCTTTCTCTATGTGGGGAATGGACGTAATAGGTCCAGTGTAACCCAAAGCCAGCAACGGTCATCGATTCATCTTCACTATGATCGATTACTTCACCAAATGGGTCAAAATAACCTCTTTTCCCAAAGTCACAAAAGAGGTTATCATCAGTTTTATTAGAAACAATGTCGTCTGTCGATATGGACAACCGGAGGTGATCGTATCAGATAACGCAAAAACTTGAACAATCAAATGATGGTGGATCTGTGAAGTACGTTCCACATAAAGCATCTCAATTCCGTCATCTATCGGCCCAAGATGAATGGTGCTGTTGAAGCAGCCAACAAAAACATCAAGAAGATCATGCAGAAAATGTCCGCCAATTACAAAGACTGGCCTGACCTACTGCCTCTAACTCTGTTAGCATACAGGAAGTCAATGCGCACCTCTACTGGGGCTACCCCCTACTCGTTGGTCTATGGCATGGAAGCAGTCCTTTCCATAGAAGTAGAGATGGAATATTTGCGAGTGTTGATCGACGCTCAAATAGATGAAGATCAATGGTTGCAAGATTGGTATCATCAAATGTCTCTGATAAATGAAAAGAGAGCTACGTCCATTTTCCACGGACAGTTATACCAGCAAAGGATCGCCAGATCCTACAGCAAGAAGGTCCGAATCCGGTAATTCAGAGAAAATGACTTGGTACTAAAGAAAATCCTGGCCAATCAGGATGAAGCCAAAGGAAAATTTGCCCCAAACTGGGAAGGCCCTTTCATTGTCAAAGAAGTGTTGACTGGGGGTGCTATCAAACTGTAAGAGATGGATGGGACCGAGTTTCACCAAACCATCAATTCAGACACCGTGAAAATGTATTATGTTTGAAGCACATGCATACCCTATCCATGTCCTACGAATCAAATCAGGTTTGGTTTTTCACTAGAAAGTCAGAACTACGAATAACTTGATCTCGCCACACCCTGGAGTACGAAGGCAACCATTTCTGATGAGGTCAAACCAAATAAATTTAAAAACTCATCAAACCAAATTCAAAATCCAAGATAAACTCTTTTCAAACCTCTCCAACCAAACTAGCCAGAACTACGAATAACCTGATCTCCCTCAAACTGGGAGTACGTAGGCAGCCCCTTATTGCGCTATTTGACCTTCAAGAAAAACAAAAATTTAATACAAGACCAGTTCCAAGACACCAAAGATAAATAAAAGCTAAATTCTATCAATCCTCTCCTGGTCAACAGGCCTATCTGAGATACTTCCTGACATCTCAACTGTCAGTCCATCAAGGAGAAGTTCAAGATACATCAACAACTGCAAGTCAGGAAAGAAATGGTAATCACTCAGCAATGACAATACATCTCCAGTCAGGAAAGTGCATTAAAAATATATTTCTCTGATATATAAAACTACTTTATATACATAATGCCCTGTACATGACAAAAATGGCTGATCTAGTCTGTGCAGGAAAAATAAAGCTAGTCATGGACCTAAGGATAAGCGGGTCAGCAATGCCAGTATGGCATCTCTCTCCGAAGATGGAGCAGACGTAAGTGTAGTCCACTCAGCCTCTATACGGTCTAGAACATCCACAGTCATCTGTAAGGTGGCATTGTGGTCATTAATATAAGCACTCATCTCGGTGACCAAACCATGGGTATAAGATCTAAGAGCAGTACTATCAGCAATGTGGAAATCATGAGAAGCTATAGCCTCATCTCTCTCTACAAAAGCTGCGTCTCGAGCAATCAAAGTCTCCACGATCTCAACATATACTACATCCCTAGCCAATTGAATCTCATCTCGCTCTACAGCTACAGTATCTAGAGCAGAGCGGAGCTCGTACCGCTCAATCAATCCAGCATCCAAAGCGGCCTTGAGACCATCCCTCTCAACAAAAAGCTAAATCTCTGCCAGACAAGGCAACCAAGTTCTGTGCTCTAAACGAGTATTGCTCAAAGGTCATCCTAAATAGTGAGTCTGCTAAAGTCAGATCTGTCCCCACAGGAATGGTCGGGGAATCGCTAACCAGAGAAGCGGTCAAACCCGTGAACAGCTCATCCTCGGTAGGAGAATCTAGATCCTCCATGGGCTCCTCCTAGTCAGAGTCCATACTAAGAGATGAAGAAGCCTCTGCTACCACTCCTATCTCTGTCTCCAACCATGCAGAATACTCCAAAGAACTGCCCAGATGGCTACTAAAGAAATCAATCCTCTCCCGATGAGTCCAACACTCCTATACTCTGACCAAGTCGGTGGATAACATGAAATAAGCCAACATCCTATGATCAGTAGACCCCTCAAAATTGTGCAAACTCTGCAGCTGATCAAACTGACATATGACTACCAAAGGATAATAGGTAGTCACTCCTCTCAAACCCGCTAGGGGCAAATAATCCAGGCCAAATGCATGAGTGATAAAGCTATATGGGGATGCTAGCCCTGAGCATGGCAAGATCATAAATGGATGCTCAATATTCGACAAAAATGCTGACAAAAACTCTGCATCAATGCACTCCGCAAGCTAAAAAGAGAAAGCTCTGGATGTCTCACGAGTAAAGCAAAAACGCCTAGGCCTGAAGGATCCAATCGGTCGTATATGGGACATCAGCCATATATACAGCAAGATCGAGCCGCCCCTAAAAAACCCCTCTGGATGGGTACTACAATACATGGCGAATCTAAATATCTCAGCCAATATCATCGGGATGGTGGTGCTACCCTGTCTAAGGGCTCTAACCACTACTACCAATCCCACATCTAGATGATCCAATCGCAATGACATGTAGACATATGCCACAACACACATCAGTAGGATGTCTATCTTGGCCGCATGCCATGCCTTAGCTGAACAAACAAAATCTCCGACGTGGCGACCATAGCTGTTAATCTCGCCAAAGCGCTCAATCAAGAAGTCCATAGAGATTACGTGCCACGAAAAGATCTCATCCATGACACTAATCGCCGTCCGAGCGCACGACAACTCTAAATCCAAGCCAGTAAATCTCTGGTACTCCTCCAGAGTCGGCGTCAGCGCACGCCGTTCGAAGTAGAACACCTGCCTATCGGTAATCCAGCAGGGTAGAAGGCCCTTAACAAATCCGACTGGAACCCAAAAATCCGCAAGGGCCAATGAATGCCCCATCATCTGATCCACAGTCCTCCTAGCAGGAAAGGGCAGACTATCATACCAGGACCTCAGTGATGCTGCTACCGTAGATGGTGGTAAATGCTCAATACGGCTGACTGCAGACGACGTCATTTATAGCACCGTACCACAAGACCGTCCAGAGGTCAAGTCAAAACACAGCTGTCTGAATGCATACACATGACATAATACATGCATGATTACAATAATATAAACATGATGCAGAATATATGATATGGCAGGAATATCTATAAAAAGCTATCTACTGCATATAATATCCTTGTATCCTGATACAAAGTGAAAGGAAGAATACAGGGAAAATGGGGCACCACCACCCAACTACTACAGTGGTCTATCAAAATAATGGCACAAACACCGAATAGCCAAAATAGTGGCTGACCAAAAAGTATAGCTCCAATAGCTATCAGAGGAAGTCGTAGACATCAGTGTCGAATTGATTAACCTGCTCCATCTCCTCTGTCTGCACAAAGCTGCTAGGATCAGTCATATTTGGGCAATATAAGGGAGGATCTACCCTTGTATAGCTGCTGCTAAATGGACCTGAAGAGGGACCTGCTCCTGAGCTGGATGGGTCAAAAGAAGATGCCTCTGATGGATCTCAGCCAAGGTGCCTGATAAAGAAACGAGCTTGCTCCAACTCCCTGGTCAGATCTGCTATCTGGTCTGCATAAGTCGGCTCCCTTAGGCAAGCTATCTAATCCGTCATCATCATGGATCCTGGCACCATGTCTGCCATAAATTGGGTAGCCCGCGTCTGAGCTCCAATAGTACGAGAGCTCCACCATCTTCCAAATGCCTCCTGGATATACAGACCTTCTGATAGGGTGAAGCCATCAATGCCCTCCAAAGGGATGTCTGTCAAAGGCACAGTCAATGGCCAATGATGCCAATCTGGAGGAATAATGGGAATATGGATCTCCCCTGTGATGCTCCTAATAGCACGTTCTCCAAGATAGAGCTCCCAGCCTCCCACCGTCAACGACAATACCATGCGGGTCGATAAGTCAAACTCCCGGCTAGTAGGGACTCCTCCCTCGAATTCGACGATCAAGTGCTCGGATGTATACGACGTCTAGGTGATCAAATCTGCCGTCAAAAGCTCCAACTGAAGACAGGCATGAGTGAATCCTTCAGCAACAAGGACCTCCGTCAAAGTGGAGTGATGCCATCTCTATCCTCTAGGATAGGTCTCCAGACCTAAAGCAGTAGCGGCCGTAGGCAAGGAAGCCTCTCAAATACCCAAAGCTGACCATGAAAATACCAAATGTCCACAGTGATCAAGACTGACAAAAATGCTGAAATCAAAAAGGTATAGAAAGATGTACTCACCAGCAGGAATGGGTAAAATCCTAACCAAGCCTCCATCGTAGCCTCTGAAAGCATGCGCATGCCCAGAGAAAATAGGAAAAGGTATAGGAGCCCCAATCATAGTCACTGAAGCGCTCTACCTGTCAAGTGACGCTGATCAAAGCGAAGGACACAGTAGATGAGTTGTCTACCACGAAATAACCCCTGATGATCAACAAAAATAATTGCCTCAGAATGCGATCTCTAGTCCTCTGGTCATCAGGCAGAGGCAACTGTAAAGTCCCATCCTAGGCATTTATACTCAAAGGACCATATCGGACTGCCCTACCCTTGAATGCCATCGTCGGGACTCCCAGCAGGGATAGAACGATAGCGGGCAAAATGTCAGTCATGACAGGCACTGACTCAACCTCAAACTCAATGCTGGTGATAAATCTCCAGTCCATAGGAGTCATCATCACCTCACAATCCAGCAAATGAAGGGACTGAGTCTGGTGGAATAAGCGCTCAAACAAAGCCCTCATATACCCCCAGGGGCAACGGCGGGGAAGGATCGAGAAAAAGGCCTGAAATCCCCAGCCATCTACAATATCCCTGTAATCCTCATGCAAAGTGTGATACAGGGAGTGTACGCTAAACTAGTTCCCCCGAGGCTGCGTAAAGCAGGGAACCTGTATCAAAAACCAACCCAAGTCAAAAACCTGATCCTTGAAAATGGCAAGAAGGAAGAAAAGAATCCAGAGAAAAGAAAGATTTTAAGTCACCTCGTTGGCGTGAAGATATCTCGAAGGATGGCGACTTAAGTTGCCCAGTAGTTCCTGAGTAGGTACAGCAATGTCTGGGACCTCCGCACGTGGAGCCTGAGCGGGAAGAGGAGCAACAAAAATAGGCTCCTCATTATCAATATCCAACGGCTGCTCGTCTTGTGTTCGACGAATCCTGCCCTCTACCAGTCTACGAGGCGTCCTAGCCGGACGTAGCTATGGCACAGCAGAAGCCCTCCTACGTCTAATACCCGAGGAGACCTACTTGAACTGTCGGGTCTATCACAATCCATCTACGACAATAAGTCTCCAAATCACCTGAGAAAGGGTGCGGTAAGCCTAAAACCTGTGGCTTATCATTTTCAATTAGTCCAGCATATAACTCTAGGTCCTACGACATGCATTGGTCAGTCAAAAATACCCAGTAAAGTCAAAACTGCATGTTTTCAAAACCTAGCAACTCAAAACCTGCATGGGTCAGTAAAAAATTTCCCCACAGAGTAAAAAATGCATGTTTTTTACAGCCTAAGATTTTGAATTTTTTTTTGTCAGAGTCTCCTGTGTAAAATGGACTGTCCACATGCACACAGGCATGCCTAGGTGGCCATTCACTAGCACACCTACCCAAAAATAGAAACAATTTATATTTATAAAAAAAAATCAAAAATCAACCTCACATGGTAACCAAATTACCATGGACATTTTTAGTTAAAAATTCAGGCTCACTAGGCCTCAAAAAGGATGACTAAACTGATCAAAAAGTGAAAAAAATTTACAGTCTCAGAACATAAATTTTCTTATATCCAAACGTGCATTACAGTAAGATATGCTTACATATGTAGTCAAAAAACTTTTTACAGGTCATATAGGAATATATTTTTCATACATTTTGTCTAAAAGCACCTTAGGAGGTTCGCATGCTTTTAACGGTCAAAAATTGTAACAAAAAGCATGTAAAATGTTACCTGCGCTGCGTTGAATGCGTAGGAACTGATAGAATCAGAAAATAGCTGTCCAAGCTCCGTAGATCTGAAAAAGAAGATCGAAATCCTTTCGAAACTCAAAACGGGAAACTTGCAAAATGAAAATCTCGCAGCACATTAAATAGGCCAGGTAGCTGCACCTCCACCTACGGCAGCCCAGGTGGGTCCCATTTCCCTTGGGCCCTGTTCGGTTCTAGTTGAAACAGAGTTTAAACAGGCTACCAAGTTAAATTTGAAGAGAAATTACTACGCGATTGAGCGGTTTGGCCAGAAATCCTGCGTTTAAGCAGCGTAATCCTGACGAAAAGGGAAATTCCATGAAGGCCATTTGTATTCATCCTGGAACCTTTTTCGGGGATCAACAAGTCAAACTGCGGAAAAACTGTTGAAGAATTGTGCAAAAACTGCCAAAAACTGTCATTTTTTGAATTTCGGGTACTGACCGAAGCAGTTTCAGCCGTTGGCTCATCCCTAGCAAAGTTTGGGTACTGACCGAAGCAGTTTCAGCCGTTGGCTCATCCCCAGCGAAGTTCGGGTACTGACCGAAGCAGTTTTAGCCGTTGGCTCATCCACAACGAAGTTCGGGTACTGACCAAAGCAGTTTCAGTAGTTGTCTCATCTCCAGCAAAGTTCGGGTACTGACCAAAGCAGTTTTAGCCGGTTGCTCAGCCCCAGCGAAGTTCGGGTACGGACCGAAGTAGTTTCCAGCTGTTAGCTCAGCCCTAGCAAAGTTCGGATACAAATCGAAATACAGTCCAACCGTTGGCTCAGCCCCAATGAAGTTTCAACTATCGGCTCAACCCCAGTCAAGCAACAGAAGGGATCCGTTGACGGAAGCATTTATAATAATCCATCACAAAGGATGGAATCTGTTATACACATCCTCAAAGGGATCATTGAGGTAGTATTAATCAGATCAACCTCAGTCAGAATCTATATAGCTATCGCGGAGAACGTCATCCCTTGCAGATCTAGATGTGGACAATCTGTGATATCTCATCTTTGACTATCTCATCCCCGTCAGAAATAAATAGGTTATCGTGAATGATGTCATCCCCAGCAGGAAGTGACAAAAATTAGTTCGTGGTAACTTCTCAACAACATCAATGGTTGCACATGACAACGTTATCCCCTGCAGAGTGATAACGTAGGCAGCTAACAGAAGCTCCATGCCACTCAAAGACGCCCAGCCTTCGAAGCAACTCTGGAACTTTTTATTTCTAGTGTTTACTAATCTTTATCTTGTCCATTCCATAACATTGCATGGACATGATAAAGAGGGGCATCTGTAAACACTCAAAATTTTCCTTGCCCTAACACTAACACTGTAGGAGGGTACAACCGTCCTTTAATTCAAATCCAGCCACCAATGCCAGTCCTTTAATTCAAATTCGGCCACCAATGCCAGTCCTTCAATTCAAATTCGACCGCCAATACCGGTCCTTTAACTTAAAACTGGCCGCCAATGCCGATCCTTAAACATAGATCCAATCCCCAATATCGATAACCTAAATTTAATCCCCAATATCGATATTCCAGCCATCTCTGATCTCCAATCGGACCATCTATCCAGCTCTGATCTCCAATTGGACCGTCAATCCAGCTCTGATCTCCAATTGGACCGTCTATCCAGCTCCGATCTCCCATCAAACCGTTTATCCAGCTCCAATATCCAATCGGACCGTTTATCCAGCTCCAATCTCTAATTGGATCGTCTATCCAGCTCTGATCTCCAATCGGACAGTCTATACAGCTCCGATCTCCAATCTGACCGTCTATCCAGCTTCGATCTCCAATCGGACCATTTATACAGCTCCGATCTCCAATCGAACTGTCTATCAAGCTCTGATCTTTAATCGGACCGTCTATCCAGCTCCGATCTCCAATCAGACCGTCTATCCAACTCCGATCTCCAATCAAACCGTCTATCCAGCTCCGATCTCTAATCAAACCATCCATCCAGCTCCGATCTCCAATCGGATCGTCTATCCAGCTCCGATCTCCAATCGGACCGTCTATCCACATCCAATCTCCAATCGGACTGTCAATCTAGCTCCAATCTCCAATCAGAGCGTCTATCCAGCTCTGATAGTTAATCAGACCATCTGTCCAGCTCCAATCTCCAATTGGACCGTCTATCCAGCTCCGATAGTCAATCAAACTTTCTATCCAGCTTCGATCTCCAATCGGACCGTATATCCAGCTCAGATCTCCGATCAAACCTTCAGTCAAACCCCGATCTCAAAATCGGGCCTTTAAATCAGCCCCAAAATTAACCCTAAAGGTACAGGTCCACCTGGACATCAACCCAGGACACGTCAAGTTATCCCCGATCTCAGTCGGGAAGTACAGAACAGCCCCGACGTCAATCCGGGAAGTACAGTTCAGCCCCAAAGACAACCCTAGGAAGCCAGATCCATCAAAGGATGTGTCGACACCACAAGCAACCCTGGGAGGAGAAAAACGGTCATTTTATCCAACTCTCAACTGATTCGGTCAAACTCAAGCCGAATTAATGCCATCGAAGTCAGAATGAACCACAACAACGATCCCGAGTGCCAATAGCGCAAGATAGCTCAACGAACAAACTACGGGGAATCGAAGACATGGTTATGAACCCATCTTCTTAGACCTGAAAAATGTTTTATCACATGTCATTGCGATACTCTCGGCGAGGGCATTCCGAAAAGGTATCGCACGCCTCAAACGGAGGCTCCGATCAAAAGTTTAAAAGTTTTAACTTTGACTACGCGTTGTCCGGAGTGCACGTACTTTGAGACGACAGAACCCGACACTGCGGGCCCCACCTGGGGACCCGCACCTCTACCTGCGGCAACAGTAGGTAGAGCTAAAGCTCCCTGGCCTATAAATAAGCGTGCACCCACCCTTCATTTTAAAGTTTTTGAAACACAACAAAGCTTTGCCCGTCTTATTTTCTGACTTTTACACCTCTTCCAAACTCAAATATCTTCACTCCAACACATAGATATACCCATATACTACCATATATCAGAAAATAACAAGTAGATTTAGACGTATAGAGCCTACGATTTGGCAAAAAGACCGTATTGCAGTCCATTGTAAGTATTTTTACGATCAGAAAGTCAATACTACTACTTTGCATTGTTTTCCACTTGCACACGAAGTTTTATCTTCTAAATATGCCCTGAACTTAGTTTTGTGGCTGTTTTCATCAAAATTTTGTACATTTCTGTACATAAACGCAAAATTTTGCATTTCTACAACTCGGATTGACGATGTGTCAGCTTCAGCAGCCTCAAGCACTAGCACACACATTTTTGGCAACTCCGCCGGACGGGGGTGTTTTCCTAGTCCGGGTTTGGCCCTTTTTCGTATATATTTAACTGGAAATGGACTAACATTTCAATTCTATCAAGCCCGGATGTCAAATCCGTGGTAGTTTACCATTTTTATATATATTTATGCATATATAAGCGAATTTCACCAACACTGGTACTCATATCAGTCCTGGTTGACTATATTTCTATCAATATATATATATATATATATATATATATATATATATATATATATATATATATATATATATATATATATATATATATATATATATATTCAGTCCAGCCTGGATTACTTTGTGGCCATTTTACTTCTTTTGCACACTTAGCCATACTGGGTGCTCTCCCCAGTCACTGGTTGACTACTTTTCTGTCAATTTCAATTCCAGTACGGGCACCGGCGTGAAAACCCATCGCCCTTATTACTGTTTATATATATATGTTACATTTCTGTCACAGCCTGGATTATTTCGTGGCTATTTACAGTTCTTTTATATAAATATATATATTTCAATTCCAGTCCGGGCTTGTGAGTGAAAACCCATCGCCCTTTTACAGCTTTTGTATATATATAATTATATATATTGCTTTACTCAAATTTATTTAACTGCTACATTTAACATTCATTTGTATATGAATCTGCACTAACATATCTGCGGGCGGACTAGATTTATCCAAATTCCCGATAAAACCTAGAAGCTATAATGGCTGAGATTCCTTTAAATCTAGTTATTTTTTATAGTTTCAATTTTGAAAGCAAACTAGTGTCCCTTATATCACTATCTAGTGGGAACGAAACGCTTTATCCACTCGCAGCCAGGATTTATTGATAAATCCTTGGTTCTATTGCGACGTGATGATGTATATATATCCATTTCTGTGCAAATTTGAACTGTGCAGGTTTATGGGCTACTTATATGTGAGCCTAGGAATCGTGGGATTCACGATCAAATCGATCGGGATCTGATTCCCACGATGGACAAAATCCAGTTTACAGATGTACCCTGCTAGTTTTTCTGTAAATGTACATACACAGACCTTAAAACGGTTATTCGAATTTAAGGTCTCATTATAGTGAAATGTCAATTATCGTGTTAGCGCCCCTCCAATGGTTTTCATACCCATGAGGAGACCGACACTTGTATATTCCTGTGGTTTAGGATGCTTCACAGCCCGGCAAATCACCATTCACATGCAGCCTTAAAGCTATAAAGATAAAAAATTTAAAAGTAGCGATACGCTTCAATTCCTATGGCAGCGTAAGGGTTTGATGAACCAGCTTTCAAAACATCATTTTCAATCAAATGAAAAGCTTTTGTAAATCAAATTAAATGCTTTTGGAAATCAAATCAAAGACTAATTTTCAAATCAAATCAAACCCTTCGTATATAGGCTCAACGAAGTCTGTCAAAGCTTTCAATCAATCAAATCAATAGGCCCAATTTTCAAATAGCATTCACTCACGCATTCACAGTTTTAAGGGAAATATTGAAAAGATATGGTACCGTGTTTACACAGGAGTCGTGGGGTACCTAACACCTTCCCCACACTTAACCAAGCCCCCGAACTCAAATCTTTGATTTCAAAGATCAAGTTTTAACAGTGTCCAGCAATTGGGCCTCTTTTCAAATCAAATTTAGTTGAGTTGGTACAACCATTTTCCAATCTACCAACTGGCGACTCTAAACGTTCAAATCGTCGACATAAAAAATATGTTGGCCTCTTTCCTAAAAAATCCTTTAAAACATTTTTCCTAAATAAAAAGAGTGGGGGTTGAGAGAACTTAGGAAGATTGATTTAAGGAAACCCGGGTTACGAACCGACCAGCGGGGTTCTTAAATTTTCCAACGTCGACAGTGTAATAGCAAGTTCTCTTCAGATTACGAATGAAGCATAAATATCTCTATCTTACACATGAATTATGAATTCTAACTACGGTAGAAATCACAAACATACGTTACTATGCCAGTTCTAATCCCATATATCATCTCTCAAATTTATATGGGATAACATATAATTGGTGATCAAGTAACTATATAAGTTATGCACAACACATAGTAAATAACCTGAAAATAATATTCATAAGTTAAATTGAAATCAACTCAATCCTCCGTTACATAATAAGATCCGTCATAGGCTTAAATAAGAATTTAGTTCATCATGAATGAATAAAATCCCATAATCCACAAAGTATTAAACATTCTGAATACAAGATAAATATGAAGATAGAAAGTAAAATCTAAAATTCTGTCTTTACTCGTCTTCACGTTCGCATTGCGTTCGTCGTGTTCCGCTTCGCGTCGAATCTCCTCACGTCTCAAAGTCACGAACTAGTGCTTTAATATGTCTAAGTGTGTCGTTATGTGTGCCTCTGCAACCCTCTATATTCTTTCATTCATAAGCAGCAACTCCAGCCAACCTTCCATCAGAGTCCTATTAGAAATAGGATAACCAAAGCCAATCCGCCATAAACGCGCCCCGACGCAATTCTATATCTTGAAGGCGCGTCCCGGCGCACCTGCGCCCCGACGGATTTTCACACTAAGCAAGTGCGCCCCGATGCAGATGGTATCCATCAAACTTATTTTTCTTCTTTAAGTTCCATTCCATCCGCTTCTCATCCCGATCAGTCCCTGCATACAAACCAATGCACATGCATGAAAAAGAATCTAAAACATACTTAAAGTAGCGATATCCTAGGTTTAAATGGCATTGATTCGTAGGTATAAAACCTACTTATCAAATACCCCCAAACTTAAGATTTCTCTTGTCCTCAAGTGAAAACACAAACAAAATGAAAATAACCAACAACGTATCTATATGTATGCAAATGTATGACGTACTTCCTACATGCCTACGAATCTAGCAATCAATTAACATGTTTTTCAGCACAGGCCTCAAAGATATCATAAGATACTCAAACAATACTGAAAATTCAATGTATAGTTCATCAGCAATCTATCAGTCCATCCAACCCTGTCCTCACCCATGTTATGCGTGTGTGCTCGTTAACCATTCTAATCACCAACAATTCAAAAACATCACATACAAACTTCTTAGAGGGAAAATTTCAGTTATAACTCAAATATTCTGCATTCATGACAAAACTGATCAAACATAGTAATTATTGAGTTCGGGGATTTTAGATGAGGCTAATTATTCTTATTTTTCATTCACGGGTGCATTTTACGCTCCATCCCGTGTTCACAATTGACCGTGCAATGTCTACATCTATTAGGCTTTTCAATGTTACCCGTTTAGTAAACTTTTGACCAACGACTCCCAAACCAGATGGTTTTGGGGCACTAGGTGTAAAAACACCCCCAATGGCTTACTTATTCAAGTAACAAAGGCCATAGATACAAACCAGTCCATATGTTTATTCTCTCTTCTTCTTTTTTCAATTTTCTACTTTCTTCCTTTTTTTTATTTTCATTTTTCTTTCACCCCACTGACTCCCCCAACCTCAAGTTATTACTTCCTTTTAAACCTTTAATGACAATATAAAACTATCATCAAATTTTAACTAAGATTTTCCCCCCAGAAACAAGTTGTGACCCCTTAAACTAAGTTGATTAGACAGTTAAACTCTTACGTGCTAACCAGTTACACAAGTTTCAGAAAGAATCGAATTTTCACTTTGATTAAAATTAGAACTAATCATTAATCCTCACGTTTGTTTGTGTTAACATGCAATACCAATCCTATCATCGGCCGAGTTAAATACACGTTAATCCGTTGCTTAAACTCATGCAACCTATATGCCTAAATGCAAAGAATTTATTTTTGTGATTTTCTTAATTTTCTTAATTTATTTTATATATGTACCACGACGACGGTACATATTCTATATTCTAAAGTGCAATTAACTAATTTGCAAAATGAACTATGCTAATATGCAAACTAACTAACTATGTGATACTCTATCATGCAAACTAATTACCTAAATGACTAATTCTACCCCCAAACTTAAAAAATTCAATATCCTCATTGGATATAATAATAAAAGTACGAGGACTACCCTGAGCGATCAAGCGTCATGCTCGATCGGTGGATCCTCAGTAGGTAGGTCATCAACTAGGTCCTCAACAGGCGGTGGGGGGAGAAAAGCTGGTAACGGCATTGGAACTGGGAACTGGAAGCTTTCACCGGAGGTATTGAGTCTGGCAAATGTAGTTGCCAATGATGCGTTGAACTCATTTTGGGTTGCAAATATATGATCCTACTTGGAAGCCAACCCTTGGAGTCTCTGATCAAAATACTATTGCATGTTGCAAAACTGGGCGCTGAAAGTTGCCTTTGTGCGGGACTGAGGTTGCAGTCCTGGCCTGGTCATCTTCTTGCTCTTCTTCCTTAACAAAATCTTCATCCTGTACGTCTGCCTCTTCATCATCCTTATCAGTAGAAAATACAAATCCAAGGCCACGTGGGTGCGACTTCCCTCTTTTCTAACATCTATACCTCAGAATCAAATTCGGATTATGGCACAGTAGAGGCTACTGGATAGGCTCCGTGGAACTCCATTGTACCCCTGCCTGGGCACATAGTGTACATATCAATAATGGGTGAGGCAATCTGCCCTGAATTGATCCCCACAGATGTCGGCGAATAGAGTGATGGAAAAAGCGGCCCATGCCAATTGATCGATCTTTACAAATGGTGTAAAGTAAAATTGACCTTTCCTTTATGACATCGCTCGTGTGTGTGAAAGGTAGCAATTTGGCACAAAACAATGCATACCATATCTTCCGATATAGACTTAGGTGACCCGTCTGAAAGTGATATCCAATTGACCCCCATGTGGCGTCCGACTTACACAATTTTGTCAAAATCTACTCATAGTTTGCTCCACTTTCCTTGAGGGCCGAATATGAACCAGTTATTTGTGGCATACTGCTGTAATTGTTGATCTCTTGCATGGTAAATGGAACCATTTTTCCCCCTCATAAAAGTGAAGAATGGTGATTTGTCGGGAGCATTGGCGTAAAATTCCTTAACCATCGCCACTACGGCGGCGTCCGACTGTGCTACGAGCGTTTCCCATCGCCTCTCACAAATCTAATTAAACATACCCCCAATAAACTCGTTGGGGGACCAATCCACGCTCCGGTATCAATGATTTGCCTAATAGGTAATCGTCTCTCTCCGCCGCCTCAGCGTTCAAGAATTTTCGTCTGTCAAATTGCGGCGATGCGGTGGACGAACCTTCCCCACGTTGCCTTTTCTGTTGTCTTGAAGTCATTGTGTTGTAAGTGTGCCTCTAACTTGCAATTGAGTGCGGAAGTGGTTGATGAAGACTTTTGACAAACACTTGGTGCGCAAACTATTAGTGGTTGCTTATTTTTCCCCAAACTTGAGTTATTATGTCCACTTTGTGAATTCGACCATGAACTTGAGAAGAGTCCTGAAATAAAGTTGTTAAACTTCCCAAAATTCGATGTTACCTCTTTGTCCATGTCAAAATTTTCAGATTGTGGTTTTGTTGTGAAGAACTCCCCCTTTCCTTTGAATTCGGCTAAGTGTGAACCCGAGATGGTAGAGAGTGGTAATGATTTGATGAGGGGTCTCGAGATTGACTAGGAGATGGATTGTGGAGTGTGGTTTAGTCACAAAGTCTGTTTCCTCTTTGTGTTCGGTTGGGAGATTTGTTAGAGTTGGATTAGGATTGTGAGGGAGAACTGCCAGATTCAGACTTTTAAAATATAAAAATGTGACACGAGTTGGAGCGCAGCCATTTTGTACTGTAAAGCGCACTGGGGCGCAGTTGACCAGAGGGGTCTGTGCCAGGGCCCGATTTTCCTTCCCAAATCTGCGCTGGGGCGCAGTTTGGTTGCGACTTTACGCCGGGGCGCGTTTTTGAGCCTTGGACATGCGTCGAGGTGCTGTTTGATTTTCTACAGCTTTTTGGTTCTTCAATTTGCAGTTCATTTTGCATCACTTCTGATCTCATTATCCTTTCGGCTTCCATCCTGCAATCAAAACATAAGCATAATTAGTATCGATGTTTACTCGATAATTAAATACTACTCCTACTCTACAGCTCGTCCTAATCTACTGCTACTTTACTTAGTTAAAACAAACAACTTGCAAAACTTAAAATAAATAATTGATTGAGTTGCCTCCCATCAAGCGTTTGATTTATAGTCTTTCAGCCTGACTTCTCCCTATTGTTACACTGGATCGGCGAGGTCAATTGAGGTTGCTTGGCTATCAAGATTGCCACCCCAATAATGCTTTAAGTGTTGGCCGTTGACTTTGAATGTTCCGAACGAGTCCCGACTATATACTTCAATGGCTCCATGTGGAAACACTGTCTTGATGGTAAAAGGGCCCGACCACCTGGATTCATAGTTTTTCGAGAAATAATTTCAACCGAGAATTGAACAGTAATACTGACAGGCCCGGTTCAAACTTTCTATCCATTATTTTCTGATCGTGCCATTACTTGACTTTTTCTTTGTAAAACTTTGAATTATCGTATGCTTACAGGTGGAATTCATCTAACTCATTGATTTGCAAAAGTATTCTCTCCCTTGCTGCTACTAGATCAAAGTTAAGTTTCTTGATTGCCCAATAAGATTTATGCTCGAGTTCTACTGGAAGGTGACACGCCTTTTCGTAAACTAACTGATATGGTGTCATGCTTATTGGGGTCTTGTACGCGGTCCAATTATAAGCCCAAAAAGCGTTGTCTAATTTTACTGACCAGTCTTTTCGATTTGGATTTACCACTTGCTCTAGGATTTTCTTGACCTCTCGGTTAGAAACTTCGGTTTGGCCACTTGTCCGAGGATGGTAGGCTGTGGCGATTCGGTGGTTAACTCCATACTTAGTCAAGAGAACAGTGAAGTACTTATTACAAAAATGGCTCCCTTCATCACTGATAATTGCCCTTGGGGTGCCAAATCGGGTGAAGATATTCTTTTGTAAGAATTTTAGTACTACCTTCGCAACATTTGTTGGTAACGCAACTGCCTCAACCCATTTCGATACATAGTCAATTGCCAATAGGATGTACAAATTACTAAATAAAGACGAAAATGGTCCCATGAAGTCGATTCCCCATACATCAAAAACCTTGACTTCCAAAATCATGTTGAGAGGCATCTCATTCCGCTTAGAAATATTCCCCACTCGTTGACATCTATCGTAGTTTTTCACGTATTGATGTGCATCTTTGAACAACGTGGGCCAGTAGAAGCCTACATGAAGGACTTTTGCGGCAAGTTCTTTCGCTCCCGTAGTGTCCCCCATATAATAAAGCGTGACATATCTGTAATATGCTCTCTACTTCACATTTTGGCATACATCGCCGAATCATTCTGTCAGCACACTGTCGGAACAGATACGATTCATCCCACATATACCATTTCACATCGTGTAAGAATTTCTTCTTTTGTTGGTGTGTCAAATCTGGTGGGAGAATATTACTTACCAAGTAATTCGCAAAATCGGCATACCATGGGAACTCATCGTGGATTAGAAATAATTGTTCATCTAGAAAAGACTCTTTGATCACTACCTTGTCTATCTCGTCCTGATTCGGGTTTTCCAGTCATGAAAGATGATTAACCACCTGATTTTTTGTCCCCTTCTGGTCTTTAATCTCTAAATCAAACTGTTGGAGGAGCAAAATCCAACGAATCAGTCTCGACTTTGCATCTTTTTTTGCAACTAGATATCGGATGGCCGAGTGATCTGTGTATACCACCACCTTAGTCCCTACCAAATACGAGCGAAACTTATCAAACGCGTACACAACAGCAAGTAATTCCTTTTCGGTGGTTGTGTAGTCATACTGTGCATCGGTCAATTTTTTGCTCGCATAATAGATGGCATGAAAGACTTTCTCCCGACGTTGTCCAAGCACAGCTCCTACTGTATAGTCACTGGCATCACACATTAGTTCTGACGATATTGTCCAATCTGGTGCTATGATCACGAGGGCTGTGGTTAGCTTCTTCTTTAATTTCTCAAATGCCGCTAGACAGTCTTCATCAAATTTGAACGATACATCTTTTTCCAAGAGACTACATAGTGGCTTTCTGATTTTGGAGAAATCTTTGATGAATCGACGATATAATCCAGCATGTCCGAGAAAACTCCGAATACCCTTTACTGAAGTAGGCGATGGCATATTTTCAATTGTCTCTAATTTAGCTCAATCAACTTCCAAACCTTTTCCAGAAACTTTATACCCAAGTATTATCCCCTCTTAGACCATAAAATGGAATTTTTCCTAATTGAGCACCAGATTGGTCTCAACACATCTTTTCAGAACCAGGACTAGGTTTTCAAGACACCTGTCAAAAGATTACCCGAATACTGAAAAGTCATCCGTAAACACTTCCACACTGTGCTCCACCATATCTGAAAAGATTGCCATCATGCAACGCTGAAAGGTTGTCGGTGCGTTACACAGTCCAAATGACATCCTTCTAAAGGCAAAGGTGCCATAGGGGCATGTGAACGTCGTCTTCTCTTGATCCTCTGGTGCAATCATAATCTGGTTGTATCCTTAATACCCATCTAGTAAGCAATAGTACTCATACCCAGCTAGTCTGTCCAACATCTGATCAATAATGGCAAAAGGAAAATGGTCTTTTCTGGTTGCCTTATTCAGTTTTCTGTAGTCCATGCAAACCCTCCATCTAGTCACTGTCCTCATTGGTATCAGTTCGTTGTTCTCATTCTTTACTACTGCCATACCACCTTTCTTCGGGACATATTGAACCGGGCTCACCCATGCACTATCTAAAATTGGGTAGATAATTCCAACATCCAGCCATTTCAAAATTTCCTTCTTCACTACCTTTTTCATGATTGGGTTAAGCCTCATTTGTTGTTCCAGTGTTGGCTTGCCATCTTCCTCCATCAGAATCTTGTGCATATAGAATAAAGGGTTGATTCCTTTGATGTCGGCTATAGTCCATGCAATAGCAGATTTGTATTCCCTCAAAACTCTTAACAGCTTACTTTCCTACAATTCGTTAAGCGTAGATGCAATAATAACAGGTAAAGTAGATGAATTACCCAAATAAGCAAACCTGAGGTGATTGGGTAAGGGTTTGAGTTCTAGTGCTGGTGGTTCCTCTAGAGATGGCTTCATCCTTGCTGATGAAGTTTCTGCTGCTTCCAATGGCTCAAATGGTAATTTGAACTTGATCACTCTTGGATGTGCCTCTAATAATTACAGATATTCCAATAACTCTAGCTCATCTCCATTACAGTCTCCTATCAATGTTGCTTCTAAGGGGTCGGTACTCAGTATCGGATGTTTTTCATCACCCACCACCTTGTCGATTATATCCATCCGAAAACATTGCTCATCCTCTTTGGGGAAGTTCCTGGCCTTAAACAAGTTGAAGGTTACCTCTTGATCTTGAACCCTCATGGTCAACTCTCCTTTCTGAACATCGATGAGAGTCCTACCTGTTGCCAAAAATGGTCGCCCAAGGATTATCAAAATATCCTTATCCTTTTCATAGTCCAAGATTATGAAACCACCTGGGAAGATGAATTTGTCCACTTTTACCAAGATATCCTCAACAATTCCCCGTGGATATGTTATCGATCTATCCGCCAGCTATAGGGAGATGTTTGATGGTCTAGGTGCAGGTAAACCTAACTGAGTATAAACTGAAAGTGGCATGAGGTTTATACTTGCACCTAAATCACACAGACATTTGTTTAAGGCCAAACTCCCTATTTTGCATGGAATGGTGAAACTACCCGAATCTTTCAACTTTGGTGGAAGCTTCTTTTACAATATCGCACTACATTCCTCCGTTAGTGCCACAGTCTCGATGTCCTTAAATTTCTTTTTCTTTGACAAAATATCCTTCATGAACTTGGCATAACTAGGTATATGCTCTAATGCCTCCGCGAAAGGAATGTTGATGTGTAGCTTTTTGAACACGTTCAGAAATTTAGTAAACTATTGTTCTAATTTCTGTTTTTGAATCCATTGTTGAAATGGTGGTGGTGGGTAGACTATCGGGTAATAACTTGTTCTTTTACCGCATCTTTTTCTCCTTATTTCTCTTCCATTGTCTCTTTCACACGTGGCTCAACTTGCTCATTAGTCGTCGGCTTCTCTGAATTCTGCTTGACTAACTATTTTCCACTACGAAGTGTAACAGCTTGACATTGTTCATGACCTCCCCTCGAATTATTCTCGGTATCACTTGGCAAAGTTCCTTGGGGTATACTATTCAATGCACTAGCAATCTGTCCCATCAGAGTTTCTAGATTCTTTATCGCAGCCGCTTGAGTTTTTATTGCCGCTTCATTTCCCGTTATGTATTTTTCCAGTATCTCCTCCAAATCGGTCTTTTTCTCTTGATGCGGAGCTGCCTATTGATGTTGATTCTAAAAACAAGGGGGTATGATGGTCATGGAGCCTGTTGCTGAGTCTGATTCTGGTTGTTGCTCCATGAGAAATTCGGATGGTTCCTCGCCCCCTGATTATATGCATTCTAATATGTGTTAGGTGGCCTGTTATAGCTACCCACAAACTGAACTGAAGCTGGGTTGATCGCACACTGTTCTGTCGGATGCTCACCTGCACAAAGTTCACATATAAATGCTACCCGCTGCACGTTTCCCATACATATGGCATCCATCTTCTTCGATAACGCCGCTATTTGTGCAGATAGAGCTGTCATAATATCCACCTCCAAAATTCCTGCCGCTTTGGGTTGAGTCATTCTCTTAGTCGGCCACTGATAGTTGTTTATAGACATTGTTTCTATCAAGTCCCATGCCTCCTCAAATTTCTTTGGTAGAAAAGCTCCACCTGAGGCTGCATCGATGCTGGTTCGTATATGACTCCCTAACCCATTGTAGAATGTGTTTTTTTGCATCCAGTGCGGTAGTCCATGATGAGGGCATTTTCTCAACAGCTCTTTGTACCACTCCCATGCTTCATATAATGGCTCTCTTTAAAGCTGTGCAAATGAAGATATCTTAGTTCTCATTTTATGTGTCTTTGAAGGCGGGAAGAACTTAGCCAAAAATTTCTGCGCCAAATCGTTTCAGGTGGTGATTGATCCCGGTGGTATAGACTAGAGCCAACCCTTTGCCTTATCTCTGAGTGTGAATGGAAATAACCTTAATCTGATTGCATCATCTAAAACCCCATTGCACTAGAAGGTATCGCAGATTTCTATAAAACTGATAATGTGCTTGTTTGGGTCATCATTCGAAAGACCCCCAAATTGGCGGTTATTCTGCACCATATGTATCGTTCCAGGCTTTATCTCAAAGTTGTTAGCATTAATTGCCGGCCTAGTGATACTTAACTGAACTTCTGATATCCGCGGTGTAGCATAATCCAATAGTGCTTTCTTTTCTGGTTCAACCATGTTTTCATTGGGTGTTTAAAGTTCTTCTCGAGTTTTTTGTATCCACTTGCTCAACCTCTAAAACCGCTTGTCAATGTCGTCCTCGTAAGGCAACAACTCTAGCTTTTGTGATCGAGTTTGCATACACTACTCAAGCGTACCTGAAATAACCAATCAAACAAAAATAAGAATATATATATATATATATATATAACTAAAATTGATCTAATTAAACTGATATTGTAAGTAATAAACGCAATTATTGTCCCCAATAATAGTGCTAAAATCTTGTTGGGTAAAATCTATACGGGCTATGTAACACCCACAAATCCGGGTTCTCTAACCCCGATTCGATTGTCAAGATACAATACAAATATCCACCTCTAAACAACATACAATAACTAAATGCGGAATATAATAAACGTATGTCATTCATTCAAAAGGTGTTACTAGTCCCAAGATTCGATAACCTTAATACAACATACAAACATACCCTAGAATAATCATTAGGGTTCATATTACATAACAGTAACTAAACTAATCATAAAGCAAAGTCTACTCCTTGCAAACTATTCCTACATCTTTCCTTTACTCTTGTCCTTCCCTGAAGTCTCGGGCTTAACTGCAATAGAAGTCATGATATAGCAAGAATGAGCAACAAGTTTGCTCAACAAGTTTAAATATAACAATAAAGGATATATCATGATGAATAGAAAATATCTGACAATGAATTCAACAATATGAATATCGGAAGCAGGAATAATGATTGCTTTTAGAATAACTGATAGTCAAGTAGACTTCGAACTATAAAACTCCAATGGAATCAATGGCTGATTGACCCTTTAGTTACTGGCTACAGAATAAGTACTTGAGGGGATATATGCATAACATTCAACTTTACTGTTTGTATCTTACATTAGATACCTGGGGTACTCCCCTATCATATAAGGGGTGTTCTTTCAGTCTAAGAATCCTACCATCAATTGTTTTGGATAGCTTTTATAAAACTTCAAATAATTGTCTGACCGAACAACGGTTCAGACTCTATCTGACGCAGTTCAAGAATTATAGAACTTTAAATAATGTACAAGTCCAAGACTGTACGAACTCAAGTGCACCAAGTGCGAATATCAATACGATCGATGTGGAATAATTTCAAAGTAATTAAACCACCTAAAGCATACTTGGAAATAAGGTCCAAGCGTCAATAAATAACTAGCAACACAATAATAACCTGCTCAATACAATATGAGAAGGATAGGAAACTTGCACAATAAAAAGTGAAGTTCAAAAACTTGCACAATATTCAAAGTTGTGTAAGATAGGAAACTTGCATTCAATATAACAATCAAATGAAGTTAGGAAACTTGCTCAATATAAATTTGAGTAAAGTTAAGGAACTTGCCTGTTTGCTCAGCTACAAATAAGTTCTAGCTTTAATTAAACTTGCTGAAATAACCTAACATTAACAAGTCGGTATTTCAATTAGCATGTGTAAACTAATACGAGTCTACACTTACAAGAATCTATATCATATAAGTCTATCCATAATTTACGTAAGTCAATCTAAACATGTCTTAGGTTTAACAACTTTAGATTACCTAGTTACTATGCATCAATATAGGCTTGAACATATAGCACTTCAATTTAATCATGCAGTACAGTTTAAGATGCATACATTGCAAGGTTCTGTTCATATCTCAAGGTTATAATGTTCAATGTCGGACATCCTTATACTTTAAGCAAAAATCAAGTTCATGCTTCAAGAATGTACTTTCAAGTTTGAATCCTAACATGCTCACCCTAATCCAATTCAAAATCATATGTTTTCATGCCAATCATTCACATACTTTAAGCAATATACGTTCATGTTTCAAAATCGGTTACTAAAGTCTTGTTATCACATAACAAGGTTAAACAATATTCCGTAGTCATGCTTGTGTGTAAACAACACATGTATACCTTAATCCACATAATTCATGCCTTAGAATGAATATGCATGCATATGTGAAATCCGTATATAAATAGGTGAGCTTCATGTCAATACGTCTATAGGCATGCTGAACTCCTATTCTTAATGCTTGCATGCTCATAACATAACTCACATGGTAATGGATGTTATTAATTTTTAAATCTTAAATTTTCTTTTAAATCGCACGAAGTCAACAAAGGCATCATAATACATGCAAGGCATCTCGATATATATTTCATATGTATTAGAAACACATATTTAAACCACATAAACGTTCTCATATGGTCAGATTCTAAAAGACGTTAACCTTGGTCAAGTTCGTTTTCAAAAGTCTTAAGTTTCTCTTTGAAATCGTTGAAATCTTGCAATCGTGCATGCTAGTGTGTTCAACACTTTAAACATACATTTCGTGTCAATATAGACCATACGGTCATGCTCATAAAATCAAAATATGTTCATGCTACTTATATGACAAAGTTCACATTCGAAACTATAATTTTCATTTCCAAAACATACGCTTTCCTTACATAACACATACTATCATGGCTATGACATACATATAGTACCAAGAAGTTTATATTATGAATTAATATCAGTTTCCACGCTTGACAAAAGAGTGCCATCAATATAGCATGGACATAAAACAAAACAGAAACCAAGTGGTCTGGTACAGGCCTGGCGTAGCTGCGCCGCTGGCCAGTTCAATACTGGCACAGCTGCGCAGTTTCCTGGGCCGTCCAGGAACTGCCTCTGGTCGGCAGAGACTCAACCCAACTCAGAAAATTTCCAACGAATTCTATTCTAACATGATATTTTGCAATTCTAAGTTAACATAACAACTTATATAATACATAGAAAGCATTCTTCAATCAAATGGTCATTCAATTTCGTATAATCAAGAATTAGATAATGAAGAACAAGAATGGAAACTATTGAAATTATACCTCTGCAATTTGTATATCCACTTCTCCCTCACTGATATCTCTCTTGCTATCAATTCTATACATAAAGAAATCTTAGTAATTTCAAAATGAGAAGGAGAAGAGCTCTTATATAAACAAATGAATACACGGTTCAAGCAATTGTTCATCAATTCAATCCAATAGATTGTTCAGTAACATGGAAGTTAACAGAGAGTGGGTGAATCAAATCATGAAATCCACATCCCTTATAATCATAAGCTAGGATTGCTAAATTTGAGAAGAGAGTAGGCTAGTGTAGGCTTGTGGTTGTTCACGTGAATGAGAGGAAATTGAGGATGGGACTCTAATTATGGGACAACCACTAATCTCAGCAATCTTGCAATGTGTGTATAATATATGCCCATACTTAGGCTATATAATATAATACACTTAGGTTATATGATATATATACACATAGTATATACTTAAGCTACATGTATCCATTCCATATATATTTAAATGGGTGTTACTCATGTTATTTCAAATAGCAATTATTCATGTACGTTTTCCTTAATACCGAATGTAAAGTAATTGGATATTATTATTACTCATTATTATAACTGTTATCATTATAATAACTTACTGATATCAATTATTTATTGATATTACTATATGTTGATGAAGTATACATGAATGTTTACTCACACACTTCATGTCACATAAACAATATTATTGTGTAACTCTACTAATGCAAATAAATCTTACTATATAGTCTCTATATAACACACATAGCCATATCAAAAGTCACATTATATTATATACATTATAGATAACTACCATATATTAAAGGTTTAACATATAGCATGCTTGTAGGAAACAATTAATCAAGTAAATATAATATTATTATATTTATTAATCTCTCATTTATTAATTATTATTTATTCATAATAATTGTTAATTAACACATTATCAATTATTTACTCATAATTGCAATTAATCAATATGTTCAAATCTTGCCACTATATTCAAATAAATTGAATA
Organism: Panax stipuleanatus; assembly: GCA_020205555.1. Lineage (NCBI taxonomy): Eukaryota > Viridiplantae > Streptophyta > Magnoliopsida > Apiales > Araliaceae > Panax > Panax stipuleanatus. Next base: position 64,650,571 of record CM035119.1, on the reverse strand, counting down.
TTTAATTATTAGTAATCCTATCAATTCTTTGATATTAAAGTCTTAGGGTTAGTCCACTAATTTAAATAACCATTAGTGACTCCCTTTAACCATTTCACAAATTCACATAACCACATAAGGTTTAAATAAGCTCACAAAACTAACTCGTTAAAATTAAATCACATATTTAATTAACAAGGAGTTTAAAATTCACGGTCTTTACATCCCTCCCCCCTTATAAAAATTCCATCCTTGGAATTATAAAAATAAGGTTACTCAAATAAAAACGTATAATTCGCTTTCATCTTCTCTTCTAGTTCCCACGTATATTCTTCGACTGCGTGATTCCTCCAGAGAATCTTGACGGAGTGGATGATCTTATTCCTCAGCTTAAGTTCCTTCCTATCTAGTATCTGGACAGGACCTTCTTCTTATGATAAGTCTTTCTCGACTTGAATCGGTTCATATAAGATAACGTGCTTATAGTCCGGTTTATACAGCCGCAATACTGACACATGAAACACGTTGTGGATGTGCTCAAGTTCAGGAGGTAATGCTACCTCGTACGCCACTTCACCGACTCGCCTCAAAATCTCGAACGGTCCTATGAACCTAGGGCTCAACTTGCCCGTCTTCCCAAAACGAATCTTCCCTTTCCAGGGAGATACTTTCAGGAATGCATAGCTTCCTAATTCAAAATCTTTCTTCTTACGATGTAAGTTCGCATACTTCTTCTGGCGATCTTGAGCCGCTACCAGTCGGGCTCTTATCACCTTGATAATCTCTACAATCTGCTGTACCAATTTCGGTCCCAACAGTCGACGTTCACCTACTTTGTCCCAACACAAGGGCGTTCTACATTTCCTCCCATACAGTTCTTCGTACAGCGGCATTCCAATATTGGCATGATAACTATTGTTATACGCAAACTATACTAATGGAAGGTGATCCTCCCAGCTACCCTTGAAGTCCATCACACAAGCTCGGGGCATGTCTTCAAGTGTTTGAATTGTTCTCTCGCTTTGTCCATCGGTCTGCGAATGATACGCAGTACTCACTCGTAGTTATGTCCCCATTCTTTCTTGAAGACTCTTCCAGAAATTGGACGTGAATTGCGGATCTCTATCAGATATAATAGATACTGGCACCCCATGTCTCGAGATAATTTCCTTGACATACAATTTGGCTAACTGGTCCAAACTATACTTAATCTTAATCGGCAAAAAGTGAGCTGACTTGGTAAAACAATCTACAATTACCCATATGGCGTTGTGCCCTTTCTGCATTGCCGGAAGTCCCACCACAAAGTGCATCGTGATGTGCTCCCACTTCCATTCTGGAATCTCTAACGGTTGTAATAACCCACTTGGTCGTTGGTGCTCTGCCTTGACCCTTTGACAAGTTAGACATCTACTTACGCATTCCGCAACCTCTCTCTTCATGTTTGGTCACCAGAAGTGGTGACAAAAATCTTGGTACATTTTCGTGCTTCCTGGGTGTATCGAGTAAGCCCCGAACTCAAAACTTCAGTTTCAAAGATCAATTTTTGACAGTGTCCAGCAATTGGGCTTCCTTTCAAACAAAACTCGGTTAGGTTTGGTACAACCATTTCAAATCTACCAACTGGCGACTCTATAAAACGTTCAAATCGTCGACATGAATAAGGGTAGACAAAACTTAGGAAGAGAGAAAGATTCGGGTTTGATCCGACCCGAATTTTTCCATCGACATCGACAATACTAATGTAACTCTAGAAATTACTAATTATGTTCTTCCATGGTTTTCATGAAAAGATGTTTTAGAACTTCTTTGTAATTTGATTTTTCATGGTGTTTTGTGTAAATATGAATTATATGTGTTAAATTGTATATATAAACTATTATATATGATTTATGTGAGTAATTAAACTATTTATCTCATGTAAATATAATGAACATGAAGAAATAATGTTCATAGCAATTTATAGTGAAGTAGTATGAAAAAAAAATGTTTCTTTGATATTAAAATTGATGTTTACTTCATGTTATGTTATGTAAATTGATTATAGATTATGATAACATGTTAAGGAATGAACATAACATGATTTGAATTACGTGATTTGGTTTAAAAACAAAGTCACAGTGTTTATTTTTTTCAACACAATTAACAATGGAGTTTTCTTCAAAATCATGAAATTAAAGGATTTCAATTGAGTGTTGTGATGTTTCTATGTGTTATAACATGTTAGAAACATAAAATAAGATTCTGTAAAGTTTTATATGTATTATATGAGTTGAAAATTGAGTTTGATCAGAGAAAATAAGCTAAAATGGCTTTTTCCTGCACTATTCGCTAGGCTGTCTGTGTCTGACGGTGACATGACGCCGCAACACCAGTCCTTTGAGTAAACAGGGAGATGCAGCGCCACAGCAGCACCTGGTGATGTGGCACGGCGCAACAGCTCTAGTTCAGAGTGTTAACTAGAGCGTTGCACCGCCAGGTCCGGTTCTGCAAAGCTGATGACGTGGCATTGAGCGACAGCACCGGTTCCATGCTATTTCACTCGCGCTGCAGCGTCGAGGCAGCGTTGGCTATAGTTTAGTGTGTGGCGCAGCAGCGCCACCTATGCAGTATAGCCATAAAATAATAATTAAATGTACAATTCTTTGAGAATGTTAATGTAATAAATATAAAAGCATGTTAATAAAATTATAGGCCAATTGGACAGTATGACATCATATTTTTAATATGAAATGTATGATTTTAAATTATAATTTGATTGATTATTAAGCTTGATGTGAATGTGTGATTTGATGATGCTATGTGATAACTAATGATTTAAACCTAATAACAAAAGAATGGTGAGTTAACTTAGATGGGTTAACTAATGATGTGATGTAGCTATATAGTAACTAATTTGTGTTACTATTGTTAATAATGTTTACGTAGGATAAATTATGGAACGAGTTAATAATTGCTAGCTTACGCGCGAGGCAAGTTTCTTACCCTACTTTCAATTGAGCAAGTTTTCTAGTTATACTCTTTAAATTGAGCTAGTTATTCTATCCTTTCTAGTTTACAATTGAGCAAGTTCTTTTAATTTCATATTGGACAAATGTCTTATTAAGTTTCATTATTGAAAATAATCTAACCTTGACTTAATTGTTCAAGCAATGTTTTATTGTATCTTTCAAATGCTTTAAGGTTATTTCTAAAGCATGATTAGTAAATATGATGTCTATTGTTATGACTCATAGTTATTTCATAATTGTTTTATTTTTGAACTCGTTAATTATTGTAAGTTGATTCAACTACTCCTTAGTTGATGATAGTTGAACTCTAAATTACCCTTTAAGCTTATCCAAACAACACTTTCTTTGGTGCGGACTCGTTAATTAAAACTGAGACGAACAACCCTAGTAATAAGGGATTACCATGCGAAAGCATTAAGATGTTTGTGCACAATACATGCTACGAATGGTTGATCCCCCTAAGTACGAGTTAGAGTCCATATAAGTAGAAATACTTACCACCTGGAACATAGTTCAAGGTCTTGTGACCCTCAGATGAATTCTAAATCCTTTATTCAATTTTTGATTATCGATGATAGAAATGTTTATTCAAGTCAATTGAACTTATTCAGTGAAATGTCATCATTATTGATTGTTATTTCAAGTGATCTTTTGTTTGCTCACGCTTGCATATATAACCATTGCAGCCAAAGTTGAGAAAGTTGACGAGCCGTCAACAAGCAAAGGCAAGGGCAAGATGAACAAGTGAAGTCTTGTTTAATTTGATTATATAATTTTTGTATAAGACTTAATTTATTTATGTGACGTTTTATTTTCGCGCTTTATGACGATGTTTAAGGTTAGAAACCTGGGAACGTTTTAACAAGTTTGTAATCCTTTTATAAGGAAGATTTTTAATTATTTAGGTTGTAATTTATTTTGTATTCCTTATTTATGGGCAGTTAGTTATGTTTTATTTAGAAAGTGAACACAAAATCCTGTGAAAATGAAGTACCCGGATTTGGGGGTGTCACAAGTTGGTATCAAAGCTTTAAGTTATAAACATTAGCTGGGGAACCTTTGGTAGTAGCCTTATAGGAGATCGAAAAGATAGTGATGATAGTCAAGATAATAAACTACCTTATGTGCTATGTGCATATGTTTATGTACACGAAGGGTATTGATCGGTATCACATAATAATTAAACCTTAAAATTTTGTTATCAAGATGACGAATGTTGGAGAGTCCAGTCAGGCTAGGGAGGAGTTACCTCAAATGGCTAGGGATGAGGAGCCCCGAGACTTCCAGACTGTCTGGGAGCAGTTGGTTCAGAGAGAGCCATCTCCACTAATCACAATAGTGGGTCAGGAGTATGAGCCAGTCTTTGACAGAGATGACGAGGATGAATCAGAGGAAGAGGAGGAGGATCCTGAACAGGAATTTTCACCTAACTCTATCAGCGTTGTGATGTACAAGGAAGTCTAAGACAGCGACATTGAGCTGAAGGGTAGAGTTGGAGAGCTAGAGGAACTGGAGGGTGTGAGTCAGACCACCATATAGCAGAAGGAGGCGACGATTCAAGATCTGGACGAGCGTCTTGGAAACGTGGAATGGGATCTAGTACACGTAGGGGGAGAGAGAGATGATGCACTGGCTGAACTAGAGAAACTGAAGATTGACATAAAAGAGTAGTCGGCAAAGTGTGCCAGAGCCGAGGATGCGTTCTTGAAAGCTACTCAACGTGAAGATCGTGCTGAATACGAGGTTCAAGTGAAGAAGGCCAAGCTGAAGGAGACAGACTATGCTTTTCATTCAGCGATAGACAGGGCCCAGGATCGTGTATTTTATTACCCAGCTAAGTTCAATTATTTGCTGTGGTATATGGTGGATCGTAGAATAGTGTTTTGGGTGATGGAAGAAGAGTGTGGAGAAGCTATGCGACGTCTTAACATGCCTAGATAGTGTAATGATAACTATGTGTTTATTTATGTATTAAATAAATGTAAGTCCCTGAGTTTATGATAAATAATGGGATAAGATGATGATGTAATCCTGTAACTTATTTTAGTGCAGGAAAGATGATGTAAATAGCAGAAATACTATCTATTCTATGTTTTAAAAACTATGAATGAATAAAATATCGAAGTTATTGAAGTGCTATGTGTTCAAGTGTGAATTTATTTATGTTAAATATTTAAGTTGATCTTAAATATTTAAGAGATGAGTAGGGATATAATAAGAGTAAATCTTAATAGAAAGATACCTCCTAGAAGAAGACCAACACGTCAGCAACAAAAGGGTTCTACAAACAACAACAACAACGATGAGGCGAATGCCAATCCAGTTAAGCAACTGGTGAATTTGTTAATGGGAGCGCTTGCGAATTAGACGCAAGTACAAGCTGTGACGTTCAAGGAATTCAAAGAGATATGACCGCCGAAATTCAAAGGATTTGTGAATTGAGGCCCAGACGTGGGTGATAGAAATGGAAAAGGTCTTCGATGTGGCCAGAATCAATGACAACCAGAAGACGGCTTTTGTGACATTTATGCTAAAGGCAAAAGCTAGCTACTGGTGGCAAGCTAACAAGACTCGAGGAGGAGAAGGTGTTATAGCATGGGACAGATTCAAAGAGATGTTCTTTGAGATTTACATTCCGGTAAGCTAGCTTAACTAGTTGGAGGTTTAGTTTCTGGAGCTGAAGCAGGGAGCAATGTCAGTGCCGGAATACGCTGCAAAGTTCAATGAGCTTGCAAGGTTTGCAAAGTACCAGGTCAGTACTGATGAGAGGAATGTAAGAAGGTTCGAGCAGGGTTTGAAGCCCTTATTTTACAGTAAAGTCTCCATGTTCCAGCTGAACACGTTTGCTGCAGTATTGGAAAAGGAAATCATCGCGGAAGGTGGGAGTGATGCCTTAACCAGATATAACCAAGACCAAAAAAAGTAGAAGAATGAGACTGAGAATAAAGCTGGTGGAAGTGCTGTCAACAATCAGAAGAGGAAGTGGAACGACAACATATCTGCTGGAAGTCAACAGGGAGGTCAGCAGAAGAGAAGGTTTTAAGCTTGCGCTATATGTGGGAAGAATCACAATGGAGTGTCCTTGAGAGAAACGTGGGTATATTTCAACTGTGGTCAGGAAGACCACATTGCGCCAAATTATCCTAACCCGAAGATAGGAGCTTGCTTCACGTGTGGATCGAAGGATGACATGGCTTGGGATTGCCCTAAGAAGCCAGTTGGAGGGTCGAATGGTGGAAGAGGAACCAACAGCGGAAGTACTTTGACTATTGTTGGACCACCGTAGATGAGCCGACCCACTGCCAAAACATTCAACATAACCGTGCAGGATGCTATGCAGTCAAAGGATGTGGTGTCCGGTATCATTCTGATCAATGGTATTAATGCTTATGTATTATCCAATTTGGGTGCTACTTGTTCATTTATATCTGATGAATTTGCTAAGAGTTTAGACTTGCCTAAGGAGGAATTAATTTACCCTTTGAATATAAAGATTGCAAATAGGGAGGTTATTACTGTTAGGTTTGTACAAAAGAACTGTAGATTGGTCATTAAGGGTCATGAGTTGATGGTAGATTTAATTATGATAAAACTTGGGGAATTTAATGTTATATTGGGTATGGATTGGTTGTTCAACTATGGTGCGGTAATAGATTGCCAGAAGAAATCTGTGAACCTTACGATTCTGTCGAAGGTAGTGTTTTATAATAGCAAGTCGCCTAGGAAAGCGAGTTGTCTAATGATTATGCAGGCCAAGAAACTATTGAAGCAAGGTTGTGTAGGGTACTTAGCCTACATAGTGGATACTCGTAAGGAGAGTCCAAAGTTAGAAAAGATATCAGTTGTTAAGGAGTTTGTGGACGTGTTTCCAAGCGATTGCCAGGATTTTCGTCGGATTGAGAAATAGAGTTTGTGATCGACTTAGCGCCGGGGACTGCTCCGATATAGAAAACCCCGTACAGAATGGCTCCGGTAGAGATGAAGGAGTTGATGGTTCAGCTGTTGGAATTACTGAACAAGAAGTATATTCAGCAGAGCATATCATAGTGGGGAGCGCCGGTATTATTCGTCAAAAAGAAGGATGGATCAATGCGGCTTTGTATTGATTATAGGGAGTTGAACAAAGTCACGATCAAGAATAAGTATCCTTTGCCAAGAATCGATGATTTATTCAATCAGCTAAAGTGAGCAAGATACTTCTCAAAAATACATTTGAGAAGCAGGTATCATCAGTTGAAGGTAAGGAGAGAGGATGTACCAAAGACTACATTTAGAACTCGGTATGGACAGTTCGACTTCTTGGTGATGTTATTTGGTCTAACGAATGCACCTATGGCATTTATGAACTTAATGAATAGGGTGTTTAAGCCGTTTCTAAACATGTTCGTAGAGGTGTTCATAGATGACATTTTGGTCTATTCCAAAACTAAGGAGGAACACATTGAACAGTTGAGGCTGACATTGGAATCGCTAAGACTGGAGAAGTTGTATGCAAAATTTGCAAAATGCGAATTCTGGTTAGAACGTGTGCAATTTCTTGGCCACGTGATTGACAAAGATGGAATTTCAGTAGATCCGTCGAAGGTTAAAGTTGTAATAAATTGGGATCTGCCGAAAACACCTTCAAAAGTTAGGAGTTTCTTGGGATTGGCAGGTTACTACATGAGATTCATACAAGACTTTTCTAAAATCGCAACTCCGTTGACAAATTTGACTCGAAAAACAGTGAAGTTCGTTTGGAGGAAAAAGTATGAGGAATGTTTTCAAGAACTGAAGAAGAGGTTTAGTGTTGCACCTGTGTTATTTTTGCCGGATAGTACAAGAAATTTCGTGGTATACAGTGATGCATCACATAAAGGACTAGGCTGTGTTCTGATGCAAAACGGCAAAGTCATAGCTTATGCATCACGTCAGCTGGAGGACTATGAGAAAGGGTATCCGACCCATGATTTAGAATTGGCGACAGTAGTGTTTGCTCTAAAGATATGGAGACACTACCTATATGGAGAGAAGTGTGAGATATATACAGACCATAAGAGTCTGAAGTATATTTTTACACAAAAAGATTTGAATATACGCCAAAGAAGATGGTTGGAGTTTATCAAGGATTACGATTGCGAGATTCTTTACTACTCGGGTAAAGCAAATATCGTTGCCGACGCCTTAAGCAGAAAGGGTCAGGAGAAGTTAATATTGTTAACTGCTCAGGATCCATTGGTGAATGAGATGGCTAAGTTGGAGCTGAAAGTAAAGTATCCGAAGGAATCAGCTGAAAAGCTGTTTCAGATAACTGGTTCAACCTTGGTGGACAAGGTGAAAGAAGCACAACTACATGATGAGGAGTGTGAGAAGATCCAGAAGAGAATAACCGATGGTGAAGAAATAAAGTTCAAGATTGATACTGATGTATTGCTACGGTTTGAAGGAAGAATTTGGGTACCGCCAGTACCAGAAGTCAAAGAGGAAATTCTGAGTGAAACTCATAGTTCAAGATATTCGATTCACCCTGGGAGCACAAAGATGTACCAGGATCTCAGACAATATTTTTGGTGGCCGAATATGAAGAGAGACGTTGTTGAATGTGTTACGAAATGCTTAACATGTCATAAAGTCAAAGAAGAACATCAGAGACCAAGTGGATTATTACAACCGTTGGAAATTCCGGAATAGAAGTGGGAGCATATCACGATGGATTTTGTGGTTGGTATTCCAACGATTCCGAAGGGTTTTGATGCTATATGGGTTATTGTGGATCGACTGACGAAGTCAGTGCATTTCTTACCTATTATGATTAGATTCAATTTGGATCAATTGGCGAAGTTGTACGTTAAGGAAAATATTTCTAGACACGATGTTCCAGTATCAATTGTATCAGATAGGGATCCGCATTTCGCGTCGAATTTCTGGAAGCGATTACAAGAATGTTTGGGAATGCAATTACGAATGAGTACGATGTACCATCCCCAAACTGATGGGTAGAGAGAAAGAACTATCCAGACTTTAGAGGATATGCTGAGAGCTTGTGTTATGGATTCCAAGGGAAATTGAGATGATCATTTACCGTTAGTGGAATTTTCTTACAACAATAGTTACCATTCAAGTATTGGCATGCTGCCTTACGAAGCATTGTACGGCAGGAAATGCAGGACTCCATTATGCTGGGATGAGGTTGGTGAACGACAACTATTAGGACCGGAACTAGTATAAAAAACTGTTGAGATCATTAAGCTGATCTGAACGAGATTGGTTGCTGCTCAAGATTGACAGAAGTAATTTGTTGATTATCATTGTCAGAATCGAGAGTTAGAAGCAGGAAGCTTCATTTTTCTGAACGTATTTCCTTGGAAGGGGAAGATTCGATTTGGCAAGAAGGGAAAACTGAGTCCCAGATTCATTGGACCCTTTGAAATACTACGAAGGGTTGGTGAAGTAGTTTATGAGGCTGCGTTACATCCGGAATTAGATCATATTAATAATGTTTTCTATATTTCTATGTCGCGACCGTACAAACACTATTACAAGCATGTGATAGAGTATGAACCGTTGCAATTTGATAAAGACTTAATATATGAAGAAGTTCATGTTCAGATAGTTGACAGGAAAGAGCAAGTACTTAAAAATAAAGTGATACCTTTTGTTAAGGTAATCTGGAGGAACCACAATGCTGAATAAACTACGTGGGAACTCGAAGATGTTATGATGAAAACCTATCCTCAGTTATTTAATTAATTTCTTGTACAACGATTCTGGGACATAATCTTTTTAAGGGAGGAAGAATGTGACGAATGAGTTTATTGAGTTGTGATTCTGAGGAAAGAATTCTTTTAATGTGGGAAGATTGTAACAAACGAGATTTTTGTATTTTAATTTTGAATATTTATTAAAATAAATAAATATTTTAGTTGATTTATTTATTGAGTTGAATAAATAATTGATGTGATTATGTTGTGGAGTAATTTAATTAAGTGCAATATATTAATTAAATTGATGTTTAATATTTAACGATTGTTTAATAATTTTGTGGTGAAGTTCTAATTTAATTGAGATAATTAAATTAGATGAATTGTTATGTGGTAACTTGGTAGGAGTGATTTAATGAATACTTATAGTAATGTCTGATTTAATTTAAATAATTAAATTAGAGATGTACTAATTTGTTACATGAAATTATGATAAATGAGTAAATTATAATTGTTTAGCAATTTAATATGTTTGTCAATTTTATTTAATAAATTAATGTTAGATTTAATCTAATTAAATTGAAATATTGGAATTTAATTGAATAAAGTGTGACATTTAAAATATATAGTAAAGGAGTTATTAAAATAAATTAAAAGAGTTTTAATTCAGTTTTACCAAACAAGACCCTTAATTTTTAAAGAGTCTATTTTAATTCAGTTTTACCAAACAAGGCCTAAGTCTTTTAAAATTCTATTTTAAATTAGTTTTGCCAAACAAGCCTTAGTGACGTTTGATTTTTAAAAACTAGTAACTGATATATTTATTAAAAGAATTAAGTTATCAAATTTATTTTATTATGTAATTATATGTATATCAGTTTATTCTATACTACATTAAGTTAGAGTTAGAAGAAAGAACAGAGAGTTAGAGAGAAAAGAGAGAAAAAGAAAGAAAGAAGGAAGAAAAGCTCTGTGAAAAGTAAACAAAAGTCCACCTTCATCATCTTCTTCAAAAGCTAACAAGGTAATAATCTAACTCTAGAAATTACTAATTATGTTCTTCTATAGTTTTCATGAAAACATATTTTAGAACTTCTCTGTAATTTGAATTTTCATGGTGTCTTGTGTAAATATGAATTATATGTGTTAAATTGTATTTATAAACTATTATATATGATTTGTGTGAGTAATTAAACTATTTAACTAATGTAAATATGATGAACATGAAGAAATCATGTTCATATCAATTTACAATGAAGTATTTTGAAAAAAAAATATTTCTTTGATATTAAAATTGATATCTAATTTATATTATGTTATATAAATTGATTATAGATTATGATAATATGTTAAGGAACGAAAATATCATGATTTGAATTATGTGATTTGGTTTAAAGACAAAGTCATAGTGTTTATTTTTGTCAAGAACACTTAACAATGGAGTTTTCTTCAAAATCATGAAATTAAAGGTTTTTAATTTAGTGTTATGATGTTTTCTATGTGTTAAAACGTGTTAGAAACATAAAGTTATGATTCTGTAATGTTTATATGTATTATGTGAGTTGAAAATTGAGTTTGATCAGAGGAAAGAAGCCAAAATGGTTTTTTCTTGCACTGTTCGCTAGGCTGTCTGCGTCTGATGGTGACGTGGCGCCGCAGCGCCAATCCTATGAGTAAACAGGGCGCTGCAGTGCCATAGCAGCACCTGGTGACGTGGCACGGTGCGACAGCACCATTTCAAAGTGTTAACTTGAGCACTACAGCGCCAGGTCCGGTTCTGCACAGCTGATGATGTGGCGTGGCGCAACAGCGTCAGTTCCATGCTATTTCACTCGCGCTACAGTGCTGAGGCAGCGCCGACTGTAGTTCAGTGTGTGGTGCTACAGCGCTACCTATACAGTATAGCCAAAAAATTCTATTTAAATGTACAATTCTTTGAGAATGTTAATGTAATAAATATAAAAGAATGTTAATAAAATTATATGCTAATTGGACAGTATGAAATCATATTTTTAATATGAAATGCATGAATTTAAATTATAATTTTATTAATTATTAAGCTTGATGTGAATGTGTGATTTGATCATACTATGTGATAACTAATGATTTAAACCTAATAACTAAAGAATGGTGAGTTAACTTCGATGGGTTAACTAATGATGTGATGTAGTTATATGGTAACTAATTTGTGTTACTATTGTTAATAACGTGTACGTAGGATAACTTGTGTTCTAGTTATACTCTTTAAATTGAGCAACTTATTCTATCCTTTGTAGTTTACAATTGAGCAAGTTCTTTTAATTCCATATTTGACAAATGTCTTATTAAGTTTTATTATTAAAAATATTTTAACCTTGACTTAGTTGTTCAAGCAAGGTTTTATTGTATCTTTCAAATGCTTTAAGTTTATTTCTAAAGCATGATTTTTAAATATGATGTCTATTGTTATGACTCATAGTTATTTCACAATTCTTTTGTTTTCGAACTCGTAAATTATTGTAAGTTGATTCAACTACTCCTTAGTTGATGATAGTTGAACTCTAAATTACCCTTTGAGCTTATCCAAACCAAACTTTCTTTGGCGCGGACTCGTTAATTAAAACTGAGATGAACAAAACTAGTAATAGAGGATTATCATACAAAAACGTTAAGATGTTTGTGCACAATAAATGGTACGAATGGATGATCCTCCTAAGTTCGAGTTAGAGTCCATATAGTCTAACGACTATTAAAGGTCTAAGTAGAAATACTTACCACCTGGGACATAGTTCAAGGTCTTGTGACCCTCAGATAAATTCTAAATCCTTTATTCAATTCTTGATTATCGATGATAGAAATGTTGATTCAATTCAGTTGAACTTATTCAATGAAATGTCATCATTATTGATTGTTATTTCAAGTAATCTTTTGTTTGCTCACTCTTGCATATATAACCATTGCAACCCAAGTTGAGAAAGTTGACGAGCCGTCAACTAGCAAAGGCAAGGGCAAGATGAACAAGTGAAGACTTGTTTAATTTGACTATATCATTTTGTATAAGACTTAATTTATTTATGTGACGTTTTATTTTCACACTTTATGATGATGTTTAAGGTTAGAAACTTTGGAACGTTTTGAAAAGTTTGTAATCCTTTTATAAGGAAGATTTTTAATTATTAAGGTTGTAATTTATTTTGTATTCCTTATTTATGGGCAGTTAGTTATATTTTATTTAGATAGTGAACAAAAAATCCTGTGGAAATGAAGTACCCAGATTTGGGGGTGTCACAAGTTGGTATCAAAGTTTTAGGTTATAAACCTTAGGTGGGGAACCTTATGTAGTAGCCTTATAGGAGATCGAAAAGATAGTGATGATAGTAAAGATAATAAACTACCTTATGTGCTATGTGTTTATGTTTATGTACACGAAGGGTATCAATCGGTATCACATAATAATTAAACCTTAAAATTTTGTTGTCAGGATAACGAATGCTGGAGAGTCCAGTAAGGCTAGGGAGGAGTAACCTCAAATGCCTAGGGATGAAGAGCCTTGAGACATCCAGACTGTTTGGGAGCAGTTCGTTCAGAGAGAGCTATCTCCACTGATCACAGTAGTGGGTCAGGAGCATGAGCCAGTCTTTGATGGAGATGATAAGGATGAATCAGAGGAAGAGGTGGAGGATCCTGAAGAGGAATTTCCATCTAACTCTATCAACGCTATGATGTACGAGGAAGTCTAAGACTGCAACATTGAGCTGCGGGGTAGAGTTGGAGAGCTAAAGGAATTGGTGGGTGTGAGTCAGACCACCATACAACAGAAGGAGGAAACGATTCAAGATCTGGACGAGCGTCTTGGAAACGTGGAATGTGACGCCCTCAAATCCGGGTCCCTAGAACCTCGGACCTAGTACGTTACGGTACTTCATCTTCATACATATTCTATAAACTAATGCGGAATGTGTAAACATAAATTGTTTATTTCACATGATTCTATAATATTTCCCAAGGTTTATTAACCATAACTAAATTCATAACTTCAATAATTTAAAAGGATTACAACATCATTTGCATCAGATAACTAATAGTTATAAATGTATATAATCTACTCTTGGAGTTTGTCTTTGTCTCTGTCTTTCTTCGAGCCTTCGTCTTAATCTGAAATTTGTTATCATGATATAGCAAGGGTGAACAACTAATTTGCCCAGCAAGTTTAAATACAATGAAGATATATCATGATTGAAAGAAAGAATAACCTTTCGAATTTTCAACAATATAATAATTGTGAAAAAGCATGAATCAAAATGTCAATAATTGAATGACTGAATCAATAATGTTTAATGTCAACAAGGACTATGAACAACTTTAACTGAACCTTATGGTAATGAAGGTGATCAGCTATTCATACCTGATGAACATATGCAACATGCACTAAGTGTGAATAAATAATCAATGTAGATGTGAATAATCAACAATAATTATTCACTACCATACTTGAAAAATAATAACTCGAGTTTAAGTTAAGGAACTTGCATGTACCGTCGATTACTGCTATGCAATCTAATTTAATCTCTTTATTGTAAAGACCTATCAGTTATAAGATTGATATTTCAATTAGCATAGCATACTTTATCTCACAATATTATTACTTTATAAGTAAACTATCTAACATTTAAACACGTAGTCAAATATTAGATAATACCTCAACACCATACGTATTCACAAGTCTAAACTTAGCACACATCAAGTCTTTAATAGTATTCAATATAGTATACTGAGTGGTTTCCCACAAACAACCAACAAATTAGTTTTCGTCTCGTCGACACTGTTTTCACAGCGAGTTAGATCAGTTACTAATTCGTATATACCTCCGCTCCCTTAAGGAATTGTTTAGCCCAAATACTATACATCAACTATTGCAGAATACGACTGTACTACTTTAGACTCAATACTTACTCACTCACTTTATAAGTTCTTATTATAACTCGGTAAACTGTTTACTATTTCAGCAAACCGAATATCTCATTTTAGCAAATTGGAATCAAACTATCTTCCCTTCCTAACCTTTTCAGTTTCCATTTCAGCAAGCTGAAACCAAACTGTCTTCCTAACATTTTCAGTTTCCATTTTAGAACCCTAAATTGTTCATTTCAGGAAGCTAAAATACCTTTTTCACAAAAATACCAAATCAACTTATTATTTTTCTATCCTTTGGCCAAACATATATTCATATATTCCATACACAAAAAGAATTTTTCGGGAATTTTTCAACTCCTTTTAGTATTTTTCAAAAATCCGTTTCTAGTTCAAACCTTAAGAAATTAGCTACATCACGCTTAACTCCAGAAATTCCCAACTCCTGGCGGGATCTTACACGTATTAACGTGAACTTCTAGTTTAAATTTTGTGGTCATCGGAGTTATAGAACTTCGGTTATTACTATTTTTGTTGAAAAAATCCAAATATTGAAATGGTCATAACTTGGTCAATTTAAATCGGAATAAGCTCATTTTTGGACACAAGCTACTTTATCTCATATATTTTCATGTTGTAAAAGATTTGAATTTATTTTTATAACTAAGTGGAAAAAACGTCCCCTAGCAGTTTTATGCAGATTGCTTTTTTGACTTTTTTAGACTTTAACTCCTTTGCTAAAACAAGTCCACACAAAAATCTACTACGAATGTTTCAGTGATTCCACTTGAAAAAGTTAGAAGACTTATAGATCTAACTCCAGCAATTGACCACACTTAAAAATACAAAATACAATAGGAGATATGGTTGTTTGAATTGCATACTTCGTTTTCACAAAAATTTAATTTTCAATCTTGTGTTTTGTAAGAAAACTTCTTAGATCTCTTGATTAATCAAACATTATCCCCCCTAAATCATCATAATACATACCAACACATCATATATTCATGGATCTATCATGATCCATGATCTATTTCACCAAACATAAGATTAAACACAACCAAGGCTAAGAAAAATTAAGTTTTCTAACTTTTAAAAAACCTAGTTCCTCTTTCATGCTTTAGATCCAACTTTTGATCCTCAAAAGAGTTAGAGCTAAACATATACTAATTATAAACATATAGATCTAAGGTTTTTAAACCTCAAAATAAAAACTTCATATTAACAAAGACCAAATCAAAACAAAAAGAAAAATAGATTATATAAGTAGGAATTCTTTATACCTTATCTTGATTTTCCTTTCTTCTTCTTCCTAGGACTTGATTAGGAACAATAACACTACAAGAACTCTCCATCTCTTTCTTCTCTATGGCGGCCGAACCTCCCCTTGATCTCTCTCTCTCTTGCTCTTGCTAGCAACTAGTGGAAATGAAATAAAGTAAAATGATATATTTATTTTGTTTAAAATAAAAAGTATAGATATATGATATATATCTATACATTATCCCACATGCTTGCCACCTCTCTCTCTCTATTCATTATGTAAGTTGATACATGCAAGACTAAGCTAACTTGCAAGTTTAGCTAAAGCGGTGGTCAAAGGAAAAAGTGACACCTAAGGTAGTAGTTCACCAACTAAAGCTACTATCATCATTACATACACTCCCTTTATCCTCCACTTCTTCCTTCCTTGCCATACCCGGCCGCTTGGCCTTATTCTCCACCCAACTTTGTTTTATATTATGCTTTATTAAAGTACTATAATACCCTTCCTTAAGTGGGCTAAGCTTGGGCTTTATTTTAATTTCTTTTGGGCTTGCATTTTCTTAGTTTACTTACTAATTAAAATAGACTTGGGCTTCCACCACCAATTAAATTGTGTCATCATTATACTTGCCCTATACATATAATATTGGGCTAGTTTAATAATTTAATTGCTCTTAAATCAATTTATCTACAAGTTCAATTCTTAAATAAATAATTGGGCTTGTTTAAATTATATATCCTCCTTAGTCCATTAAATCTATTATCATTTAAACTAATGCTCATCATTATTCATATTTACATATTCTTATCAATCAATAATGTTATTTCACTTACATAACCCAATTAGACTTACTATTCTTAGATTATAAAATTAATTAATTGAGAGGTATGAAGTAAACCTCTTAGGGTTAGTATATATTTTTATATACTAACATTCTCTCATATTATACTATCTTAGGTTATTTAATTATCATACCTAATATATATATATATATATATATATATATATTAGGTTATATAACTTTAATCTTAATTCTCTTTATATACAAAATAAAGGTATACATATTATATAATGTATATTTATTTAATTATATACATAATTCACATAAGTCATAACATATTCCACTAATGTATTAACTTAATAGCCCAAATTGGATTAATAAGTTATAAACACTCACCAAATCATACAAGATAATCTAATAGGTTGAGACATACTTCATAAATCTCTTAGATTAAGTCACTAGTATATAGTTAAAATACTAGGATAATTAAATAAAGATAACACTTGAGGTTATTTAATTCAAATACCTAATTTATATATTAGGTCACCAAATTTTATCAGTATCGTAGTACCTTATCCTTAATATTCCTTCAAGTACATAAATGATTCATTTCTAGGGTTTTGAACTTTTATAACCCATATTTTCTCTATTCTCATTCAAATAGTAAACTATATAGGTTCTTCTTTAAAAAAATTTAAATTATTCCTCTATTTTCACTCTAGGTTTTATCCTTTAACCTTTATTTTAATCATTTAAGATCTTGTAAATTTTTAGGTTATCATATGGAATGGGATCTAGTACACGTAGGGGGAGAGAGAGATGATGCACTGGCTGAACTAGAGAAACTGAAGAATGACATAAAGGAGGAGTCGACAAAGCCTGCCAGAGAGAAGGAAGCGTGTTTGAAGGCTACTCAATGTGCAGATCGTGCTGAAGACGAGGTTCAAGCGAAGAATGCCAAGATGAAGGAGACAGACTATGCTTTTCATTCGGCGATAGACAGGGCCCAGAATCGTGTATTTTATTTCCCAGCTCAGTTCAGGTATTTTCCGTGGTATATGGTGGATTGTAGAACAGTGTTTCTGGTGATGGAAGAAGAATGTGGAGAAGCTATGCGATGTCTTAACATGCCTAGATAGTCTAATCATAACTATGTGTTTATTTATGTATTAAATAAATATAAGTCCCAGAGTTTATGATAAATAATGGGATAAGATGATGATGTAATCTTGCAACTTGTTTAAGTTCATAAAAGATGATGTAAATAGCAGAAATACTATTTATTCTATGTTTTAAAAACTATGAATGAATAAAATATAGAAGTTATTGAAGTGCTATGTGTTCAAGTGTGAATTTATTTATTTTAAATATTGAAGTTGATCTTAAATATTTAAAGATGAGTTGGGATATAATAAGAGTATGTCTTAACAGAAAGATGCCTCCTAGAAGAAGATCAACACGTTAACAACAAAAGGGTTCTACAAACAACAACAACAACGATGAGATGAATGCCAATCCAGTTCAGCAACTGGTGAATTTGTTAACTGGAGCGCTTGTGAATCAGCCACAAGTACAAGTTGTGACGTTCAAGAAATTCAAAGCTATAGGACCGCCGGAATTCAAAGGATCTGTGAACCCGATTGAGGCCTAGACGTGGGTGATAAAAATGGAAAAGGTCTTCGATGTGGTTAGAATCAATGACGACCAGAAGACGCCTTTTGTGACGTTTATGCTGAAGGCGGAAGCTAACTACTAATGGCAAGCTAACAACACTCAAGGTGGAGAAGGTGTTATCGCATAGGACAGATTCAAAGAGATGTTCTTTGAGATGTACATTCCGATAAGCTCGTAGAACCAGATGGAGGTTCAGTTTTTACAGCTAAAGCAGGGAACAATGTCAGTGCCGGAATACGCTGCAAAGTTCAATAAGCTTGCAAGGTTTGCAACGTACCAGGCCATTACTGATGAGAGGAAGGTAAGAAGGTTAGAGCAAGGTTTGAAACCCTTATTGTATCATAAAGTCACCATGTTCTAGCTAAACAAGTTTGCTACAGTATTGGAAAAGGCAATCATCGCGGAAGGTGGTTGCGATGCCTTAACCAAATATAACAAAGACTAGAAGAAGAAGAAGAATGAGACTGAGAATAAAGCGGGTGGAAGTGGTGTCAACAATTAGAAGAGGAAGTGGAACGACAACACATCTACTGGAAGTCAACATGGAGGTCAACAGAAGAGAAGGTTTGAAGCTTACGCTACATGTGGGAATAATCATAATGGAGTGTCCTTGAAAGGAAGGCGAGTATATTTCAACTGTGGTCAGGAAGGCCACATTGCGCTGAACTATCCTAACCTGAAGAAGGGAGCTTACTTCACGTGTGGATCGAAGGATCACATGGCTCGGGATTGCCCTAAGAAGCCAGTTGGAGTGTCAAATGGGGGAACAGGAACCAACAACGGTAGTAATTAACTATTGTTGGACCACCGCAGACGAGCCGACCCACTGCCAAAACATTTAACATTATCGTGCAGGATGCTGTGTAGTCAAAGGATGTGGAGTCAGTTATCATTCCGATCAATGGTATTAATACTTTTGTATTATCTGATTCAGGTGCTACTTGTTCATTTATATCCGATGAATTTGCTAAGTGTTTAGACTTGCCTAAGGAGGAATTAATTTACCCTTTGAACATAAAGATTGCGAATAGGGAGGTTATTCCTGTTAGGTTTGTACACAAGAACTGTAGATTGGTCATTAAGGGTCATGAGTTGATGGTAGATTTAATTCATGTAAAACTTGGAGAATTCGATGTTATATTGGATATGGATTGGTTGTTTAATAATGGGGCGGTAATAGATTGCCATAAGGAATCTGTGAACCTTACGACTCCGTCGAAGGTATTATTTTATGGTAGTAAGTCGCCTAGGAAAGCAAGTTGTCTGATGATTATGCAGGCCAAGAAACTATTAAAGCAAGGTTGTGTCAGGTGCTTAGCCTACATAGTGGATACTCGTAAGGAGAGTCCAAAGTTAGAAGAGATATCAGTTGTTAAGGAGTTTGTGGACATATTTTCGAGAGATTTGCCAGAACTTCCGCCGGATAGAGAAATAGAGTTTGTGATCGACTTAACGCCAAGAACTGCTCTGATATCGAAAACCCCGTACAGAATGGCTCCGATAGAGATGAAGGAGTTGATGGTTCAATTGCAGGAATTGCTGAACAAGAAATATATTCAGCCGAACGTATCACAAGTGGGGAACGCCGATATTTTTTGTCAAGAAGAAAGGATGGATCAATGCGGCTTTGTATTGATTATAGGAAGTTGAACAAAGTCCCGATCAAGAATAAGTATCCTTTGCCAAGGATCGATGACTTGTTCGATTAGCTAAAGGAAGCAAGGTACTTCTCGAAAATAGATTTGAAAAGCGGGTATCATCAATTGAAGGTAAGGAGAGAGGATGCACCAAAGACGGTATTTAGAATTCGGTATAGATATTTTGAGTTCTTGGTGATGTCATTTGGTTTAACGAATGCACCTGCAGCATTTATAGACTTAATGAATAGAGTGTTTAAGCCATTTCTAGACAAGTTCGTAGAGGTGTTCATAGATGATATTTTGGTTTATTCCAAAACTAAGGAGGAACACACTGAACACTTGAGGCTGACATTGGAATCCTGAGACGGGAGAAGTTATATGCAAAATTATCGAAATGAGAATTCTAGTTAGAACGTGTGTAATTTCTTGGACACGTGATTGACAAAGATGGAATTTCAGTAGATCTGTCGAAGGTTGAAGTTGTAATAAACTAGGATCAGCCAAAGACACCGTCAGAAGTTAAGAGTTTCTTGGGATTTACATGTTACTATAAAAGATTCATACAAGACTTTTCCAAAATCGTAACTCCGTTGTTGAATTTAACTCGAAAAATAGTGAAGTTCATTTGGAAGGAAAAGTGTGAGGAAAGTTTTCAAGAACTGGAAAAGAGGTTGAGTACTGCGCCTGTGTTGTCTTTGCCGGATAGTACAGGAAATTTCGTGGTATATAGTGATGTATCACATAAAGGACTAGGCTTTGTTATGATGCAAAACTACAAAGTCATTGTTTATGCATCACATCAGCTGAAGGACTATGAGAAAGGGTATCCGACCCATAATTTAGAATTGGCGGCAGTAGTGTTTGCTCTAAAGATATGGAGACACTACCTATATGGAGAGAAGTGTGAGATATATACATACCATAAGAGTCTGAAGTTTATTTTTACACAAAAAGATTTGAATATGCGCCAAAGAAGATGGTTGGAGTTTATCAAGGACTACGATTGTGAGATTCTTTACCATTTGGGTAAAGCGAATGTCTTTGCCGACACCTTAAACAAAAAGGGTTGAGAGAAGTTAATGTTGTTAACTATTCAAGATCAATTGGTGAATGAGATGGCTAAGTTGGAGTTGGAAGTTAAGTATCCGAAGGAATCAGATGAAAAGCTATTTCGGATAACTGGGTCAACCTTGGTGGAAAAGGTGAAAGAAGCACAACTACATGATGAAGAGTGTGAGAAGATCCGAAAGAGAATAACCGATGGTGAAGAAATATAGTTTAAGATTGATACTGACGGACTGCTACGGTTTGAAGGAAGAATTTGGGTACTGCCAGTACCAGAAGTCAAAGAGAAAATTTTGAGTGAAGCTCATAGTTCAAGTTATTCGATTCACCCTGGGAGTACAAAGATGTACCAGGATCTTAGACAACATTTCTAGTGGCCGAATATGAAGAGAGACGTTGCTGAATGTGTTACGAAATACTTAACATGTCAGAGAGTCAAAGCAGAACATCAGAGACCAAGTGGATTATTACAACCGTTGAAAATTTCAGAATGGAAGTGGAAGCATATCACGATGGATTTCGTGGTTGGTCTTCCAACGACTCCGAAGGGTTTTGATGCGGTATGGGTTATTGTGGATCAACTGACGAAGTCAGCGTATTTCTTACCTATTAGTATTAGATTCAATTTAGATCAATTAGCGAAGTTGTACGTTAAGGAAAATATTTCTAGACACGATGTTCCAGTATCAATTCTATCAGATAGGGATCCGCATTTTACGTTGAATTTTTGGAAGAGATTACAAGAATGTTTGGGAATCCAATTACGAATGAGTACAACGTACCATCCCCAAACTGATGGGTAGAGCGAGAAAACGATCCAGACAATAGAGCATATGCTGAGAGCTTCTGTTATGGATTTGAAGGGAAATTGGGATGATCACTTACTATTGGTGAAATTTGCCTACAACAACAATTACCATGCAAGTATTGGCATGCCGCCTTACGAAGCATTGTACGGTAGGAAATGCAGGACTTCATTATGCTGGGATGAGGTTGGTGAACGACAACTATTAGGACCGAAACTGGTACAACAAACTGCTGAGATCATCAAGCTGATTAGAACGAGATTGGTTATTGCTCAAGATAGACAGAAGAAATATGTTGATTATCATTGTCAGAATCGAGAGTTAGAAGTAGGAAGCATCATTTTTCTGAAGGTATCTTCCTGGAAGGGGAAGATTCGATTTGACATAAAGGGAAAACTGAGTCCCAGATTCATTGGACCCTTTGAGATACTGCGAAGGGTTGGTGAAGTAGCTTATGAGGTTACGTTACCTCCGAAATTAGATCATATTCATAACATTTTCCATATTTATGTGTTGCGGCCATACAAACACTATTATAAGCATGTGATATAGTATGAGCCGTTGCAATTTGATAAAGACTTAGAATATGAAGAAGTTCATGTTCAGATAGTTGACAGGATAGAGCAAGTACTTAAAAATAAAGTGATACCTTCTGTTAAGGTAATCTGGAGGAACCACAATGCTGAAGAAGCTACTTGGGAACTCGAAGATGTTATGATGAAAACCTATCTTCAATTATTTACCTAATTTCTTGTAGAACAATTTTGGGGACATAATCTTTTTAAAGGGGGGAAGAATGTGACGAATGAGTTTATTGAGTTGTGATTCTAGGGACAGAAACCTTTTAAGGAGGGAAGATTGTAACAAACGAGATTTTTGTATTCTAATTTTGAATATTTATTGAATTAAATAAATATTTTAGTTAATTTATTTATTGAGTTGAATAAATAATTGATGTGATTATGTTGTGGAGTAATTTAATTAAGTGCAGTATTTTAATTAAATTGATGTTTAATCTTAAATTGATGTTTAATAATTTTGTGGTGAAGTTCTAATTTAATTGAGATAATTAAGTTAGATAAATTGTTATGTGGTAATTTGGTAGGAGTGATTTAATGAATCATTATAGTAATGTCTGATTTAATTTAAATAATTAAATTAGAGATGTACTAATTTGTTACATGAAATTATGATAAGTGAGTAAATTATAATTGTGTAGCAATTTAATTTGTTTGGCAATTTTATTTAATAAATTGAGCTTAGCTTTAATCTAATTAAATTGGAATATTGGAATATTGGAATTTAATTGAATAAAGTGTGACATTTAAACTATATAGTAAAGGAGTTATTAAAATAAATTAAAAGAGTTTTAATTTAGTTTTACCAAACAAGGCCCTTAGTTTTTAAAGAGTCTATTTTAATTCAGTTTTACCAAACAAGGCCTAAGTCTTTTAAAATTCTATTTTGAATTAGTTTTGCCAAACAAGCTTTAGTGACTATTGATTTTCAAAAATTAGTAACTAATATATTTATTAAAAGAATTAAGTAATCAGTTTTATTTTATTATGTAATTATATGTATATTAATTTATTCTATACTACGTTAAGTTAGAGTTAGAAGAAAGAACAGAGAGTTAGAGAGAAAGAGAGAAGAAGGAAGAAGAAGGAAGAAAGAAGGAAGAAAAGCTCTGTGAAAAGAAAATAATAGTCCACCTTCATCATCTTTTTCAAAAGCTAACAAGGTCATAATCTAACTCTAGAAATTACTAATTATGTTCTTCTATGGTTTTCATGAAAACATGTTTTAAAACTTCTCTATAATTTGATTTTTCATGGTGTCTTGTATAAATATGAATTATATGTGTTAAATTGTATATATAAACTATTATATATGATTTGTGTGAGTAATTAAACTGTTTAATTCATGTAAATATGATGAACATGAAGAAATCATGTTCATAGCAATTTACGGTGAAGTATTATGAAAAAAAATGTTTCTTTGTTATTAAAATTGATGTCTAATGCATGTTATGATATGTAAATTAATTATAGATTATGATAATATGTTAAGGAACAAAAATACCATGATTTGAATTATGTGATTTGGTTTAAAAACAAAGTCATAGTGTTTATTTTTGTCAAGAACACTTAACAATGGAGTTTTCTTTAAAATCATGAAATTAAAGGTTTTTAATTTAGTTTTGTGATGTTTCTATGTGTTAAAACATGTTAGAAACATAAAGTTATGATTCTGTAAAGTTTTATATGTATTATGTGAGTTGAAATTTGAGTTTGCTAAGAGGAAATAAGCCAAAATAGTTTTTTCCTACACTGTTCGCTAAGCTGTCTACGTCTGACGGTGACGTGGCACCACAACGCCAGTCCTATGAGTAAATAGGGCGCTGCAGCGCCACAACAGCACCTGGTGACATGGCACAGCGTGACAACGCCATTTTAGAGTGTTAACTGGAGCGCTGCAGCGCTAGGTCTGGTTCTGAAAAGCTGATGATGTGGTATGGCGCAGGCAGCGCCTATTCCATGCTATTTAACTCGCGCTGCAGTGCCGAGGCAGCGCCGACTGTAGTTCAGTCTGTGGCGCTGCAGCCCCACCTATGTAGTATTGCTAGAAAATTATATTTAAATGTATAATTGTTTGAGAATGTTAATGTAATAAATATAAAAGCATGTTAATAAAATTATATGCTAAGGACAGTATGAAATCATATTTTTAATATAAAATGTATGATTTTAAATTATAATTTGATTGATTATTAAGCTTGATGTGAATGTGTGATTTGATCATGCTATGTGATAACTAATGATTTAAACCTAATAACTAAAGAATGGTGAGTTAACTTAGATGGGTTAACTAATGATGTGATGTAGCTATATGGTAATTAATTTGTGTTACTATTGTTAATAACGTGTACGTAAGATAAATTGTAGAACGAGCTAATAATTGTTAGCTTATGCACGAGACAAATTTCTTAACCCTACTTTCAACTGAGCAAGTCTTCTAGTTATACTCTTTAAATTGAGCAATTTATTCTATACTTTCTAGTTTACAATTGAGCAAGTTCTTTTAATTCCATATTGGACAAATGTCTTATTCAGTTTCATTATTGAAAATAATGTAACCTTGAGTTAATTGTTCAAGCAAGGTTTTATTTTATCTTTCAAATGTTTTAAGGTTATTTCTAAAGCATGATTATTAAATATGATGTCTATTGTTATGACTCATAGTTATTTCATAATTCTTTTATTTTCGAACTCGTAAATTATTGTATAAGAGTTTGTCGACGTCGGGAAAAAATTCGCAGGTTGGGTCACAACTCGGATGTTTCTCTCTTCCTAAGTTATCTCTACCCTTACTCTTTTTATTTGTGAAAAGGTTTTAAAGAGTTTTTTTAGGAAAAGGCCAACATATATTATGTTGACGATTGAATGTTTTACAGAGTCGCCAGTTGGTATATTTGAAATGGTTGTACCAACTCAACCGAGTTTTGTTTGAAAAGAGGCCCAATTGTTGGACGCTGTAGAAACTTGATCTTTAAACCAAAGTTTTGAGTCTGGGGGCTTGGTTAAGTGTGGGGAAGGTGTTAGGCACCCCACAACTCCCATGTAAACACGGTATCACATCTTTTCAATATTTCCCTTTTAAATCTGCAATGTGTGTGTGAATGCTGGAAGAAAATTGGGCCTATGCTTTGATTGGAAGTATGTTTATGCATTGTTGAACCTATATACGAAGGGTTTGATTTGATTTGCAAAAAGTCTTTGATTTGATTTACAAAAGTGTTTGATTTGATTTGCAAAAGCTTCTTTTTTCGACAAGGTTATTGAAATGATGTTTTGAAAGAAGGTTTTCAAACCCTTTACGCTAACATAGGAATTGAAGCATATCGATACTTCAGTTTTATCTTTTCAGCCTTAAGGCTCAATTTGAATGATGATTGTCAGGCTGTGAAGCATCCTCGACCACAAAATATATACAAGTGTCGGTCTTCTCATGGGCATGACAGCCATTGGAGTGACTCTGACATGACAAACCATGTTTTCACTATGTTGAGACCTTAAGTCCGGATAACCGTTTTAAAGTCTTTTGTATGTACATTTCTACAGAAAAATTGGCAGGGTACATTTTTAAAGTGGGGTTTGTCCATCGTGGAAATCAGATTCTGATCTGTTTGATCATGAATCGCACGATTTCTAGGCTCACAGAGGGAGGCCAATAAACTTGCACAGCTCAAATTTGTACAAAAATATATCCAAATATCTCCAGAACCAAGGATTCATCAGTAAATCCTGGTGCGCACCTGGCCGGAGCATCTCGTTCCCACTAGATAGCGATTTAAGGGCCGCGAGGTAGCTTTTATAACTGAAACTAGAAAAATGCTAGCTTTAAATAAATATTAGTCATTCTAGCTTCTCGGTTCTGTCTGGACCTATTTTGAACCGTTTAAAACCTAGAGCTTGCGAGATTTAAAGAAATCTAGTTCGCCAGGAGAAATGTCAGTGCCGATTCATACCAAATGAATTTTTAGAGCAATAATTTAATAAAATGAGTAAAACAATATATATATATATATATATATATATTTATATATACGAAAGCTATAAAGGGCAATGGATTTTCACATCGGTGCCCGGACTGAAATATATATATATATATATATATATATATATATAACAGCTGTATAAAAGCCACTGAATGATCCAGGCTGGACAGAGTGTAAATATATATAGAAAAACAATAAAGGGCGGTGGGTTTTCACTCCGAGGTCTAGACGAAAATATAAATATATATATATATATATATATATAAAAGCAGTAAAAAGGCCACAGAATGATCCAAGACAAACTGGAATGTAAATATATATATATAGACAGAAAAGTAGTCAACCAAGACTGGAAAGATAACCCAGTGTGGTAAATGTTGCTTATATATGCATATATATATAAGCAGTAAAAAGGTCACAAAGTGATCCAGGCCGAACTGGAATGTAAATATATATATATAGATAGAAAAGTAGTCAACCAAGACTGAAAAGATAACCCAGTGTGGTGAATGTTGCTTATATATGCATATATATATATATATATATAAAAGCAGTAAACTACCGTGGATTTGACATCCGGGCTTGATAGAATTGAAAAGTTAGTATATATACAGTTAAATATATACAAAAAAAAAAGTGCCAAACCCGGACTGGGAAGATAACCCAGTCTGGCGAAGTTGCTTAATACGAAGATGCAAGTATATAAAAGCTGCTGGAAGAGACGGATCGTCAATCCGAGTTGTAGAAATGCCAGAAAATGTGTTTAGGTACTAAAATATACCAAAAGTTGACAAAAATAGCCACGAAACTGAGTTCTGAACATACTTAGAAAACGAAACTTGATATGCAAGTGTATAAAAGTGCGAAGAAGTAATAATAACTTTCTGATCGTAAAAATACTCATAATGGACTACTACACGGGCTTTTTGCCAAATCGTAGGCTTTAAACATCCAAATCTACCGGTTAATTTCTGATATGTGATAGTATGTGGGTATATCTACGTGTTAGAGTGAAAAAACGGACTTCCTGGGGTTCCTGGGGTTGTTTCTAAGGTTTGGATCCCATTAGAGTCTGTTTGTCCTCAGTGTTGTCTCTGAGGCTGACTTGGTCCCTCCAGGTTTTCCTCTGAAGGTGTTGTGATGCTTCAGGATTATTTTCGAAGCTGACCTGTACCTCCCAGGTTGAGACCGGGGCTGACCTGTACTTCCCGGGTTGAGACCGGGGCTGACCTATACCTCACGGGTTGAGACTGAGGGCTGACCTGTACCTCCCGGGTTGAGACTGGGGCTAACCTGTACTTCCCAGGTTAAGATCGGGGCTGACCTGTACCTCTCGAGTTGAGACCGAGGCTGACCTGTACATTCCGGGTTGAGACCGGGGCTGACCTGTACTTCCCGGGTTGAGACCGGGGTTGACCTGTACCTCCTGGGTTGAGACTGGGGATAACCTATACTTCCAGGTTGAGACCGGAGCTAACCTGTACCTCCAAGGTTGAGACCGGGACAGACCTGTACCACCCAGGTTGAAACCGGGGATGACTTGTACCTCCTGGGTTTAGACCGGGGCTGAGTTGATGACCTGGTATTGAGACTGGGGTTGATTTGATGGCCTGGTATTGAGACCGGGGTTGATTTGATGGCACGGTATTGAGACTGGGGTTGAGTTGATGGCCCGGTATTGAGACCGGGGTTGATTTGATCAAACAATTTTGCCCTTTTACAATGTTAGTAATAGGGAAACAAAATTTTGAATGTCTACAGAGTTATCAAACCCTAATGGACTCTTTAATTTTAATTAAATCAATTACTTAATTATCTACCGAAAGAATTTAACTTTCTATCAAAAACAAGGAAGAAAGAAAAAAAAATAGTAACTTGTCTTTTCTAATTCAATTACACTTTTATAAAATAAAATCAATTAATATTTAATTATTAAAAAAAATATAGGTTAATACAACTTTTCATCTGAATCTTCAAAAATTTCACCTCCAACTTCATTTTTGTCATCGCTGTTATCCACTCTTCTTGAGTTGTTAACATTGATAACTTTTCCTGACTGTTTCTACTCAAGGCGTTGGCCACCACATTTGTCTTCCCTAGGTGGTAAAGAATTTCACAGTCATAATTCTTGATTAATTGTAACCACCTCATTTGTCTCATATTCAACTCTTTCTACGTGAAAATATATTTTAAACTTTTATTATCCGTGTATATCTCACACTTCTCGCACGTACAGTTAGTGCCTCAAAATTTTAATGCAAAAATCACCGCTGCTAACTCCAAATCATGTGTAATAAACCTCATCTCATAATCCTTTAACTGTCATGACGCATACGCAATAACCTTCCTGTGCTGTATAAGCACGCATCCCAATCCTCTATGCAACACATCACTATACACTACAAAATTACCATTATTATCTGGTAAAGATAACAATGTGTTTCACTCAACCTTTACTTAAACTCTAGAAAGCCCTCTTCACATTTCTCCGTTCATACAAACTTCACCGACTTCCTCGTTAGATTTTTCAACGGGATAGCTATCTTTGATAAATATTCGATAGTAGCCCGCTAACCCTAAGAAACTACGCACTTCGGTTAGCGTCTTTGGCTGCTCCCAATTAATCACCACCTCCACCTTCTCTAGATCTACAAATATTCAAGCTTTATCGATTACTGTTAGGTTTGTGAAATCCATGAACATACATCAAATTTCATACAAACAACCGGAAGCATGGCAAAATTAGATTTTTAAATTTTCACAAACCATAACCAAGATCATACTTCATGTGCTATTATTAATTAATAAAGAAAATAGAGAACCATACTCTTATAAAACAAAGCTTCCTCAAGTACAAGTTCAACTCCAAATCATTCGCGTCCTCTTTAAATTCTACCGATTAAATTTCTTTGATTAACGTTAGCCACCCAAGAGTTTGGCCTCTAGAGGTGATCCACCAAGGAATAATATGGATTTAAAAAGTGGGTGGTGGCAAACCCTAGTTTCTCTCTCTTGAGAATTATGAGTATTCTCCCAAGTCTTATGGAAGAGTGTCTAACCCTAATCAATAATAAGACTTCTCTTATTTTTAAATATGGACAACCCTCCTAAACAATTTAGGAGTAGGGTTTATTTAATTATATTCCTAATCTAATTAGAAACTAATATGAGAATACTTTTATTAATTAATTCCTAAACCATTTAGGAACTAAATAATAATAATAATAATACTAGTAGTAGTAGTGGTAGTGGTGGTGGTGGTGGTGGTGGTGGTAGTGGTAGTGGTAGTAGTAGTAGTAGCGGTAGCGGTAGCGGTAGCGGTAGCGGTAGCGGTAGCGGTAGCGGTAGCGGTAGTGGTAGCGGTAACGGTAGCGGTAGGTGGTGGTGGTGGTGGTCGTAGTAGTGGTAGTGGTGGTGGTGGTGGTGGTGGTAGTAGTAGGAGTGGTGGTGGTGGTGGTGGTGGTGGTAGTAGTACTAATAAGACTCATCTTATTAATTTATAATTAGTATTTCCAAAAATACTAAATGATAAATATTAAGCTATTTAATTTATTCTATCACCATAGTATAAATTTAATATACTTAACTTATTATTACGACTATAACATTTACTTCTTAAATAAATATTTTTCTTTTGCGGTGTGACCCTTTAGGTTATCCATATTAAATCAGTTGTAGAATAAATCAATTCAAACAATTTTAATCTTATTTAAATAAATAATTTAATTCGTTTAAATAAATAATATTTATTCCATAATAAGGGTAAACCCCCTTAGCGATCAACAACTTTTCAGATAATACATATTTCAACATTTAATCATAAAAGAACTTTTTCGTGAATAGTTACCATACAATTCAATCATTCTACCATACAATGTCCCAATCAAATATAAAATATGGAATTACTGTCAAGTTTATTTAGTTGATTATATGTATTCCGATTCTAAAATTCACAACTCTAGTGAATGTAAATTAGAAACTCCTTTCTAATTTCCATTCAACCCTATCAAGGGATTTCAAGTTGTCAATTTATCGAATCACAGAGGACATTATTTCCCTTTACTGGAAGTTGTAGATCCTCTGTTGATCATTCATCTATCTCCATATATACTTTATTATATCAAGCATACCCTACAGCATACCCTAGAGCATACCCGAGAGTATTAATTAATATGTCAGAACATAACTCAGTATATACAAGATACGCAAGTAACACTCCATTAGATATTCCTCTAGCGAGTCACGTTTAGTGAACTTATTCTCTAATAAGCACCTACATACTTGCTTTATTGTCTCTACACAAATGATTAAGAGATCAACCATCATCTTTATAAAAGCAAGTATAGTATGTACTAATCTATCCGGATTTACTAATTCCCTTTTTAGTAATCTAGTGATTATGAACAATTTCAGTTTTTGAGCTATCTAAGAATTTAGATCTCATTAGCATGATCATCATTATGATTCTAAAAGCATTGCTCAAAACTATGAGTTTATCACATTTAAATTAACAACACAATGTGATATAGAGAAAATGCCTTTAAATAAATTAATTCTTTTATTGAAAAATGAAAAAGTGATAAGTGCATAATATTCTATAATCTTTATTCCTTTATGTTTAGTTTTATTGCATGTTTCATGTGTGTATGAGCTAATTAAGGTGTTTAATAATTTCAAGAATAATTAGAACTAAAACTAGAAAAAAATAAAGAGAAAGATTGCAGGGTTTTTAACAATAAGTTGGATGTATGTTCTTGGCTAGTGACTTAAATTTTATCATAGATCTCGTCGAGAGCTTTGATTTGATAGGTGACAGATCCCGTGACTCTTCCCGGATCAAAAGTTATGACCTTTTTACCAAACGGACGTGGAGTTGCCATTTACATAGTAGTCACTTGAGTCCTAATTTTGACCTTGATCCAACAAGAATTTCTTAATTCGTAAAGAATGAAAGTTATAGATCTATTTATTATCTTTCTGGAACATCTTGAACTGTCTCAATCGGAGTTCGGATACGAGTGTTATGACCATTCTACCAAAGGACGTTGCAGTAGAAAATGGTCGCACAAAGGAGATAAAAAATGGAAATAAGCAGAATGTTAAGAGCCGCGGCGCTCTCATGGCGATCCGCGACACTCACAAGGCGAGCCATGGCGCTTAGGGGTGGTCAGTAGTGAAATTTTCTCAGTTTTGTTAATTTTTAAGGAATTCTATTAGGATTTGAATTGTTAATTTCTTAGGGTGTAGGACTTTATTTTAGGACTATAAATACATGTTATTAGTCAGTTATTGGTGCTATTATCTTTAATCTACAACATTGGATTGCAACCCTAGTTTTTGATAATTAAAGGCTTATCAGGCTAGTTTTATATATTAAGTTCTAAAGGGAGGTGGAACCTTGTTTACAAGTAATTGATTAATTGAGTTATATTATTTATTCTTTCTTGCATGAAACTTAATATGAAAATCTACTTTAACTGTTTGCATGCTAATTTATCTAATTGATTTGATATGGTCAATTGAGTTAATTTGATCATTAATATCTACTAAATTAAAGAGTGGTATTACGTGTAATTGATATCGTTCTTCATCATAAGTAGTAAATTAGCGATACTGATTGTGGACAAGCTTTTGTGTGTTGCTAAGATTATCAAAAAAATAAGTTAAACAAATCGATCTTATGTGTTTGTTACTTAGATTAGCCTAATTCTCTATTTCTTAATGTGTCATATTAAATCTAAAGAGCTTATTCTAGATTGTATTACAGTTAGAATATGGTGGAGAGCTTATTTGATACGGTGACTATCTAAGGAGAATTTCGGATAATAGAGCTTATTGTTATCTAGGGCTAATAGTTTCATTGAAGCGTAAATAGTAATAAATTTTTTAATTGATTGTTGTAACTCGGTGAAAGTGAACTGTAGAATTGAAGTTATTACATATTTGGTTAATCATATTAATTTAATTTTGTTTTCTTAGTTTGGAACTATGAAATTCCAAAACCCTAATAAGACTCGGTTATATAAATTCTGCGTTTATAAATAAAATCTCAACGTTCTGAATGCGTATTGTGTTATTATATACCCTCTAAAGAAATTAGGTCAAATAGATTTCAATCCAAAAATTGACGTGCTTGACACCTTGTGCTTAAAATTTTCTTCTGAATTCGGACTTTTCGGTATGTTTGTTTTGACAAGCTGCTTTGTCGTGCTTATACTGACAAAATGATTTGTCGTGCTTGTTGGGATATGTGCAAACCCTAATATCTAAATTGGGAAACCATAACCCTAATCATGAACCCTAAACCTAATTAAGTAGTTTTAACCCTAATTAGGTTATCTTAAACTCTAAGTATGTTAACTAAACTTAAATTAGGTGTTAATTACAGCATTAAGTTATCCTAATCATAAAATTCAAAACACTAATCACAATTAGTAAGGATTAGGACAAAATTAGCTTACTAATTAAAGTGAAGTAGCTCACAAGCATGAGCCGCCACCACCACTCTTGCCCCAATGTGATCAGGTGATCAAAGACAAAATTATAGCAGCACAAGTACAATAGCCAAGATATTTGTGGAGGCAAGTTAGCAAAAATGACCTAAAAATCCTAAGTTGCTAGTTCTATAAATAGCAGCCTCTAGCAAGACTAAAACCCACGAATTTCAGCACTTATACACTCATACTACATACCATAAGAAGCCCTAGCAATTGCAAGATCAGAATCAAAGCTTAGAAATCAACTTTTACTCAAGAAAAGTACAAACCCTAAATTTATTCTAGATCTTTGATGCTTTGTTAGGTTTGTTGTTTTGCTATTTAATTATATGTAATAACATATTAGTAAGTGTTCTAAGTTGATAGATTATGTTTTCATAACATCTAGATGCATCAAAATGATGTTTTAAGCAATCTGGAAATTTCATATGAACAGGCCTGACAGCTTAATGTTAGATCCCCTAGATCTTCATGTGTTAATGTTTAGGTCTGTTAATTAATTGTATGCTAGTTGTAGTATTACATGAGTTTAGTAAACTAGAACAAGAATCAGGTTCATTAGATTAACAAACTGAAAGATATAAGTAGACCTGGCAAAATTGGCCCAAGCCCGCGGGCCAGGCCGGGCTGGCCCGTCAAAATTGGGCTTTGGGCTTAACTTTTTTTAGCCCATGAAAACTTGGGCCATTTTGGCCCGACCCAAATTTGACCCATCCGCGAGTGGCCCGACCCAGCCCGGCTCGTGGGCTATTTTTTTTTTAAAAAAAACAATGCTCTCCTTGAGAATCAAACTCTAGACCTCCCTCACTCCTTAAATAAATGTTCAAACCAACTAAGATACAAGAGTTTTTTATTCTAAAGTCACTTTATAACTTACTACATCTCTTTTTAATACTTTATTACTTTTTGTTTTATTCAATCATATTATATTTTCATGAAATATAATAGACATTTTAAAAAACAAACTCTATTAATCTATATACGTGTGTCGGTGGAGATTGCTGAGAACCTTGACAATATCACTTTATCCTTTTTCTTAATTGTGTATATATTAAATAGTCTTATTCTACGTGATCATAAATTTATATTAATATTAAATATTGATAGATGTAAATACATAGAAAATATTATGTGTGACCATAAAGCTTATTTAAACAGTTTATTGGTAAACAACTTATTGTTCATCATTTTTTGATATATAAACAAGTTTAAATTATAGTTTAAAATATGTTATTATAGATAAGTGTATAATAGTCCTTTTTTTTCTTTATCCAATCCTTTAATTAATCTTAGAAAAAATAGATTATTTTAAATTATCCCATAAAAAATAAATATACGACTAAAATTATTTGATCCTAAAATTAATAATCTTAAAATTATAATCATTCAAAAAGTTTCACATCATACTATCATAGTATATATGTTTAACAGGGGAGAAAAGAATAAGACTATTTAATACATACACAATTAAGAAAAAAGATAAAGTGATATTGTCAAGGTTCTCAGCAATCTCCACCGACACGCATATATAGATAAATAGAGTTTGTTTTTTAAAATGTCTATTATATTTCATGAAAATATAATACGATTGAACAAAACAAAAAGTAATAAAGTATTAAAAAGAGATGTAGTAAAGTATAGAGTGACTTTAGAATAAAAAATCTTTGTAGCTCAGTTGGTTTAAGCATTTGTTTAAGGAGTTGGGGAGCTAGAGTTCCATTCTCAAGGAGAGCATCATTTTGTAAGCCCAAAAAAAACTGGATAATTTTGGTTCAACCCACCGACGGCCCGACCCGTTTGCCAAGTCTAGATATAAGTGATCAAAGGTCATTGACCGATCACGAAATACTGATTTATGGAAAACCCAAAAAATTCCCAAAAAGTTTTGACAGCCATTTGACCGGCTTAGATCTTCAAACTTAATTGCTGTTAGGCTATATAAGTGTTATGTTATTATACCCTGACATATATACTACATAACTATGTCACTCTAATACTTGATAAATGCATAGGATGACCAGAATTAATGGTCAAATATAGTTGACCATTCACAGTTTCATTTTCTAGGCAACCCAGAAAATGAAGAACACCAAGAACAGCCGTCTGACAATAGTTGACTAGACTAGATTGATACATTCTGATGTTACTCAAACCAAACCAGTGTCACACTATTGTAGTTTGGTATATAGACTACAAACTACAACAATTAAAACACACATTTAATACACAGATTAAAAGTTATTAAAGCATCAACATGGTTGACCAGCCTTGACCAAGTTTATAGGTTATCTAGAAACACAAAAGTAGCGCTGACAGTCACTTTGAATCTTAATTACTTCTTGTTATGTTATGGTTAAAGTCTAAACTTAGTACCATATTGTAGTATTACATAAACATTACACCATTGAAACACTTAGAGATCAATACACATAACCAGTTAGGAGATTAAGCTAGGTCAAAGCAGCCACTAGGCATTGACCAAGCTGTTCTTCAGAGCTGAAGAACACCTATAGCCACATATACTGTCGCTATAGCCCTTTAGCGACAGATAGAGACAAAAATAAAGTAAATAAATTAAAATAAATAGAAATAATTAATAAATAATTATAAATTAATTTTTAAAAATTATTTTAAGTTATAATAATTAACTTTTAATATTTTGACATAAATTTCATAAATATTTTTATAATTAATAAATTAATTAAAATAAATCATTTATAAATAATAATTAATTATTTAAAAATGATATAAATGTTCTAAAAATCATATTAAATGGTTATTAATTATTTAAAAATAATACTAAGGTTTTAAAAATTATTCTAAGTGATTATTAATCATCTAAAAATAAAATTAATGATTTAAAATTCATTCTAATGAATAATTAAATATCTAAAAATTATTATAAGCTTCTTAGAAATTATTATAAATAATAAATAAATTATTTAAAATAATAATAAAGCTTATAATTAAAGTTTAACCGAGATATTAACTTGATAAATATCCGGTAAGCTTTTAAAACACCGAAATCATATCAAACATAGACCGGACTTAAATAGTTTGAGTAGTTAAGTATTGTTATCAATACTAATGATCTATATAAATATGTTTAACGTATTAAGGTATCATAAACACTTCGAGTAACGGTAGATAAACGTTCTTCACACAGAATTTCTAGATTTGGGGTCCTTCACGGAAACGCTTGTAGAACGAAGTCTACAACTCGGATTTTAGTTCTGTCGGAGGCGTTGGATTCGTATCTTTCCGAACTCCAATTTCCATTTATCAAACATCAGATTCTATTCTATTTAGGTCTCAAAAATCAGTGTCAAAGTAGACTGATTTGCAAGAACATTCATAACAGTTTAGTCGTTTTCCAGATTTGAGGTCCTTTACGAAAATGCTCATATCTCGAGATCTACATCTCAAATTTGAGTCCATTTAGTATCGTTGGATTCGTATTTTCATGAACTACATTTCCATATATCAAACACCAAATTTGAGTTTGTTTTGGTTATTGAAAATAGTCCACAACTGACTGATCAGTAGCATATTCTCAACAGTTGGGTAGTTTGAGATTTAATTCATAACTTGCTCATTTTAAAACATATTTGAATGATTCCAAAGGGGTTTAGCCCTTAACTCATGCATCTAGCATACCAAGAAAGAAAACCTCAAATAACTCTTGTAGATTTCAACATGCACATGATAAAGCATACTAGTTAAACGAAAATTCCTTTAAAAATCCATCTAACATCTTTTTCCAAATCTCAATCATATGAACTCATAAAAATCCACAAGTCTCCTTTGATAAACCCATGATCTAATCACCAAAAACTAGTAGTAACCATATCGAGTCCTGAACGCTGTCTTCGGAATATCTTCTTTCCTCACCTTCAATTGATGATACCCACTTCTCAAGTATATCTTTGAGAAGTATCTCGCTCCCTTCAACTAGTCAAACAATTCATCGATCCTAGGCAGGGAATACTTATTCTTAATCGTGACCTTGTTTAATTCTCTGTAGTCAATGCAAAGACGCATCGTTCCATCCTTCTTCTTTACGAACAACACCGACACTCCCCACGACGATACACTCGGCTGGATATACTTCTTGTCCAATAGCTCTTGCAGCTGCATCATTAATTCCTTAATCTCCACCAAAGCCATACGGTACGGGGCCTTCGATATTAAGGCGGTTCCTTGCACCAAATCGATCACGAACTCTACTTCCTTATCTGGCGGAAGTCCTGGAAAATCATCCGAAAATACATCCATAAAATCTCTCACGACAGGTATTTCTTCTGGTTTTGGACTCTCTTTGCGACTATCGACTATGTAGGCTAAATACCCTACACAACCTTGTCTCAACAACTTCTTGTCTTGCATCTTGTCAGATAACTCGCTTGTTTAGGCAACTTGCTGCCATAAAACACAACCTTTGACGGAGTCATAAGGTTAATACACTTCTTTTGGCAATCAATTATTGCCCCATAATTGAATAGCCAATCTATTCCCAAAATAACGTTGAATTCCCCAAGTCTAATCGGGATAAGATCTACGTTCATCGCATTTCCCTTAATGTCCACCCTACAGTTCTTGTGTACAAACTTAACAGGAATCACTTCCCTATTCGTAATTTTTATGTTCATAGGGTATTCTAATTAGTCCTTAGGCAATTCTAAATTCTTAGCAAAGTTATCGGATATAAATGAGCAAGTAGCACCCGAATCAAATAACACATAAGCATTAACATTATTGATCGGAATGATACCTGAGACCACATCACGTGACTGCACAGCTGTTAGGTTTGTAAGATTCATGGATACAATCCAATCGCATAAAATAAGAGGAAGCATGGTAAATCAGAGTTTTAAAATTTTATAAACCATATACCCGGATCATCCTTTATGCACAGTTATCAATTAAACAAAATAGATGGAGATTAAAATTCATACCCTTAAAGATTCTAGCTTCCTCAGGTACGAGTTCAACTCCAAATTCTTTTCGCGTTCTACTTGAATCCACCGGGTTGATTCCTTCCTTTGATCAACGTTAGCCACCCAAGTGTTTGGCCTCTAGAGGTGATTCACCAAGAAAGAATAAGAATTCAAGAAGAAGGGTGTTTGACTAAACTCTAGTTTCATTCTCTGTAGAAAATGAGTGCTCTCATAATTCTTGAATTTAATTGTATAACCTTGTTTAATATTAAGACTTTCTTATTTATAGATGTAGGCAACTCTCCTAAACAATTTAGGATTAGGGTTTCATATTATTTAATTAAACCCTTTTAATTAATTAGGCTTACCAATCTTATTAGGAATAATTAATTAAACTCTTTTAATTAATTAGCATTCTAATCTTATTAAGAATACTTAATTAAACTCTTTTAATTAATTAGCCTCCTAATCTTATTAGGAATAATTAATTAAACTCTTTTGATTAATTAGCCTTTTAATCTTATTAGGAATATATATATATATATATATATATATATATATATATATATGTGTGTGTGTGTGTGTGTGTGAGAGAGAGAGTATCTTATTAATTAATTCTCAAACTCCTTTAGGAAGTAAATAATAATAATAATAATAATAATAATCATAATAATCATAATAAGACTTCTCTTATTAATTTATATTTAATATTTCTAAAATATTAAATAATAAATATTAAGCTATTTAATTTATTCTATCAACATAAATTAAATTAAATACACTTAACTTATTATTACGATTATACCATTTGATTCTTAAATAAATATTCTTCCTTTTATGTTGTGACCCTTTAGGTTCTCCATATTAAATCGGTTGTGAATAAATTAATTAGAACAATTCAAATCTTATTTAAATAAATAAATTAAACTAATAATTCATTTAAATAAATAGCATTTATTTTACAATACGGATAAGCCTCCTTAGCGATCAACGACTTTCCAAATAATATAAATTTCAACATTAATCATAAAAGGACCTGCGAGTTAATAGTTACAATACAATTCAATCCTTCCACCATACAATGTCCCAATTAAATATAAGACATTAAATTACTGTCAAGTCTTATTTTATTTAATTATATGTATTTTGATTCCAAAATGCACAACTCCAAATAATGCAAATAAGAAACTCCTTTCTAATTTTATTTCACCTTGGCCAAGGATTCCTAGGTTGTCATTTATCGAATCACATAGGACATATATCTCTTCTTTTACTAGAAGTGGTAGATTCTTTATTGATCATTCATTATCTCCATATATAACTTATTACCCTCAATCATACCCTTTGATATACCCTAAGGGTTTTAAGGGACATGTCAAAGTAAAATTCATCATACACAAGATAATATGATGATCTCAAGTCCAAGGATCACTTGCACTACTATCACATTAGGAATTCCTATTGACAGGCAAGTAAAACTCCATTAGGTATTCCTTAGCGAGCCACGTTCAGTGTACTTATTCTCCAATAAGCACCTACATACTTGATTTAGTGTCTCCACACAAATGATCATTAGATCAATCATCCTCATACAATGAGCAAGCAACATATGTACCAATCTATTTGGATTTACTAATCCCCTTTTTAGTAATCCAACTATTGGGAATAATTTTAGTTTTTAAGCTATCAAAGAATTTAGATCTCATTAGCATGATCATCATCATGATTCTAAAATCAGTACTTAAAACTATGGGTTTATCATATATTATAATAACAGCAGCATGTAGATAATAAAATGCCTTTAATTAAATAATATTTTTATTAATAAATGAATAAGATTGTTACAAAGTATATGTTTTATCATCAAATATGATTGGCTTGTATGCATACTACTTTCAATCTCCCACTTGCACTAAAGTGAATCGCCTTGGTATCTCATACCTTTCTTCTCTAAGTGACGATCATCCTACTGTTGGATAGCTTCAGTAAATGGATATGCAATGTCGTTTATGAGGGTTCACTATCTCTATAGTGAATTCTCCTCTTTCAATTATTTCTTTAATCAGATGAAATTTCTGCAACACATGTTTGAATCCAAGATGAGACTTAGGAACTATTCCTAGTTCTGTAATAAATTTTTCATCCGAAATATCAACTTGTAGATTCATTTACAGTCATACACTTTGTCTTTGTCACTAAACCAGCAACTCTTTGCTGTTTGAAACCTTTCCAGTTCACTGCACCACTTTTTAAGGTAACGACTTACCCTAAAGTGGATTTATTATCGTCTTGGTCAGTCTGAAAACTTGAGTCTGTTTAGTCCTCTAGTTTAATTTAGACCCATCATGGATCATGATTACATCCTTAGTGTCGGTTAAGTACTTTAAGATGTTTATCACTGTCTTACAGTGATCTTCTCCAGAATATGACTGATCAACATCAAGTCTCATACATTTCATTGCATACATGATAGTAACTCACGCGATCTCTCTTTTATTGAGAATAATTTTAGAGAGATACACTCCATGGCTCATCATCATAAGACATCTTTTGGAGTTTTCCATGCTAAACGCCTTTAGCATTAAATAAATATACATTCCTTGGGTTAAGCCAAACATCTTTTTAAATCTATCTATATAGATTTATATCCCCAATTTAGGATGTTCTACCCAAATCATTCATGGAGGAATGTTTAGACAACTTTATCTTTACTGATTATAGCACTGATATGTCATTCCTTAGCAGTAGTATATCAACATACAATACTAGTAATGTCACAGCGCTCCCACTGACCATTTTGTACACACTAGGCTCATTTTCATTTTTGATAAAATCAAACTCTTTTGATTGTCTTATCAAAATGAATGTTCCATCTTTGAGAAGCTTACTTCAATCAATAAATGGATTGTTGTAGCTCATATACATGATTTGTTTTAACCATTAAAATAAATCCATCTGGTTGTATCATACATACAATCTCCTCTAATGATTTAAATTTGAGGAAGGGCGTCTCCACGTCCATTTGCCAAATTTAGTAATCAGCTGCAATCGCAAGTAAAATTCGAATGGTCTTGAGTATTGCTTCAAAGATCCATTTTGGATTTTATGGTCATCTTCTATATCTCTGAATGTCTATAACTCTTAGCCTTGTCGTATATAACTGGATCATCATCCTCTA
Source organism: Panax stipuleanatus (assembly GCA_020205555.1). Classification (NCBI taxonomy): domain Eukaryota; kingdom Viridiplantae; phylum Streptophyta; class Magnoliopsida; order Apiales; family Araliaceae; genus Panax; species Panax stipuleanatus. Next base: position 64,609,608 of record CM035119.1, on the reverse strand, counting down.
TGATGCGTACCTCATCATCATCATCTATGATGAATCTATACCTCCCAAGGTATCTTCGGTACTATTCCAGATTTACGATTTGATTGTGGTACAATAGGTCTATCTACAGGTTCCTCCTTTTGACTAATAGTGATTTGTAGTTCTTGAACTCCTTCAAGATCTATTATCCTCCCACTAGCCCTTCAATGATAAACATCTTATCTTAGAAGGCAGCGTGTTTTGTAACAAACACCTTTTGCTAAGTAGAATTATAGAACATTTACCCTAAACTTACTTTAGGATGTCCCACAAATTTGTATTTGTCAAATCTTGTCCCAAGCTTATCCTTTTGAAACCTTTTCACATAAGTTGGACAACCTTTATTTTAACAAACTTAAGATTAGGAATCCTCCATGTCCATAACTCTTATGAAGTCTTGGGATGGATTTTGAGGTTACCTTATTTTGTATATATGCAGTCGTTTCCAGGGCATTACCCTAGAAGGATACTAGAATGTTGGTAAAATCAATATGGACCGCACCATATCTAATAAGGTACGATTTTTCCTTTTAGATACACCAATCAATTATTGTGTATCAAGAAGCATCCATTGTGAGAAAACCATTTAAGATGATATTAAAACTTATTGCACAAGTATTTATTCCTCGATCCGATCAAAGAATCCTAATACTTTGTCAATTAATTTCACCTGTGAATTCTTTGAACCTTTCAAATGATTCAGAATTGTATTTCACCAAATACAAATATTCAACTCTTTGAATGATCATCTCCTTTTCTTTTACTAGTTTGTTCAATTTAAAATTATTTTCATGTAAGTCAAGTATGTAAAGCCCATTCAGTAAATTGTTAAACTAATGGACTTGCCTGTTGGCGGTGCTAAACAATAAGTTCCGCAGTTAATGGACCAAACTTTGCTCTATTCCCACACGCAGGAAGACGTCCTTTGTTTAGCTTTCTACTTCTGTTGGGTCCCTTCATAAATCTGTATTTATGAGAACCATAGCCGGTATCCAATGCTCAAGTAGAAATTTTACTTACTAAAAGATTTATTTCAATTATGATCAAACCTGTATTTGGAACAGAAGCTTCACTAAGCTTCTTCTAGTTAGCCTCTGCAAGATACTTCTCGTAGTTTATATTCCAGTGTCCAAGCTTATTGCAGTGAAACAAACTCCTTTGCTATCCGTATCAGCTTTTGCTCTTATTATCCTTTGTATTTTGCCTTTCCTTATACCTTCTTTGAAATGTTCTTCTTCTAGATCAGAAGAGCTCCTTAGATATCTAATATCTATTAGTTCTACTCTCATCACCATTCAACTACTTGAAGTGTAGGAATATAGTAGGAGCATCCATAGTTTCATGTTGACGCTGAAGCTCGTTACTCATGGATGCGAGCATGATGTATAGAGCCAATTATGCATTATCTTGCTACTTTCTAAAAGTAGCAATCTCTTCCTTAGAGGCATTGTCTGCAACCATTGCAGGGATAGGTGTATTAAGGACATAAGATTGCTTTTTAGCCGTTGAGAACTATTCTCAAATTCTTTAACCAATCTATTTAATTCGGTCCGGTTAAATAGCATCTAATATGCTACGCTAGTGATAGTAATTTAGACATTGTAAAATTTTGTAAATAAATTTGTAATTAACAACATTATAGCATACATTCTTTTATTAATTACCAAGATAAATTAGGTCTTATTTTAAATTGGTATTTTTCACTATTTTCTTCAAACTATATTACCCTCAATATATATAGTTCGGTAAATCAAATTAAAGATTTGCTAGTGAGAATAAGGATCCCATTTAAAATGTATATAGCATTGTGTGTGCACAACAAACTATATATAACTAAATAGGTAGACAACTATTTGTAAATTATATCAACATGTAACTCTTTGTATTTTGCCTCTTAGATCATAATGGTCAAGTGTGTGCACATCCAAACTAAATAATCTAAGTTAAATCTAACCTAGCACTCCATATTCTAAAATAGAAAAATAATGTCCTTGTGTGTGCACAACAAAACAACATTGTTCAGTTCTTTTAATAAACAGTCAAATGTTAGAAAATAACATCTCAAAAAATTAAAATAAGCCTTGTGTGTGCACAACAAACTTATAATGATTAATTTATACTCTATTATTTTTATCATGCTAGAAGGCTACGTTCGATATTCCAAATATCTTTGAACGTTTAAGACTTAATATAAAATCTTTGAGGGGTTTGTTATCATTTGTCTTATCTTGTTTAGCGCGCATGCACACACACACACACACACACACACACACACACACACACACATATATATATATATAAAATACGCGTCATATTAATTAACATGCGAAGCATGTTTTATAATATATAATATATATAATAAGCACGCACATATAGAATACTATATTCTATCCGGATTGATTATGTACTTTTATTCTAGTTTTATTCACTAGAGCAACCAAGTGAACCAAAACGTCAAACCTAGGGGTGCAAGAATTAAATTTAAATATAACTATTACATTTAAATCCTGGGCTCCATTACAAACGGGTCTTCACGCGCTCCTTGCTCCTTGGTCTCCAATTCTTCAAAATTTAATTCTAACTATTCATATTACAAAAAATATTTACTATAAATAGAAACCTTGATCAGTAGTCAAGAGGAAGTAGATAGGAGGGAGATATAATTTACAATAAGAAAAATTAGAGAAGACGAGATACGTAGACCCCATTTATAAGACACATACATTCAAGCATCCAACTAAAATAAAATCCAATCACATTGGTCAATAGTCCATAATCAACCCCATTTATTATCATACACATCAACATATGCATCAATAAATAAAACATTCATCTCATGAATAATAAACATTTAATATATACATTGATATCGATTTAATGGACAATTTTAGTTTGCATAAAATTCAATTCTGAATTAAAATAAACTCTTTTATTTTAATCCAAATTTAAATCAAAATAAATCTTTTATTTTAATTTATCCATTTTTGAATAAAAATAAACTCATTTATTTTTAATCAAAATAAACTCCTTTATTTTAATTAATATAGAATCCAATTCCAATGCAAAATAAACTCCTTTATTTTTAACTTTTAAAAACGTTTTTGGGAGGAACAGAATATGTGGAATCCAATTCCTTATCAAAATAAACTCCTTTATTTTGATTAATATGAAATCTCATTTCATATCTAAATAAACTCTTTTATTTAAGGAAGCATGGAATCCTTTTTCCTAATTCACAAATAAACTCTTTTATTTTTAAGATACAAGGAATTCAATTTCATCTCCAATTAGTTATCATGGAAATTTCCTTATCAAAATAAACTCCTTTATTTTGATTAATATGAAATCCCATTTCATAACTAAATAAACTCCTTTATTTAAGGAAGCATGGAATCCCTTTTCCTAATTCACAAATAAACTCCTTTATTTTTAGGAAACAAGGAACTCAATTTCTTCTCTAATTAATTATCATGGAATCCAATTCCAATTCTAATTAGTTAGCATGAAATTAAATTCTAATTAAAATAAACATCTTTATTTTAATCCAATTCCAAATAAAAATAATCTATTTTATTTAAATTTAGAATTACTAGAAAAACATGAAATTTAATTTTTAATTTAAATAAACCTTTTATTTTAATTAGAAATCAAATTATTAAAAAAATAATTTTCTTTTTCTGGAGAGAGGCACTGCTGCGCCGCTAGTGAACTAGCATCAGGCGCTGCGACGCCATGCCATCAGTGTCAAAAACTACTGAGATGGCACTGCGGTGCCATGATTGTACTACAATCAGGCGCTGCAGCGCCAGTCTCTAGAAACTGTTTTTCCAGTTCGTGAATTGTGTAGTTTTTCTCCAAAAAAATATAAATCTATGCCAATAATTATGCCCAAAAGAATTATTCTAAACACATATCAAATCTGAACAATTAATAACTTGCTTAAAGGTTTGGCTCTGATGTCACTGTTAGGTTTGTAAGATTCATGGATACAATCAAATTACCTAAAATAAGCAGAAGTATGGTAAATCAGAGTTTTAAAATTTTACAAACCATATACCGGATCATTCTTTATGCACAGTTATCAATTAAACGAAATATATGGAGTTTAAAATTCATACCATTGAATATTCTAGCTTCCTCAGGTACGAGTTCAACTCCAAATCCTTTTTGCGTTCTACTTGAATCCACCTGGGTTAATTCCTTCCTTTGATCAACGTTAGCCACCCAAGTGTTTGGCCTTTAGAGTTGATCCACCAAGAAATAATAAGAATTCAAGAAGAAGAGTGTTTGGTTAAACCCTAGTTTTCCTTCTCTCTATAAAAGGAGTTCTCTCCCAACTCTTGGAATTAATTGTTTAACCTTGTTCTATAATAAGACTTTATTATTTATAGATGTGTGCAACCCTCCTAAACAATTTAGGATTAAGGTTTCATATTAATTAATTAAACCATTTTAACTAATTAGGCTTCCCAATCTTATTAGGAATAATTAATTAAACTCTTTTAATTAATTAGCCTCCTAATCTTATTAGGAATAATTAATTAAACTCTTTTAATTAATTAGCTTCCTAATCTTATTAAGAATATATATATGAGTGAGTATCTTATTAATTAATTCACAAACTCCTTTAGGAAATACTCCCTCCGTTCCAAAATAAATGTCCTAATTAGTTTCGACACGCTGATTAATAAAGTTTTTTTTTAATCTAAATTACCCTTTTTTATTACTTATTAATTAAAGTATTTTTCAATTTTTTTTGACCCCAATAATTATTTTTTAACTATTCTATGACCTCAATAATTGCTTTTTCACTTTTCTATAACCCTAATAATTATTTTTTAACTTTTCTATGACCCTAATAATTACTCTTTCACATGTCATTTAATTATCTAGATATATTTTTTTGTAACTGTCACATTCCCAGTAAGTATATTAAATAGATTATGAAGATATAAGAGGAAGAATAAGAGAAATATAATTACTAATATAGAAATAGGACATTTATTTTGGAACATCCTAAAAAAAATTAGGACGTTTATTTTAGAACGGAGGGAGTAAATAATAATAATAATAATAATAATAATAATAATAATAATAATAATAATAATAATAATAATAATAATAATAATAAGACTCCTCTTATTAATTTATATTTAATATTTCTAAAATATTAAATAATAAATATTAAGCTATTTAATTTATTCTATCACCATAGATTAAATTAAATACACTTAACTTGTTATTACGATTATGTCATTTACTTCTTAAATAAATATTCTTCCTTTTATGGTGTGACCCTTTAGGTTCTCCATATTAAACCGGTTGTGAATAAATCAATTAGAACAATTCTAATCTTATTTAAATAAATGAATTAAAATAATAATTTATTTAAATAAATAACATTTATTCTACAATACGAATAAGCCTCCTTAGCGATCAATGACTTTTCAGATAATATAGATTTGAACATTAATCATAAAAGAACCTGTTAGTTAATAGTTACTGTACAATCCAATCCTTCCACCATACAATGTCTCAATTAAATATAAGACATGGAATTACTGTCATGTCTTATTTTATTTAATTATATGTATTTCGATTCCAAAATGCACAACTCCAAATAATGTAAATTAGAAACTCTTTGTCATTTCATTCCACCTTGGCCAAGGATTCCTGGGTTGTCATTTATCGAATCACATAGAACATATCTCTTCTTTTACTAGAAGTGGTAGATTCTTTATTGGTCATTCATTATCTTCATATATAACTTATTATACCCAATCATACCCTTTGATATACCCTAAGGGCCTTAAGGGATATGTCAAAGTATAATTCATCATACACAAGATACTATGATGATCTCAAGTCTAAGGATCACTTGCACTACTATCACATTAGGAATTCCTATTGACAGGCAAGTAAAACTCCATTAGGTATTCCTTAGCGAGCCACGTTCAGTGTACTTATTCTCCAATAAGCACCTACTTACTTGCTTTAGTGTCTTCACACAAATGATCATGAGATCAATCATCCTCACCCAATGAGCAAGAAACATATATACCAATCTATCAGAATTCACTAATCCTTTTTTTAGTAATCCAACGATTGGGAAAAATTTAATTTTTAAGCTATCTAAGAATTTAGATCTCATTAGCATGATCATCATCAAGATTCTAAAAGCATTGCTTAAAACTATGGATTTATCAAATATTATAATAACAGCATCATGTAGATAATTAAATGGCTTTAATTAAATAATATTTTTATTAATAAATAAATAAGATTGTTTCAATGTATATGTTTTATCATCAAACATAATTGGCTTGTATGCATACTACTTTCAACAGCATCCAGCACGGTCATGTTGAAAGTCCTGGCGGTAGGTCAGTTGGTTGACGTCGATCCCGTAATAGTCAAAGCGTTGCCCTCGCTGCTTCCTCTATTTCCACCTGTTCTTACCCCTCCTAAGACCTTCTTGGGGCAATCCCTGGCTAGACGGTTTTTTGACCCACATGTGAAGCAAATGCCCTTCTTAGGGTTAGGGCAGTTTGGTGCTATGTGGCCTTCCTGACCACAATTGTAGCATACTCTTTTTCCCTTCATGCAGACCCCCAGGTGATTCTTCCCGCATGTCGGACAAGCCTCCATCCCTCTTCTTCTGACTCCCTTGTTGATTCCCAGTCGATGTGCCGTCATTCCACCTTCTTTTCTGACTGCTACCTCCACCAGTATTACTGCTACTAGCCTTATTACCTTCACCTTCAGTCTTCTTCTTCCTAAGCTCTTGGTTGTATCTAGTCAAAGCATCGCTTCCAACTTCTATGATGATTTCCTTCTCCAATACTCCCGTAAAAGTGTTAAACTGGAACATTGACACTTTGTTGTACAACCATGGCTTTAGTCCCTGTTCAAACTTCCTTGCCTTTCTCTCATCGGTATTCACTTGGTAAGTCGCGAACCTAGCCAACTCATTAAACTTCGCAATATAATCCGGCACAGACATATTACCTTATTTCAGCTCCAGAAATTGAACCTCCATCTAGTTCTGTGAGCTCGTTGGGAAATACATTTCGAAGAACATTTCTTTAAACCTCTTCCAGGTGATCACGCCCTGTCCTCCTCGGACCTTATTTACCTGCCACCAGTACTTGGTTTCTGCCTTCAACATAAACGTTGCAAAGGCAGTCTTCTGATCTTCGTTGACCCTTGCGACGTCGAACACTTTCTCCATTTCCATCACCCAAGTCTGAGCTTTAGATTTGGTTCATAGATCCTATAAACTTTGGCGGTCCTACCGCCTTGAAATCCTGAAACTTAGTGTTCGGTGGAGCTTGCTGCTGGTTGACAAGTTCTCCCGTTAACAGGTTCACCAACTAGAGAACATGATTAGCGTTGGCATTGGCATCATTGTTATTGGTTGACCCTTTCTGGGCTGATTGACGAGTTGGGCGTCTTCTTGTCGGCATATTTTTGTTAAGATATACGCTTATTAGATCTTTACTCAATTTCTTAAATATTTAAGACTTAACTTAAACATTTTAAGAAAATCACTTAATATATATCATCTCAAATAAACTCTGATATTTTATTCATTCAAAATATTTTAAACAAAACAAGATAGCATCACTGCTATTTACATCAACTATCCCAAGATAAAGAATCTTTAGGATTTAAATCATCATCATATTCCGTTGTTTATAATCACATTGGAATTTACATTATTAACTACCATGAAATATTAAAATAATTATATCGTTCCTATCACGGCCTATTAAGACGTCGAACAGCTTCTCTGCGCTCTTCTTCCATGATACGGAACATCGTCCTACGATCCAGCATGTACCAAGGTAAGTCCTCGAACTGGACTGGATAGTAGATAACTCGATCCTGGGCCCTATCAATTGCTGTCTGGAATGTGTAGTCTGTCTCCTCAATCTTAGCCTTCTTTAACCGATCGTCGTCTTCTGTAAGATCTGCACGTCGAGAAGCCTTCATCCAAGCGTCCTCTACTCTAGCATGCTTTGCTGACTCCTCTCGCAAGTTATTCTTCAGTTTCTCTATCTCGGCTGACTTCTTTTCGTTCTGGCCCTCTACATAAACCAACTTCCACTCCACGTCTCCAAGACGTATATCCAGATTCTCGATCTCGCCATCCTTCTGCGCTATAGTCATCCGTTGTACAACTGTCTGCTCCTTCAATACTCAAATAGTATCCTGTAACTCTATGTTACGGTCATACAGCTCGTCGTACATCTCAGCACTGATAGAGTTTAGTGGAAACTCGTCAGGGTCCTCATCCTCCTTTTCAGCCTCAGCCTCTACCTCTATCTTCTCAGAGTCATCCTCTGAAACAAATACTAGCTCATGCTTCTGACCAACCACAGTGATCAATGAAGATGGCTCTCTCCGAACCAACTGCTCCCAGACTGTATGAATGTCTCGGGGCTCCTCCTCTCTAGCCACTCGAGGTTCAACCTCCCTAGGCTGACTGGATCCTTCAACATCCGACATCCTGATAATAAAAATTTTAAGTTTTTAGTTACTACGTGATGCTAATCGATATTCGTGAGCACATAAGTAATCACATAAGCACATAAAGTCTTTTATTATCTTCAATGAATTCAGGAATTCAATTCTTAGAACTCGATAAAAGTTTATCACCACTATGTTATAGATCTCTTAAAAAGGCTACTACCCTAAGGTTTCCCCCACCTAAGCTTCATAACCTATAGCTTTGATACCAAATTGTGACACCCCCAAATTCGGGTACATCACACATCTATCTACCCATAACAAATGAAATTCGTAAATAAATAGAAATCCTCCACTTAAGGGGTTACAACATCTGAACGAAGAAATCCTAGGTTAACTAAACTTAAACATCAAATGCAGAAACATAAATAAACAGTTAAGTCTTAAACAATATCATAAGTCTTAAACATAATATTCTCAAATAAAATTTTAAGTCTTCATCACTTGTTAGCTTTGCCCTTTCCCTTACTAGTGGATGGTTCGTCAGTTCTTTCAATCTTAGCTGCAATGTTATTATGCAAGAGTGAGCAACAATTGCCCATAAGTATAATAATATAAAACAATAATAACATGCGAGAAATCAATGAGTTCTTAATAATAGAAATCTCGGCTTTTGAATCAAGAATGAATAACAAGAATCAAAAGTATATCTAAGGGTCATAAGACCAAGAACTATGTCCCAGATTATCAAGTATTTCTACTTTAAACCTTTCACAGTCGTATAACTATATGAACTCTACTTCTCGTACTTAGGGGGATCGGCCCTTAGTACTATGTATGTGCACATCATCTCAACGCTAACGTGTAAATAATCCCCTATAAAGGATTTTTCATCTCAGTTTGACATCAGAGTCTGCACCAAATGAAGTTTGGTTTGGATAAGCTCAATAACAGTTCTAGAATTTCGAACGCTCATCAACTATGAATTAGTCGAATCAATAAGGGTTCACTAGTCTTTCATGGTTCAATAATAAATTAATACTTAAACTAGATAATGAATCTCAAATGTATACAATTGAATAAGTATTATAAAACCGAAGTATTGCTTTAAAAAGAATTATGATATCTCATATGGAATCTTGAACTTGAATAAACAAGAGTAAGAACTTGCTGAATGAAAGAATAGATAACTTGCTCAATTAAAGTAGAGCTAATAAACTTTCGTAATCATAATCGAGTTAGGATAAGAAAACTTGCCTCGTGCGCAAGCTACAATTATAACTCACGTTCCTCAATTAATCCTACATATCATTATATTCACAATACCAATTAATTCCAAGTATGAGTATACTCATTGAATCACAAACATCAGTTCTTGAACACGTTATTAGACTTCACGAATAACGAGTTTAAACCACGTATTTAACTAATCACATAAACATCATTGAGCAGTTAAAAATTTGTTTTAACATCTCAATATATGCTTAACACGTTATCATATTCATTGCATTAAGTTTTAAACTACATTTTTGAACTTTGAACACTTAAACAAAATTCTCTGGGTCATTCTGCTAGACGGCGCTTGCAGCGCCCAGTTTGCACTAGGGACCGGTGTTGCGGCGCCCAGCCTACGTCACCAAGCCTATTGCCCTGGCGTTGTAGCACTGGGTTCCTTCACAGAATCGGCGCTGCGACGCCGTGACTACGTCAGCCAAGGCATGAGCCTAGCGCTGCAGCGCCCGGTTTCTACACAGAACCGGCACCGCGACGCAGTGCAGTCTGACAGTGTTCGTGAAGAACACAGAAATAAGCCAATTAATGCCAAAATTAAGGTCAAACAACAATTGCAATGTTACCCATACATTCTGAACTTAACAGAAACATTTAATAATCTTCTTAACATGCTTTTATCGACTTAATCACATAAACAATCAATGTAGAACACATAATTTTCATATTCTTGATATATTTCATAGTTTTGACATATTTCAAGAAATCATGCATTACAAATTCGTTATAACACCGAATCTATCCGTTTAAATTTCGTTCTCTTCGTTTTTACATGCATAATCATAATCAACCATCAATTTTCAGTTTAATATACAATTAAAGCAAGAGTTTTTGTACATATAAGCCACATTCATACTGTAATACTCTGTAACTTATAAAACTCCAATTATAACATGATTACATGAACTTGATTACTCTAAAGCATGAATAAATGATATAAAATATGTTATAAACATCTATTAACACATATATAATCATATCTCATGCATTAGTCACAAAAATTGTTTATAGAGAACTCAAGTTGGCTTTAATGGAGAAAATACAATAACGTAAATATAAAATTGGGATTAAGAAATTACCCTTTCAACTCTATTAAGATTACTCAAGATGATAAAAAGCTTTCTTTTATTCTTCAAATTTTCTTCAATTCTCTCAAGTTCTCTTTGTTTCTCTTTGAAACTCTCTCTAATATAATATACTTATGAATAGAAATATAGATATAAATTTAACGTATAAAAGTAACCGGTGAAACATGGGAGGTGGTTAAGCGCATCAGGCCTTAACTACTCCCATGTTCTTAAGGTTATGTTTGATTTATCACAATTTAACTCCTTTCCCATTATTTTTATTAAATATTTATTATATATTTTATTTGTCACACTTTAATTAATCAAATAATATTATTTAAATTCAATTAAATAAAAGATAATACTACACATTAAATCACATCATCGCATAATTAAAATTCTCATTTATTAATTATGACAAATCATTAAATCTCTAATTAATTATTAAATTAATTAGAATAACATTATAATTATTAAACGACTCATTTAATTTAATAAACTCAATTAAATTAACACTTTGAACTATAAAATTTCTCCACATTAATTTAATCAATGTAACACATATAATTAAATTAATCTACCACAATTCCATAAAATATTTATTTAACTCAATAAATAAATTATCAAAAATATTTATTTAATTCAATAAATATTTAAAATAAATTATAAAATTCTCATTCGTCACAAACCTGTTTAGCCCTCTAGTTTTAATTCAGACCCACCATTAATTATTAACACATCCTTAGTTCTGGTTAAGTATTTTCAGAATGTTTTTCACTGTCTTACAATGATTTTCTCTAGAATATGATTGATCAACATCAGGTCTCATATATTTCATTATATACATGATAGTTACTCATGCGATCTCTCTTTTAGGAGTCTATAAGGACTGTTAAGAGATATACACTCTATGGCTCATCAACATGAGACATCTCTTGGAGTTTGCCATGCTAAACCCCTTTAGCATCTAAAGAATATACGTTCCTTGGGTTAAGCCAAGCATCCTTTTTAAATCTATCAATATAGATCTTGATCCCCAAATATGGGATGCTCTACCCAAATTATTCATAAAGGAATGTTTAGATAAATTTATCTTCACTGATTATAGTACTTATATGTCATTCCTTATCAATAGTATATCATTATATAATACTAGGAATGTCACAGCGCTCCCACTGACCCTTTTGTACATACTAGGTTCATTCTCGTTTTTGATAAAATTAAACTTTTGATTGTCTCATCAAAACGAATGTTCCATCTTTGAGAAGTTTGCTTCAATCCATAAATGAATTGGTGTAGCTCATATACATGATTTGCTTCAACCATTGAAACAAATCCATCTGGTTGTATAATACATACATTCTCCTCTAATAAATCTATATTTAATGAGGAAGGGCGTTCCACATTCATTTGCCAAATTTAGTAATAATAAACTGCAATTACAAATAAAATTCCGAATGGACTTGAACATTTCGACCAGTAATAAGGTTTATCACAGTCAACTCTTTCACTTTATTTAAAACCTTTTTCAAACCAGTCTGGCCTTATAGGTCTCCCCTTGCCATTTGATCTAAAGATCCATTTTGGATTTCATGGTCATCTACCATTTCTCTAAGTGTCTACAACTATTAGACTCATTGTATATAACAAGATCATCATCTTCTATAATGCGTACCTCATCATCATAATCTATGATAATTCTCTACCTCCCAGGTATCTTCGGTACTTTTCTAGATTTACAATTCGATTGTGGTACAATAGGTCTATCTAAAGGTTCCTCCTTTTTGACTTCTAGTGCTTTGTGGTTCTTGAGCTCTTTCAAGAACTATTGTCCTCCCACTAGCCCATTCAATGATAACCACCTTTATCTAAGAAGGCAGTGTGTTTCACAATACACATCTTTTGCTCAGTAGGATTATAGAACTCTAATCCTAAACTTACTTCAGGAAGTTCCATAAATCTGCACTTGTCAAATTTTATCCCAAACTTATCCTTTTGAAACCTTCTCACATAAGCTGGAAAACCCTTTATCTTAACATACTTAAGATTAGGAATCATCCCTGTCCCAAACTCATATGAAGTTTTAGGGCCAGACTGTTGGGTTTGTACGAAATTGTGATGCAATCAAATTGCAAAAATTAGCAGAAGCATGGTATATTAGAGTTTAAAAATATCTACAAAACTATTACCCGGATCATCCTTTATACATATTATTAATTTAAAACGATAAAAAAGAAATTATAAAATTCATACCCTTGTAGAATGAAGCTTCCACAGGTACAAGTTCAACTCCTTGTTCTTCGCGATCTCCTTGAATATTCGGGACTGGTTCCTTCCTTTGATCAACGTTAGCCACCCAAGTGTTTGGCCTCTAGAGGTGATGCACCAAGGAAGATGAATTATCAAGGAGGGTGGTTGGCTAAACCCTAGTTTTCTATCATCTATAGAAAAATAGTACTCTCCAACAATTCGAATTGCATCAACTGATATCTAACATAAGACTCCTCTTATATAGATATTGGTTAACCTTTCTAATAATATTAGAAATAGGTTTTCACTTAATTAATTAAACTCTTTTAATTTAATTAGCCTTCCCAATCATATTGGGATTAATTAATTAAACTCATTTAATTAATTTACCTCCTAATCTTATTAGGAATAAATGAGAGTACTAATATTAAATTAATTCCTAAACTCCTTTAGAAATTAAAATAATAATAATTTTAATCATATTAATAAGACTCCTCTTATTCATTTATATTTAATATTTCCAAAATATTAAAAAATAAACATTAAGCTATTTAATTTATTCTATCACCATAGATTAAATTAGTTACACTTAATGCATTATTACGATTATGTCATTACTTTCTAAAATAATCATTCTTCCTTTTATGGTGTGACCATTTAGGTTCTCCATATTAAACCGGTTCTGAATAAATTAATTAGAACACTTCTAATCTTATTTAAATAAATAAATTAAACTAAAATTCTATTTAAATAAATAATATGTATTCTACAATAGAGATAAGCCTCCCTAGCGATCAATAACTTTTTAGATAATATAGATTTTAACATTAATCATAAAAGAACCTGTGAGTAAATCGTTACTGTACAATTCAATCATTCCACCATACAATGTTCCAATTAAATGTCAGACATAAAATTACTGTCAAGTCTTATTTTATTTAATTATATGTATTTCGATTCCAAAATTCACAACTCCAAATAATGCAATTTAGAAACTCCTTTCTAATTTCATTCCACATTAGCTAAGAATTCCTGGGTTGTCATTTATCGAATCACATAGGATATATCTCTTCTTTTACTAAAAGTGGTAGATTCTTTATTGACCATTCATTATCTCCATATGTAACTTATTACACCCAAGCATACCCTTTGATATAACCTTCCATAGCGAGTCACGTTCAGCGAACTTATTCCCTATTAAACACCTACATACTTGCTTTAGTGTCTCCACACAAATGATCATGAGATCAATCATCCTCATCCAATGAGCAAGCAACATATGTACCAATCTATCTGGATTTATTAATCCTCTTTTTAGTAATCCAACGATTAAGAACTATTTTAGTTTTAAGCTTTCTAAGAATTTAGATCTCATTAGCATGATCATTGACGAGTGCATGGTATTAATTTATTTTGATTCCTTTATGCGTAGTCTATTGTGCCAAAATTTGGGAGCTGTCGTTTAGCCCTCCAAAATTAACCTTACTCCTATTCTACTAACTCAAGAATTAGTATAGTAACAAGCAAGGATCGATCTCACAGAGAGTGTTTTGTTTTATATCTGTCCAAGTATTTTCGAATGAATTGGGGGGGTTTTGTTTTGAAAAATTGAATTATCGAAAGTGAATTTAAAAGAAGTATCAATGAGTAAAAAGCTTCAATTCGTCAGTTCAGTATAGCTTTTTCATAATTATAGATTAACCAAGTTTTTACAATATTTATCCGTCAATGAGATTAACAATCCTAGATAACCGCGATCGATAGTTATCCGAAATTCTCCTTATGTGTAAATCTAATGCGACGATCGCCAACAATAGATCCTAACCATCATAAAACCTAGAAGTATCAGTCTAAATTTAATATGAAGAAGCATGAAGAATGAGAATTAGATTGTTCCAAGCAACAATTATACAATCAGGAATTATTTAACTTGTCTTCTTAAAATCTTAATAATATCCAAAAGTTTGACAACAATTGAATATCATTAGCTGCTACTTATGATCAGACATACATCGTTTGCTTAATATATATCTTAATATAGCAGATGATATCAATTTACTAATTTAATTATACAGAAACTAAATTATTTAATTGAATACTATCCCCATTATATTGGGTCTTACATGTATTTCTGAAGTCTAAAACAATCTTTCAAAGCCTAAAAGTTTGTAATCCAAATCGTATTAGAAGTCTGCCTAAATTTTCCAAAACTATAAATTACTATTTTCTTGCCGATAATCTCGCCGGGGTGTATTTTTCTTCATAAAAACACACCGGGGCAAAGTTTGGCAGAGAAAACTCGTCGGGGCGAGTTTTTAGCCTAGCAAATCTAGACTAGGCAAGTTTTCATTTTTTGCTGCAACATCCTTTGGTAAAATGAGCATAACTTTTGATCCAGGAAGAGTTAAGGGGACTGCTACCTATCAAATCGAAGCTCTCGACGAGGTCTACAGCTTTCATTCTTTGAGCATTGATAGATTCAGATTGTATAACGGTTGAAATTGGCTCTAAGGGATTGTTATGTAAATTATAACTTCCAAACTTTGAGGTTTCAACTTTTTCTTGGTAAAAAAGTCATAACTTTTTCATATGAACTCTGATTGGGACGATTCAAGATGTTATAGAAAGCTAAGGAATAGCTCTACAATAAAATCTAAGTCCCAAGCCAAGACCATGAATCCAACTTAGCATTTAAAACCCAACAATCTTCCCGTTTTCCTCGTCTTTGCTCCATTTCAACCTGAAACCCATTAGCAAACCTATTAAGCCCTTGTTAACAACCAAACATGCAATAGACTATGCATAAAGGAATCAAAATAAATGAATATCATGCACTCGTCAATCATCATCATGATTCTAAAAGCATTGCTTAAAACTATAGGTTATTTACATATTATAAAAATAGCATCATATAGATAATTAAATGCCTTTAATAAGTTAATACTTTTATTAATAAATAAATAAGATCGTCTCCAAAGTAGATGCTTTATCATCATACATGATTGGCTTGTATGCATACTACTTTCAATCTCCCACTTGAACTAAAGTCAATCGCCATGGTATCTCATACCATCTTCTCTAAGTGACGATCAAACTGCTGTTGTGTTAAAGCTTTAGTAAATGGATTTGCAATGTTATCTTGAGAGTCTACACGCTCTAAGGTGACATCTCTTCTTTCAATGATTTCTTTAATCAAAGTGCCGCAACACATGTTTGGATTCAAGATGAGACTTAGGAACTATTCCTAGTTCTATAATGAACTTTTCATCTGAAACATCAACTTGCAACTTCACTTACAGTTATATACTTTGTCTTTGTCAGTAAACCAGCAACCTTTTGCTGTTTAAAACCTTTTCAATTCACTACACCACCTTTCAAGGTAATGACTTGCCCTAAAGTGAATTTATTGTCGTATTGGTCAATCTGAAAACTTGAGTTTGTTTAGTCCTCTAGTTTAATTCAGGTCCATCATGTGTCATGATGATATCCTTAGTGTCAGTTAAGTCTTTGAAGATGTTTATCACTATCTTATAGTGATCTTCTCTAGAATATGACTGATCAACATCAAGTCTCGTATATTTCATTGCATACATGATAGTAACTTATGCGATCTCTCTTTTATTGAGGACAATTTAAGAGAGATACACTCCATGGCTCATCATCATGAGACACCTTTTAGAGTTTATCATGCTAAACGCCTTTAACATCCTTTTAAATCTATCTATACAGATTTATATCCCCAATATAGGATATTTTACCCATATCATTCATGGAGGAATGTTTAGACAACTTTATTTTGATTGATTGTAGCATAGGAATGTCATTCCCTATTAGTAATATATCATCAACATATAATACAAGGAATGAAACAGCGCTCCCACTAACCTTCTTATACACACATGGTTTATCCTCGTTTTTTGATAAAATCAAACTCTTTGATTGTCTCATCAATACGGATGTTTCATCTACGAGAAGCTTGCTTTAATCCATAAATGGATTGGTGTAACTCATATACATGATTTGGTTCTACCATTGAAACAAATCCATCTGGCTGTATTATATATACATTCTCCTCTAATATTGTACATTTGAGGAAGGGCGTCTCCACTGTCCTATTTTGCCAGATTTAGTAATAATAAGCTGCAATCGCAAGTAAAATCCAAATGGACTTGAGCATTGCATCAAAAATAAATTTTAGATTTTATGGTCATCTACCATTTCTCTGAGTCTTTATTACTCATAGCCTATTCGTAATTTAATGGATCATCATCATTTATGACGTGTACCTCATCGTCATCCTCTATGACGAATCCATACCTTTCAGGTATCTTTGGTACTATTCCAGATTTACGAATAGGGTGTTATATAGAAGGTGTCTCTACTTGGACAAGTTCATCCACTTGATCTATAGTGGTTTGGGGTTCTTGAATTTCTTCAAGATCTATTTTCCTCCCACTAGCCCCTTCAAGGAAAAACTCCTTTTCCAAGAAGGCAGCGTGTTTCGCAACAAACACCTTTTGCTCAGTAGGATTGTAGAAATAGTATCCCAAACTCTCTTTAGGATATCCCATAAATGTGCACTTATCAGATCTTGTCCCAAGCTTATCATTTTGAAACCATTTCACATAAGCTGGACATCCCCATATTTTAACATGCTTAAGACAAGGTTTCCTCCCTGTCCACATCTCATATGGAGTTTTGGGGACGGATTTCGAGGGGACCTTATTTAGTAGATATATACAGCCGCTTCTAGAGCATAACCCCAGAATGATACTAGAAGATCGGTAAAACTCATTATGGAACGAACCATGTCCAACAATATTTGATTTCTCATTTCAGATACTCCATTTAACTGTGGTGTAACTGGTGGAGTCTATTGTGAGATTATATTATTTTTTTTGAGACAATCGAGAAACTCAACGCTTACATATTTATCACCTCGATCTGATCGAAGAATCTTATTACTTTTGCCAGTTTGTTTCTCTACTTCACTTCTGAACTCTTTGAACTTTTCAAATGATTCAGATTTGTATTTCATTAAATACACATATCCAAATCTTGATTGATCATTAGTGAAAATTAAAAAAATAAAAATACCCTCTCCGCGCATTCGTTGTCATAGGTCCACAAACGTTTGTGTGAACCAACCCTAATAACTCTGTAACTCTTTCTCCTTTTCCAATAAAAGGAGATTTAGTTATTTTACCCATGAGACAAGATTCACAAGTTGGATATGATTCATAATCAGATAGCTCTAAGAGCTCATCCTTATGTAACTTGGATAAACTTGTTTCATTGATATGACTGAGTCTAGTGCCACATATAGGTATAATTAACATTATCTCTTTTTCTTTTCTTAGTTTGTTCATTTTGAAATATATTTTCATGCAAGTCAAGTATATAAAGTCCATTTCAGTAAATTATCAACACCATATAAAATATTATTATTATAAATAGACCAACTGTTGTTCTTTATTATAATGTCAAATCCATCCATATCTAATACGAAAACATGAAATAATATTTCTAATGATATTCAAAAAAATAATAATTATTTAAATAAATAGACTTTCCCGTAGGCAGTGCTAAACAATAAGTGCCTATAACTAATGCATCAACCTTTGCTTTATTTTCTACTCGTAAGACAACCTCATCCTTGTTCAGCTTTCTACTTCTGACCATTCCCTGCACAGTATTGCATATGTGAGAATCACAGCTGGTATCCATTACCCAAGTAGAATTTTAACTTTCTGAAAAAAATAATTTCAATCATTAACGAACCTTGATTGAAAGTCGAAGCTTCTCCAAGCTCCTTCTCTGCCAGAAACTTCTTGCAGTTTCTCTTCTAGTGATCCTGCTCGTTGCAATGGAAGCACATTCCTTTGCTAGCTAGATCAGATTTCTTTTGTTCCTTTGTGTTTACCTTCCCATTAGCCTTCTTAGATTTCATCCTTTTAGAAGATACCTTGGGCCTCTTCCTTTTCTTGGAAGAATCCACCATTAAGACATGGTTCTTCTTTGAAGAGAATTGACCTTATGCAGTTTTCAACATGTTAAGTAATTCAGGCAAGCTGACATCTAACTTATTCATGTAGAAATTTATAACGAACTGCGAGAAGGTCTCAGGGAGTGACTGCAAGACTAAGTCTTGACTCAACTCCCCATCCATGACGAACCCAAGTTGTCTAAGGTGTTCAATTAGATTGATCTCCCTTAGTATATGAGTCTCAACAGCAGTTCCCTCGGTCATCCGAGATCGAAAGAGCTCCTTAGATATCCTATATATAGTAGTCCTACGTTGTTCACCATACAACTGCTTGAGGTGACGCAACATAGTAGGAGTACCATACAACTGTTTGAGCCATAGATGCATCATCTTGTCACTTTACAATGGTGGCAATCTCTTCCTCAGAGGCTATTTCTGGAACAGTTCCAAGGACATGTGAATTTAGGACAGCAGTGAGATCTATTCTCAGATTCCTTAACCAGTCCGTGTAATTCGGCCCGGTCAGTTTGTTAGCATCAAGTATGCTACGCAGTGAAATTAGTGATTTGGATATTTTTAAATTTCTGTATGTGAAAAGACAATATTTTAGCAAACATTCATTTAATTAATTTTATATACCAAAATAAATTAGGTCTTATTTTAAATTGGTATCTCCCACTTTTTTTTTCAAACTATATTACCCTCACTAATATAGTTCGGCAACATCTAATTAAAGATTCGCTAGTGAGACTAAGGATCCCATTTCAAATGTATATAGCCTTGTGTGTGTACAACAAACCATATATAAATAAATAAGTAGACAACTCTTGTCAATTACATCGACATGTAACTCCTTGTATTTTGTCTCTTAGATCATAATGGTCAAGTGTGTACACATCCGAACTAAAATGATTTAAGTTAAATTCAACCTAGCACTCCATATATTAAAAAAAAATATTGTCCTTGTGTATTCACAACAAAACAATATTGTTCAATTAACTTTATAAGCATCAAATGTGATTAAATTATTATCTTAAATACTTAATACTCGCCTTGTGTGTGCACAACAAACTCATATTAAATATTTAATACTCTATTAATTTATCATGCTTGAAGGCGACGTTCGATATTCCAAATATCATTAAACGCTTTAGACTTAATATGATTCCTTTGAGAGGTTTGTTATTATTTGTCTCATCTTGTTTAGCACGCATACACATATATATAAAATACGCGTTATTTTATTAAAATATGCGAATCATGTTTGCATAAAATATAAAATATAATATATATATATATATATATATATATATATTACTTAGCATGCACATATAGAATACTATATTCTACCCCGATTGATTAATGGACTTTTATTCTAGTTTGGTTCACTAGAGTCACCAAGTGAACCAAAAGGTCAAACCTAGGAGTGCAATAATTTAAATTTAAATGTAACTATTACATTTAAACTTGAGCTCCATTACAAACGGGTCTTCATGCGCTCCTTGCTCATTGGTCTCCAATTTCTTCACGATAATTATAACTATTTCTATTACATAAACTATTTAATTTAAATAGAAACCTTGATCAGCAGTCAAGGAAAAGTACATAGGAAGGAGATAGAATTTTTACATCAAGAAATAATCAGAGAAGATGAGGTACGCAGACCCCATTTAATAAAACTCATTCATTCAAGCATTCAACTAAAATAAAATCCAATCACAGTGGTCAATAGTCCATAATTAACCCTATTTATTATCATACATATCACCATATGCATCAATAAATTAACATTCATCTCATGAATTAAAATCATTCCATATATATATGAATATCATTTAATGGGCAATTTTAAATTACATGAAATTCAATTTCAAGATTAAAATAAACTTTTTATTTTAATTATAAAATTATTAAGAATAATATATATATATATATATATATATATGGTTACTGCACTAAGTCACTTTATAATGAATCACGTCACATTACATTCCTTCTAAAAAAACAATCTAGGAACCATTTAGTCTCCTGCATCATATATATATATATAAAATAGTAAAACGCGATCAAGCCAAAATTTCCATCAGGTCACTTAGTTTAAAATTTGTGACTCTTCAATTAAAACAATGCTCGCAGCGAAGTGAAAGAAAAAAAAACTTCTTTCACGTTTTTTTTTTCATAAAAAATAATTTTATACAATTAATTATGTTCAATAAATTATTGTAAATACATACCCATACATATATGAAATTAAAATAATTAATAATTGCATAAATATTTGGCTCTGATGCCGCTGTTGGGTTTGCATGAAATCGTGACGCAATCAAATTGCAAATATTAGCAGAAGCATGATATATCAGAGTTTAAAAATTTCTACAAAATCATTACCCGGATCATCCTTTATGCATATTTTTAATTTAAAACGATAAATAAGAAGTTATGAAATTCATACCCTTATAAAACGAAGCTTCCACAGGTACAAGTTCAACTCCTTGTTCTTTATGATCTCCTTGAATATCCGAAATTGATTTATTCCTTTGATCAATATTAGCCACCCAAGTATTTGGCCTCTAGAGGTGATCCACCAAGGAAGAGGAATTATCAAGAAAGAGGGTGGTTGGTTAAACCCTAGTTTTCTATCCTGTATAGTAAAGGAGTACACTCCAGTAATTAGAATTGTATTAACTGATATCTAACATAAGACTCCTTTTATATAGATATTGGTTAACCTTTCTAATCCTATTACAAATAGGTTTTCATTTAATTAATTAAACTCTTTTAATTTAATTAGGCTTCCCAATCATATTGGGATTAATTAATTAAACTCTTTTAATTAATTTGTCTCCTAATCTTATTAGGAATAAATGAGAGTACTAATATTAAATTAATTCCTAAACTCCTTTAGAAATTGAAATAATAATAATTGTAATAATATTAACAAGACTCCTCTTATTAATTTATATTTAATATTTTCAAAATATTAAATAATAAACATTAAGCTATTTAATTTATTCTATCACTATAGATTAAATTAATTATACTTAATTCATTATTACTATCATGCCATTTTCATCTTAAATAATTCTTCTTCCTTTTATGGTGTGACCCTTTAGGTTCTCCATATTAAACCGGTTGTGAATAAATCAATTAGAACAATTCTAATCTTATTTAAATAAACAAATTAAACTAATAATATATTTAAATAAATAATATTTATTCTACAATAGGGATAAGCCCCCCTAGCGATCAACGACTTTCTAGATAATATAGACTTCAGCATTAATCATAAAAGAACTTATGAGTAAATAGTTATTGTACAACTCAATCCTTCCACCATACAATGTCCCAATTAAATATTAGACATGAAATTACTGTCAAGTCTAATTTTATTTAATTATATGTATTTTGATTAGAAAATGCACAACTCCAAATAATGCAAATTAGAAACTCCTTTCTAATTTCATTCTGCCTTGGCCAAGGACTACTGTGTTGTCATTTAACGAATCACATAGGACATATCCCTTCTTTTACTAGAAGTGGTAGATTCTTTATTGACCATTCATTATCTCCATATGTAACTTATTACACCCAAGCATACCCTTTGATATACCTTAAGGGTCTTAAGGAATAAGTCAAAGTATAATTCATTACACACAAGATACTATGATGATCTCAAGTCTAAGGATCACTTGTACTACTATCACATTAGGAATTCCTATTGACAGGTAAATAAAACTCCATTAGGTATTCCATAGCGAGTCACGTTCAGTGAACTTATTCTCCAATAAACACCTGCATACTTGCTTTAGTGTCTCCATACAAATGATCATGAGATCAATCATCCTCATCCAATGAGCAAGCAACATATATACCAATCTATCCGGATTTACTAATCCCCTTTTTAGTAATCCAACGATTGGGAACTATTTTAGTTTTAAGCTTTCTAAAAATTTAAATCTCATTAGCATGATCATCATCTTGATTCTAAAAGCATTGCTTAAAACTATGGGTTATTTACATATTATAAAAACAGCATTATATAGATAATTAAATGCCTTTAATAAGATAATACTTTTATTAATAAATAAATAAGATCGTCTTCAAAGTAGATGCTTTATCATCATACATGATTGGCTTGTATGCATACTACTTTCAATATTGAGGTTACATTATCTCGTAGATATGCAGCAATTTCTAGGGCATTATCTCGTAGATATGCAACAATTTCTAGGGCATTAAACAGTTAGCAGAACTGGTTGTATACCAACATCAGATCACCAGACAGATGATGAACCAGACCAACCAATCTGATGCAAGTCCTCCCATACCGGAGATCAGCCTCATTCCCCTGAGGGGTCACTACCGGCCTCATGAGCATGAACCCTGGACTGAAAAGATGGCTAAAGAAGAGAATTCCCAAGCTGGTAGGAAATTCGCCTTTCAAAGGAATTTCACTAACCTAAACCAGCCAATGAAGGAAATCCTCCAGCTATTAATCAACGAGGGAATGCTTGCAGATTTATTACCTCCATTAAACCCGCAATCCAGGAAATTCAAGCCTGACCAAACTTGTCAGTACCACTCCAAAGCACCCGGCCATGATACTGAGGATTGCTGGGCACTTCGTAACCTGATTCAGAATATGATTGAAAGCGGTGAATTGATAAGAGGTAATCGGGATTATGGCCTCCCAGATGAAGAAACTCTCTTGACTCCTACTACGTGGAATCAGGATACCGTGGCTGTTATTTCTTGTGAGAAGGAGTCATCTCTCACACCCTTAATACTGGCAGGGAAAGGGGTCCAAGAAACACAAAATCCTGTGAAGGTGGCCACACCCGAGCCTTTAATCTTGCCCTTCAGACCTCAGTATCCGGTTATCAGTTTGAAGAGGGTCCCATGGAACTACAGGAATGACGAAGGGTCTACCTCAAACAACATTTCCATTGTACCAAAGGATAATCCATTGTACAATGGAAATGTTGTTTGAGGTAGACCCTTCGTCAATAAAACCAGTCATCAAGGCCAAAGAAAAGGTGTTTGAAGAGAAAATAGAAGAGTTCATCAATAAAATGGGACACAAAATCAAGGTGGTGCAAAGCTTGAAAGACGCACCCAAGCAAATGTCCATCCTAGACTTGGTTTTATCATCGATGGATCATCGCAACATTATGGTGAAAGTATTGGAAGAAGCCCATTTGCCACATACCGTAGATGCCGAGAAATTTTGACACATGGTAGAACATATTTTCAACAGCAATGTGATATCCTTCACTGACAATGATATACCTGCAGAAGGGACTGGTCATTACAAGTTATTACATATAGTAGTGATATCTTCCGGGTATCTGATCGGAGGTGTGCTTATAGATGGAGGATCATCCCTCAACATTTGTCCCTACGACACTTTGGAGAGAATGAAGATTAACCCGAACTGTATCAAAACCAGTCATGTGGTCATCCGAGCTTTCGATGGATCTCACCGATAAGCTATGGGAGAAATAGAGCTTCCTCAGGAGATTAGTCCGCACACTTTTTATGTGTCCTTTCAGGTGCTCAACATCGCCACTGGATACAACTTGTTGCTGGGCAGGCCATGGATCCACATGGCAGGGGCAGTGCCATCCACCCTCCATCAACAACTCAAATACATTATCAACGACAACCTAATCACGGTAAATGCCAAACTAAAATATTCTGTCTGCGTACAGGGAGACATGCCGGTGATTATCCTGGATGCAAAAATTGAATCTGCTAATTTTCAAGCCTTGGAGGTGAGCGATACTCAATACCTACTAGTTGGGGCACCAGCCTTGAAGCCTAAAGTCTCTCCTGAAGTGATGACAGTAGGCCAAGAAATGGTATCTTTGGGTTTCCAACCTGGAGAAGGGATAGGAAAGAACCAAAAAGGTATTGCAAGTCCAGTCCAAATCCCAAGCCAGTCGGGGAGAGCCGAATTGGGTTATTCTTCTGGGTTAAACTGCCCGAATCCACATAAGCACCCTAAGGCTCATGCTTCCACTATACTACTGCCAAACCTCACTGATGCTGGCTTTGGAAAGCCAATGAGGAAGATTTCTACTGTGATATCAACCATGTTATTTCCTCCAATCATACCGGCCAGTGAAAGAAAATCCCCAAAGCCTGAGGGTGATAGCAAAAAGGGAAAAGTAAAGATCCTGTACAAAGGATGAGACCCATTTGCTAATATGCGGGTTATCATAAACTACGGGTATGAATGATGAGATCCCAGACAGTGACGACGAGGATCAGATTCAAATAACCCGCATCAAGAAGGGAAAAGGGGGCAGTTCAAAGAAAAATCTCAGCTCTATTGTAAAGGATGTCTCAGTCATTATCCGAGATGAAGCAGACGAGCACAATTCCTTGATCCTCCCTCTTCATGAAGATCTAACCCTGGATAACTGGAGAAGCATCCCTTGCCTCAGTCTAAAAGGGTAAAGGGGCAGAGAGTCCGTCTGCCCTGTAACATGCTTTCATTTACTGCTTAATTTTGATTGCACAGCTATAGCAGTAACTTTTGTCATACTTTGTCAAATGCTTTGTATATTTAAGAAGTTGCATATATTAAAGTGAAAGCATTTTTGTTTCAGGACTCCGGAGTTGGATTTGTTTGTCATTACTGATGAGATGCCAACCTGTCACAGTGACTACAACTTTGATGTAAAACTGAACTTCGACTTAATGGATATTGATCAAGAGGAGGAGGATGATTATGAGGTTCCCGAGGAGATCAAAGAATGGGTCGAAGACAAACCCAAGCTAAACCTCGACCAAACCATCACTATCAACATAGGAACCTCTGAAAACATCAAAGAAATCCAGATAGGCATAGACCTCACACAAGATCAAAAAACTGACCTGATCGAACTCCTAACACAGTTCCAGGATGTGTTTGCATGGTCATATGAAGACATGATTGGCCTATCTACTGATATTGTCATTCATCGAATGGCCATCAAAGATGGCTTCAAGACAGTCAAGAAGAAGCTCAGGCGATTAAAACCTGAATGGAGTCTGAAATTCAAAGAAGAGGTCGTTAAACAATTCAAAGCCGGTATCATCATGGTATCAACATACCCGGAGTGGCTGTCAAACATAGTTCCCTTACCTAAACCCGGAGGGAAGGTACGAGTATGTGTGGATTATCAGGATTTGAACAATGCCTGCCTCAAGGACAATTTCCCAGTACCTTTTATCCATATTCTGATAGATAACACGGCGTAATACGCCATGTATTCTTTTGTGGACTGCTTTGCTGGTTACCACCAGATCATGGTTGCTGAAGAGGACAGGGAAAAATAGCTTTCATTACTCCCTAGGGAATCTTCTGCTACAGACGACTATCCTTCGACCTCATTAATGCCAGAGCCACATATCAGCGAGCTATGATGGCCCTGTTTCATGACATGATGCATAAGGAGATAGTGGTCTATGTGGATGACATCATCATCAAATCTCAGAGGGAATATGATCACTTTGACCATCTCAGGAAGCTAAATCCCACTAAGTGTGTTTTTGGCGTTAAATCAGGCAAGTTGTTGGGATTCCTGGTGAGTAATAGAGGCATTGAGCTGGACCCTACCAAGATCAAAGCCATCACTGAGATGCCAATACCTCAAACAGAGAAGGAGATACATGGGTTCCTAGGAAGGATCAATTTCATAAGCAGGTTCATTTCCCAGCTCAAGGCAACCTGTGAACCCATCTTCAAGCTATTAAGAAAGAATTCCTCCACCAAATGGAATGCGAATTGTCAGAAATCCTTCCTTGCCATCAAGAAGAAGCTAATCGAAGCACCAGTATTGGTACCACCAAGGGATAGAGTTTCTCTGTTCATGTACCTATCAGTCAATGCCAATGCAATGGGCTGTATGTTGGGATAAAAAGATGATAGTAGCAAGGAGAGAGCCATCTACTACATCAGCAAAAGATATAGTAGTGGTGAACAAAGGTACATCCTGATCGAAAAGACGTGTTATGCGTTAGCATGGGCCGCAATGAGGTTACAACATTACCTCCATGGGCACACGACCTACCTCATATCCCGCATGGATCCACTGAAGTATGTATTCAACAAGCCAATGTTGAATTATCAACTGTCCAAATGGCAGTTGATCCTACAACAGTTCGATATTGTCTATGTAACTCATAAGTCCATCAAAGGTCAAGGCATTGTAGATCAATTAGCCAAAGCACCATCAGGAGTGTTCCAGCCCCTGGAGACTTATTTCCTGGATGATGGGATCATGACAATTCAACAACTCCAACAAGAAAATACAGTCCAATCATGGAAAATGTATTTCGATGGAGCAGTAAACATGGAGGGTGTCGGAGCTGGGATAGTCCTTATCTCTGGTATAGGAGAACAATATCCTGTGGCTACCAAACTATAATTTGGCAACACCAACAACATAGCCGAGTATGAAGGCTACATAATGGGGTTAAAGTTAGACCAATCAATGGGTATCAAGTATTTACTGGTCTTTGGAGACTCTGAATTGGTCATCAGACAAACCACTGGGGTATATCACACCAAAGAACTGCCTTTGCTGCCCTATCATCGTCAAGTCGTTAACATATCGCTGGAGTTTGAAGACAAAACCTTCATCCATATTCCTCGGGGTAGGAATGACTTCGCTGATGCATTGGCGACGTTAGCTTCCTTGACTATATATCTGATAGGAGTGGGATTCCTTGCATCTAATTCACAAGTCAGAAGGCCCCGACATACGGTAATTACATTGGAGACATATCAGATGAAATACTTCCTATCAAATGATCTTGGTATCAAGACATCAAGGAATATCTCCGAGATGGATCTACACCCGTTGGGGAAAGCTACTCCGAACGGAAGCGAATTCACAAAATAGCCCTGAAGTTCTATCTGAGCCGAGATGCGCTATACAAAAGGGATACTGGAAGAAGCCTCTTAAGATGCCTTGATAAAGAGCAAGCCTAGAGATTTATGGATGAAGTCCAAGGTGGAATTTGTGGTCCGCACATGAGCGGTCACCTGCTGACCAAGAAAATATTAACAATACGGCATTATTGGATCTCTCAGAGCTGACTGTGATGATCATGTCAAGAGGTGCTACCAATGCCAAGTACATGGAAATGCCATACATGCTCCTCCAAATGAGCTATACAACATGAGTTCACCCTGGCCTTTCTCCATGTGGGGAATGGATGTGATAGGCCCAATAGAACCCAAAGCCAGCAATGGTCATCGATTCAACTTCACCATGATCAATTACTTCGCCAAGTGGGTTGAAGTTGCCTCCTTTCTCAAAGTCACCAAAGAGGTCATCATTGGTTTCATCAGAAATAATGTCGTCTGTCAGTATGGACAATTGGAGGTGATCGTATCAGACAACGCCAAAAACCTGAACAATCAAATAATGAAAGAGCTATATGGCAAGTTCCACATTAAGCATCTCAATTTCGTCATCTACCAGCCCAAGATGAATGGTGCTGTCGAAGCGGCCAACAAGAACATCAAAAAGATCATGCAAAAAATGTTCGCCAATCACAAGCAATGGCCTGACCTGCTGCCTCTAACCCTGTTAGCATACAGGACATCAATGCGTACCTCTACTGGGGCTACCCCATATTCATTGGTTTATGGCATGGAAGCAGTCCTTCCCATAGAAGTAGAGATGGAGTCCTTGCGAGTGTTAATCGACGCTCAGATGGACGAAGATAAGTGGTTGCAAGATCGGTACCACCAACTATCTTTAATAGATGAAAAGAGGGCTACAACCATTTTCCACTAGCAGTTATATCAACAAAGGGTTGCTCAATCCTACATCAAGAAAGTCCGAATACGGTAATTCAAAGAAAATGACTTGGTTCTGAGGAAAGTTCTGGCCAATTAAGACGAAGCCAAAGGAAAGTTCGCCCCTAATTGGGAAGGCCCTTTCATTGTCAAGGAGGTGTTGACGGGAGGAGCTATCAGACTGCAAGAAATGGACGGAATCAAATTTCCCTAACTTATTAACTCAGACACTATAAAAAGGTACTATGTCTGAAACACATGCATACCCGCATCCTGATCCTGCAAATCAAATCAGGTTTGGTTTTCACTAGAAGCCAGAACTACGAATGATATGATCTCCCTCAGCCCGGGAGTACGTAGGCAGTCATTTCTGGTGCGGTCAAACCAAACAAAAAACTTAAAAAACTCATCAAACCAAACTCAAAAGAGAAACCTTTCTCATACCAAAATTGAACTACGAATGACCTGATCTCCCTTAACCCGGGAGTACTGTAGGCAGCCATTCATGGTGCTGTTTGACCTTTAAGAAAATATAAAAAACCAATAAAAACCAGTTCCAAGACACCGAAACCATATGAAACCTGAAAACTATCAAGCCTCCTTGGTCAGTAGACCTATCTGAGATACTCTCTGACATCTCATTGTCAATTCACCAAGGAGAAGCTCATGATACATCAACAACAACAAGTCATAAAAGAAGTGGTAATCACTCAGCAATGACAATACATATCCAAACAGGGAAGTGAATCAAAATATATTTCTATGATATATAATACTGTTTGATAGATACAATGTGTCTTGTACATGACAAAAATGACTAATCTAGTATGTGCAGGAAAAACAAAGCTAGTCTATGGACCCATGGATAAGCGGGACAACAATGCTAACATGGCATCTCGCTCTGAAGATGGAGGAGCCGTTGCAAGCGTAATACCCTCAGCCACCATATGGGCCAAAACATCCACTGCCATCTGCATAGTGGCACTGTGATCATCAATGTAAACACTCATTTCGGCAATCAGACCATGAGTATAAGATAGAAGAGCAGTACTGTCGGCGATGTGGAAATCCTGGGAAGCTATAGCCTTATCCCTCTCCACAAAAGCAACATCCCTGGCAATCGAAACCGCCTCAATCTCCTCAAAGGTTGCATCTCTGGCAGACCAGACCTCATCCCTCTCCACAAAAGCTGCGTCCCGGGCAATCAAAGTCTCCTCAATATCGACAAAAGTAGCATCTCGAGAAGATCGAGCCTCATCTCACTCAACCAATGCCATATCTCAAGTGGCTCGAGCCTTATCATTCTCCGTAAAAGCTATATCTCTGCTAGACAGGGCAGTCAACATCAGTGTTATTGCCTGATCTCTCTCAGAGGTCATCCTAGCTAGTGAGTCTGCCAAAGCTGGATCTGTCCTAGCAGGAATGATCGACGGATCACTAACTAATGCTGCTGTCAGACCCATGAACAACTCATCCTCAGTGGGAGAATCAGGATCCTCCATAGGCTCCTCCTCGTCTAAATCCACTATCGAAGCTGACTGGATGAATGCAGCTGACACTATATCTGCCTCCAACCACGCTGAGTACTCTAAAGATCGATCCATATGGCTATTGGAGAAATCAGCCCTCTCCCTATAAGTCCAACACTCATACACTCTTACCAAATCAGTAGACGACATAGACAAAGCTGACATCCTCTGATCAATAGCCCCCTCAAAATGATGCAGGCTCTGAAACTGATCGAGCTGGCCTATAACAGCCAGAGGATGGTAAGTAGTCACTCCCCTCAATCTCGCTAGGGGCAAATAGTCTATGCCAGATACGTGGGTAATGAAGCTATAGGGGGAGACTAGCCCTGAGCATGACAGAATCAAGAATGGATGTGCAATATCAGACAGAAATGCTGACCATGTCTTTGCATCGGTACACTCCGCCTGCTGCAAGGAGTAAGACATGGCGATCTCATGTGTGAAACAGTAGCCCTGGTGTCTGAAAAATCTAATCGATCGTAAATGGAACATGAGCCATACGTATAGCAAGACGAAACTGCCTCTAAAAAACCCCTCTGGGTGGGTACTGCAGTGGGTGGCTGCTCTCAACGTCTCAACCAATATCATCGGAAGAATAGTACTACCCTGTCTATGGGCCCAAACCATGACTATCAATCCGACATCTAGGTGGTCCAAATGAAGTGGCATATAGACGTAGGCTACTATTCACATCAATAAAACATCTATCCTGGTCAAATGCCATGCCTCTACCGAGACAATAAAATCTCTAGCATAACGATCGTAGCTGTCTAGCCGGTCAAAACGATTGATTAAAAAGTCTATAGAGATCACATGTCCATAAACGATCTCATCTGAAACTACACTCTGACGTAGACCAGACATCCGAAGAAACGGTCTCCTCATATCGCTGATCGTAGTGCAAGCGCAGGGCAAGTCTAAACCAGTGAGTCGCTCATACTCCTCTAAAGTCGGAGTCAGCTCATGCCGTCCAAAGCGGAAAACCAGTCTCTCGAGTATCCAAAAGGGTAAAAGGCCATCTATAAACCTATAAGGAACATAAAAGTCTACGAGGGGTGAATGCCCTACCATCTGATCCACTGCCCCTCTGGTTGGTAAGGGACAGGCTCTCATACCACGATCTCAAGGATGATGCCACCACAGATGGTGGTATGTTCTCAATACGATTGATGGTAGACGACAACATCTGTATCACCGTATCACATGACCATCCAGGGGTCAAATCTGAACTCATCTGCCTAAATGCATACACATGACATAATACATGCATACTGACAATGATAAACATGATGCGATAGATAGGAAATATCATGCATATCTATAATAAACTATCTACTACAAGCATCATCCCTATCTGATAATACAAAGCAAAATAAAAAGTACAGGAATATGGGGCACCACCACCCAACTACTAACAATGGTCTATCAAAATGGGGCACATCCTCCCAAAAGCCAAAATAGTGGCCGACCAAAAGATATAGCTATAATAGCTATTCAAAAAGATCCAAAATATCTACACTCAGGTGGTTAACTTGCTCCATCTCCTCCATGGACACAAAGTCGGGGTCATCAGGCATGTTTGGGCGGTATAAGAGAGGATCAACCCCTGCAAAACTACTGGAAAATGGACTTGATGAGGGGACCGCTCTTGAGCTAGAAGGGTTAAAAGGAAATGCCTCTGACGGATCTCGGCCAAGATGTCTGATGAACAAATGATTTCTCTTCAACTCTTGGGTCAGCCCTATAATCTGGTCCAAGTGAGTAGGCTCTCTGAGGCAAGCTATCCAGTCTGTCATCATCACAGACCTAGGCACTATGTTTGCCATGAATTGGGTAGCACGGTCTGAGCTCCAATCGTGCGAGGACTCCACCAGCTATTGAATGCCTCCTGGCTGTATGGACCCTCTGACAAAGTAAAGCCATCTACGCCCTCCATAGGGATATCTGTCAGTGGCTGGATCAATGGCCAATGATGCCAAGCAGGAAGAACAATGGGAATGTAGATTTGCCCCGTGATGCTCTTGATAGCACGCTCTCTTAGATAGAGCTCCCAGTCTCCCTCTGTCAAAAATGGGACTCTGCGAGTCGACAATTTAAACTCCCGACCAGTGGTGAAGCCTCCCTCAAATCCAACAGTTAAAAACTTGGAGGTATATGGGATCCACAAGATCGCTCCGGCTAACAAAAGCTCTAACTGCAGGTGGGAATGAGTAAAGCCCTCTGCAACAGGGACCTCCATCAGAGTAGAGTGATGCCAATGCCGTCCCCGGGGAAAGGTCTCCAGACCTAAAGTAGTGGCGGCCCGTAGGCAAGGAAGCCTCTCATATGCCCAGAACTGGACATATAAATATCAAAAGTCCTCAGTGACCAAGACTGACAAATGTAAATGCAGAAATCCAAATGGTATAAGAAAGATGTACTCACCAGCAGAAATGGGTAGAATCCTAACCATGCCTCCGTCAAACCTTCCGACAGTATGCGCATACCTCAGAGAAAATAGGAAAAGGTGTAGGAACCCCAATCAAAGTCACTGAGGTGCTCTATATGTTGGGTGGTACTGACCTAGGGCAAAAGACACAGTGGATGAGTTGTCTGCCAGAAAATAACCCTTGATGATCACCAGAAACAATTGCCTCAATATGCGATCCCTAACCCTCTGATCATCAAGCAGAGGCTCAAGTAAAGCCCCATTATGGGCATGTATGCTCAAAAGACTAGATTGGAATGTCCGACCCTTGAGGGCTAACAAAGGAACTCCCAACAGGGATCTAACGGCAGTGGGCGTAATGTCAGCCACGACAGGAATGGGCTCACCCTCGAACTCTATGTCGGTGATGAACCTCCAGTTCATAGGGGTCATCATCACCTCACAGTCCAACAAATGAAGAGACTGAGTCTGGTGGAACCAGCGCTCAAACAAAGCCCTCATATAACCCCAGGGGCAACGTGTTGGGTTTGTACGTAACGCAATCAAGCAATCAAATCACATAAATAGGGCGGAAGCGTAAAAACTAGGTTTTCAAAAATTTATACAAACCCATAACCATGATCATGCTTTGTGCTTAGTTATCAATAACAGAAAAGAGAGAACATGGAATTATACCTTTGAAGATCTAAGCTTCCTCAGGTACAAGTTCTACTCCTTTGATTCCTTTGATTCCTCTGTAGTGGCTTC
The DNA here is from genome assembly GCA_020205555.1 of Panax stipuleanatus. Classification (NCBI taxonomy): domain Eukaryota; kingdom Viridiplantae; phylum Streptophyta; class Magnoliopsida; order Apiales; family Araliaceae; genus Panax; species Panax stipuleanatus. The sequence continues at coordinate 64,576,022 of CM035119.1, read as the reverse complement.
TTCCCTTGATCAATGTCAGCCACCCAAATGTTTGGCCTCTAACGGTGATCCACCAAGGAAGATGAAGAACTCAAGAAGATGGGTTATTGGCTTAACCCTTGTTTCTATCTCTATAGAATATGTATACTCCCAACTCTTGAAAAATTCACGTCACTTATTTCTGATATAAGACTCTCTTATATAGATATTAGGTTAACCCTCCTAATCTAATTAGAATAGGGTTTTATTTAATTAATTTATATCCTAATCTTTATTAGGATTGAGAGAGAGTACTGATATTATATTAATTCCTAAACTCTTTTAGAATTAAAATAATAATAATAATAATAATATTAATAAGACTCCTCTTATTAATTTATATTTAATATTTCTAAAATATTAAATAATAAACATTAAGCTATTTAATTTATTCTATCATCATAGATTAAATTAATTATACTTAATGCATTATTACTATCATGCCATTTTCTTGTTAAATAATTCTTCTTCCTTTTATGGTGTGACCCTTTAGGTTCTCCATATTAAACCGGTTGTGAATAAATCAATTAGAACAATTCTAATCTTATTTAAATAAACAAATTAAACTAATAATCTATTTAAATAAATAACATTTATTCTACAATAGGGATAACCCTCCCTAGCGATCAACGACTTTCCAGATAATATAGATTTCAACATTAATCATAAAAGAACCTGTGAGTTAATAGTTACCGTACAATTCAATCCTTCCACCATACAATGTCCCAATTAAATATAAGACATGGATTTACTATCAAGTCTTAATTTATTTAATCATATGTATTTCGATTAGAAAATGCACAACTCCAAATAATGCAAATTAGAAACCTCTTTCTAATTTCATTCTACCTTGGCCAAGGATTCCTGGGTTGTCATTTAACGAATCACATAGGACATATCTCCTCTTTTACTAGAGGTGGTAGATTCTTTATTAATCATTCATTATCTCCATATGTAACTCATTACACCCAAGCATACCCTATATATGTCTTAAAAGGCCTTAAGGAATTAGTCAAAGTATAATTTGTTACATACAAGATACTATGATGATCTCAAGTCCAAGGATCACATGTACTACTATCACATTAGGAATTCCTATTGACAGGCGAGTAAAACTCCATTAGGTATTCCATAGCGAGTCACGTTCAGTGAACTTATTCTCCAATAAGCACCTACATACTTGCTTTAGTGTCTCCACACAAATGACCATGAGATCAGTCATCCTCATCCAATGAGCAAGCAATATATGTACCAATCTATCCGGATTTACTAATCCCCTTTTTAGTAATCCCACGATTGGGAACTATTTTAGTTTTAAGGCTTTCTAAGAATTTAGATCTCATTAGCATGATCAACATCATGATTCTAAAAGCATTGCTTAAAACTATGGGTTATTTACATATTATAAAAATAGCACCATGTAGATAATTAAATGCCTTTAATAAATAAATATTTTATTAATAAATAAATAAGATTGTTTACAAAGTATGTGCTTTATCATCATACATGATTGGCTTGTATGCACACTACTATCAATCTCCCACTTGCACTAAAGCCAATCGCCATGGTATCTCATACCCATCTTCTCTAAGTGACGATCAAACTGCTGTTGTGTTAAAGCTTTAGTATATGGATCTGCAATGTTGTCTTGAAAGTCTACACGCTCCAAGGTGTCGTCTCCTCTTTCAATGATCTCCCTGATCAAGTGAAATCGCCGCAACACGTGTTTAGATTTCTGATGAGACCTGGGTTCCTTAGCCTGTGCAACCGCTCCGGTGTTGTCACAGTATACGGGAACTGCTTCTCAAATGCTAGGAACCACACCAAGTTCAGTTATGAACTTCTTCATCCAAACAGCTTCCTTTGCAGCTTCACTTGCAGCTATATACTCTGCCTCTGTCACTGAATCAGCAACCGTTTGCTGCTTGGAACTCTTCCAACTCACTGCACCTCCGTTCAAGGTAAACACATACCCTGAAATAGATTTATTGTCATCTTGGTCTGTTTGAAAACTTGAGTCCGTGAATCCCTCGAGTTTTAATTCAGACCCACCGTAGATAAGAAAAATATCTTTAGTCCTTCTCAAGTACTTTATGATATTTTTCACTGCCTTCCAGTGCTCTTCTCCTGGATTCGACTGGTATCTGCTTGTTACACTAAGTGCGTGAGCAACATCCGATCTAGTACATATCATACCTTATATGATAGATCCTATTGCAGAAGCATAAGGGATCTTACTCATACGGTCTCTCTCCTCAGGTGTCTTTGGGGCCTGTTTCTTGGAGAGATTTATTCCATGGCTCATCGGCATGAGACCTCTTTTGGAATCTTCCATGCTAAACCTCTTTAGCATCGTATCAATGTACTGTTCCTTGGGATAAGTCGAGCATCCTTTTAGATCTATCTCTATATATCTTTATCCCTAAAATATAGGATGCTTCACCTAAGTCCTTCATGGAGAAGTTTTTAGATAACCAGATTTTAATGGATTGTAACATAGGAATGTCATTCCCTATCAGTAATATATCATCAACATATAATACAAGGAATGATACTGCGCTCCCACTAACCTTCTTGTATACACATGGTTCATCCTCGTTTTTGATAAAATCAAACTCTTTGATTGTCTCATCAAAACGAATGTTCCATCTACGAGAAGCTTGCTTCAACCCATAAATGGATCGTTGTAGCTTACAGACTTGATTTGTTCCAACTTTTGAAATAAATCCCTCTGGCTGTGTCATATACACATCCTCCTCAAGTTTCCCATTGAGGAAGGCCGTTTTCACGTCCATCTGCCAGATCTCATAGTCGTTGTAAGCTGCAATCGCAAGCAAAATCCGAATGGACTTGAGCATGGCTACTGGTGAGAAGGTTTCATCATAGTCAACTCCTTGTCTTTGTTTGAAACCTTTTGCAACCAATCGGGCCTTATAGGTCTCTACCTTTCCGTCTGCTCCAGTCTTTTTCTTAAAAATCCATTTACACCCAATAGGTTTAATACCTTCAGGTGGTGAAACCAAAGACCATACTTTGTTTTCATACATGGAGTCCATTTCGGATTTCATGGCTTCAAGCCATTTCCCTGAGTCTTTATTACTCATAGCCTGTTCGTAATTCAATGGATCATCATCATTCATGATGTGTACCTCATCGTCATCCTCTATAACGAATCCATACCTCTCAGGTATCTTCGGTACTCTTCCAGATTTACGAACATGGTGTGGTACAGTAGGTTCTTCTACTTGGTTAGGTACCTGACTTTGGTCCGTGGTAACTTGTGGTTCTTGAACTTCTTCAAGATATATCTTACTCCCACTGACCCCTTCATGGATAAACTATTTCTCCAAGAAGGTAGCATGTTTCGCAACAAACACCTTTTGATCAGTTGGATGATAGAAATAATACCCTACGTTTCTTTAGGGTATCCCACAAATCTACACTTATCGGATTTAGTCTGTAGCTTATAATTTTCAAACTTTTTGATATAAGCTGGACAACCCCAAGTCTTAACATGCTGAAGATTTGGTTTCCTCCCTTTCCACATCTCATATGGAGTCTTTGGGGCGGATTTGGTAGGTACCTTGTTAAGTAGGTATGCAGCCGTTTCTAGGGCATATCCCCAGAAGGAAATTGGAAAGTCGGTAAAACTCATCATGGATCGAACCATGTCCAACAGTGTTCGATTTCTCCTTTCAGATACTCCATGTAACTGTGGTGTACCTGGAGGAGTCCATTGTGAGATTATACCATTTTCTCTGAGATAATTGAGAAACTCACTACTTAAGTATTCTCCACCTCGATTTGATCGAAGTATCTTAATACTCTTGCCCGTTTGTTTCTCTACTTCACTTCTGAACTCTTTGAACTTTTCAAATGATTCTGATTTGTATTTCATTAAATACACATATCCAAATCTTGAGTGATCATCAGTGAAAGTAATAAAATAAGAATATCCATCCCGTGCACTTGTTGTCATAGGTCCACAAACGTCTGTGTGAATCAATGCCAACAACTCTGTAACTCTCTCCCCTTTTCCACTAAAACGAGATTTAGTCATTTTACCCATGAGACAAGATTCACAAGTTGGATATGAATCATAATCAGATAGCTCGAGGAGCCCATCTTTATGCAACTTGGATAATCTTGTTTCATTGATATGACCGAGTCTACAGTGCCACATATAGGTATAATTAATATCATCTCTTTTCCTTTTCTTAATTTGTTCAATTTGAAATATATTTTCTTGCAAGTCAAGTGTATAAAGTCCATTTCGCAAATTTCCAATACCATATAAAACATCGTCTTTATAAATAGAACAACCATTGTTCTTTATAATAACGTCAAAACCTTCCATATCCAATACAAAATTGAAATAATATTTTTAATAATATTCGGAACATAATAACAATTATTAAGATAAATGGATTTGCCCGAAGGCATTGCTAAACAATAAGTTCCTACAGCTAATGCAGCAACTTTTGCTCCATTTTCCACTCGTAGGATCACCTCATCTTTGTTCAGCTTTCTACTTCTGACCAGTCCCTGCACAGTATTACATATGTGAGAACCACAGCCGGTATCCAAGACCCAAGTAGAATTATGACTTTCAGAAAAATTAATTTCAATCATAAACAAACCTTGATTGGAAGTCGAAGCTTCTCCAAGCTTCTTCTCTGCTAGAAACTTCTTGCAGTTCCTCTTCCAATGTCCCGGCTCATTGCAATGAAAGCACATTCCTTTAGCTGGTTCAGGTTTCTTTTGCTCCTTTTCTTTCCCTTTTCCCTTAGCCTTCTTAGATTTCTTCTTTTCAGAAGACACCTTGGGCCTCTTCCTTTTATTGGAAGAATCCACCATCAAGACATGGTTCTTCTTGGATGAGAAGTGACCTTCTACAGTTTTCAGCATGTTAAGCAGCTCAGGTAAGCTGACATCTAGCTTATTCATGTGAAAATTAACCATAAACTGCGAGAAGGTCTCAGGGAGTGACTGCAAGACCAAGTCTTGACTCAACTCCCCATCCATGACGAACCCAAGCTGTCCAAGGCGTTCAATCAAATTGATTACCTTCAGAACATGAGTCTCGACGGTAGTGCCCTCGGTCATCCGAGATCGGAAGAGCTCCTTAGATATCTCATATCTAGCAGTCCTACTCTGTTCACCATACAACTCCTTGAGGTGAAGCAGCATAGCAGGAGCATCCATTTTTTCGTGCTGACGCTGAAGCTCGTTATTCATGGATGTGAGCATGATGCATTGAGCCACAGATGCATCATCTTGCCACTTATTGAAAGTGGACAATCTCTTCCTCAGAGGCTGTTTCTGAAACAGATTCGGGGATAGTGGAATTTAGGACATAAGAAATCTTTTCAGCAGTGAGAACAATTCTCAGATTTCTTAGCCAGTCCTGATAATTCGGGCCGGTAAGCTTATTTGCATCAAGTATGCTTCGTAGTGAGATTAGTGATTTTGACATTTTTAAAATTCTTGCTTGTGAAAAGACAACATTTTAGCAAACATTCATTTTATTAACTTTGCATAACAAAATAAATTTAGGTCTTTATTTTAAATTGGTATCTCCCACTATTTTCATCAAACTATATTACCCTCACTCATATAGTTCGGCAACATCTAATTAAAGATTTGCTAGTGAGATTAAGGATCCCATTTTAAATGTATATAACCTTGTGGATAGCACAACAAGCGATATACAAATAAATAGGTAGACAACTCTTGTCAATTACATCACCATGTAACTCCTTTTATTTTGCCTCTTAAATCATAATGGTCATGTGTGTGCACATCCGAACTAAAATGATTTAAGTTAAGTCCAGCCTAGCACTTCCATAAATTCAAAAAAAAAAAATTCGTCCTTGTGGATAGCACAACAAGACTAGATCGTTCAATTTTCTTGATAAGCATCAAATGTGATTAATTAACATCTTAAACATTCAATACTCGCCTTGTGGATAGCACAACAAACTCATATTAAATATTTAATACTCTATTAACTAATCATACTAGAAGGCGACATTCGATATTCCAAATATCATTTGAACGCTTCAGACTTAATATTATTTCTTTGAGGGGTTTGTTATTATTTGTCTCATCTTTTAAGCGCGCATGCACATATATATATAAAAAATGCGTCATTTTATTAAACATGCGAAGCATGTTTGTATAAAATATAATATATATAATATTTAGCATGCGATATAGAATACTATATTCTACCCGGATTGATTATGGACTTTTATTCTAGTTTGGTTCACTAGAACCACCAAGTGAACCAAAAGGTCAAACCTAGGAGTGCAAGAATTTAAATTTTAAATGTAACTATTACATTTAAACCCGGGCTCCATACAAACGGGTCTTCACGCACTCCTTGCTCCTTGGTCTCCAATTTCTTCAAAATAATTCTAACTATCTCTATTACATTAACTATTTTAAAATTAAATAGAAACCTTGATCAGCAGTCAAGGGGAAGTACATAGAAAGGAGATAGAATTTACATCGAGAATAAAACTAGAGAAGACGAGGTACTTCGACCCCATTTTATAAAACCCATACATTCAAGCATTCATCCAAAATAAAATCCAATCACATTGGTCATAGTCCATAATCAACCCCATTTATTATCATACACATCAACATATGCATCAATAAATATCCATTCATCTCATGAATAACAATGCTATTCCATATATGGATCGATGTTATTTAATGGATAAAAGTTTTGCTAAATTTTATTTTTAAAATAAAATAAACTCTTTTATTTTAATCAAAAATAAATCCAAATTAAACTCCTTTAATTTTAGCATTCTGAAATCATATTTCAGATAAAATAAACTTCTTTATTTTAAAACTTTATCAATTAAATAAACAGTTTACATAATTAATTAAAATCAATTTTCAGGGTCTGTCCAAGTACCGGCGCAGCTGCGCCAGTAATGAACTGGGCATCTGCGCAGCTGCGCAGGTAGACGAAAGCAGCAGTTTTTTGCAGACCGGCGCAGCTGCGCTTGTAATGAACTGGGATGCTGCGCAGCTACGCCGTTCGCCGCAGAAACTTGCAGAAAACGATTTTTGTCCAGAAAAATGATCCAATTCTCACATCAATTCATACATGGAATTATAAAATTGATAATTAGCACAAAGTTAGGCTCTGATACCACTGTTGGGTTTGTACGTAACGCAATCATGCAATCAAATCACATAAATAGGGCGGAAGCGTAAAAACTAGGTTTTCAAAAATTTATACAAACCCATAACCATGATCATGCTTTGTGCTTGTTATCAATAACAGAAAAGAGAGAACATGGAATTATACCTTTGAAGATCTAAGCTTCCTCAGGTACAAGTTCTACTCCTTTGATTCCTTTGATTCCTCTGTAGTGGCTCCTTCCCTTGATCAATGTCAGCCACCCAAATGTTTGGCCTCTAACTGTGATCCACCAAGGAAGATGAAGAACCCAAGAAGATGGGTTATTGGCTTAACCCTTGTTTCTATCTCTATAGAATATGTGTACTCCCAACTCTTGAAAATTCACGTCCCTTATTTTTGATATAAGACTCTCTTATATAGATATTAGGTTAACCCTCCTAATCCAATTAGAATAGGGTTTTATTTAATTAATTTATATCTTAATCTTTATTAGGATTAAGAGAGAGTACTGATATTATATTAATTCCTAAACTCCTTTAGAATAATAATAATAATATTAATAAGACTCCTCTTATTAATTTATATTTAATATTTCTAAAATATTAAATAATAAACATTAAGCTATTTAATTTATTCTATCATCATAGATTAAATTAATTATACTTAATGCATTATTACTATCATGCCATTTTCTTGTTAAATAATTCTTCTTCCTTTTATGGTGTGACCCTTTAGGTTCTCCATATTAAACCGGTTGTGAATAAATCAATTAGAACAATTCTAATCTTATTTAAATAAACAAATTAAACTAATAATCTATTTAAATAAATAACATTTATTCTACAATAGGGATAACCCTCCCTAGCGATCAACGACTTTTCAGATAATATAGATTTCAACATTAATCATAAAAGAACCTGTGAGTTAATAGTTACCGTACAATTCAATCCTTCCACCATACAATATCCCAATTAAATATAAGACATGGATTTACTGTCAAGTCTTAATTTATTTAATCATATGTATTTCGATTAGAAAATGCACAACTCCAAATAATGCAAATTAGAAACCTCTTTCTAATTTCATTCTACCTTGGCCAAGGATTCCTGGGTTGTCATTTAACGAATCACATAGGACATATCTCCTCTTTTACTAGAGGTGGTAGATTCTTTATTGATCATTCATTATCTCCATATGTAACTCATTACACCCAAGCATACCCTATATATGCCTTAAAAGGCCTTAAGGAATTAGTCAAAGTATAATTTGTTACATACAAGATACTATGATGATCTCAAGTCCAAGGATCACATGTACTACTATCACATTAGGAATTCCTATTGACAGGCGAGTAAAACTCCATTAGGTATTCCATAGCGAGTCACGTTCAGTGAACTTATTCTCCAATAAGCACCTACATACTTGCTTTAGTGTCTCCACACAAATGACCATGAGATCAGTCATCCTCATCTAATGAGCAAGCAACATATGTACCAATCTATCCGGATTTACTAATCCCCTTTTTAGTAATCCCACGATTGGGAACTATTTTAGTTTTAAAGCTTTCTAAGAATTTAGATCTCATTAGCATGATCAACATCATGATTCTAAAAGCATTGCTTAAAACTATGGGTTATTTACATATTATAAAAACAGCACCATGTAGATAATTAAATGCCTTTAATAAATAAATATTTTATTAATAAATAAATAAGATTGTTTACAAAGTATGTGCTTTATCATCATACATGATTGGCTTGTATGCACACTACTATCACAACGGCGGGGAAGAATAGAGAAAAAGACCTGAAACCCCCAGCTGTCAACGATATCCTTGTACTCATTGTGCAAAGTGTGGTAGAGGGAGTGCACGTTGAACCAGTTCCCTCTGGGCTGCATAAAGCCGGGAACCTGCATAAAAAAACCAACCTATGTCAAAAACCTATGCCCCGAGAATGGCAAAAGAAAGAAAAGAATCCAAAGAGAAGAAAACTTCTAGTCACCTCATTGGCATGAAGAAATCGCGATGGATGACTACTCAAGTCTCCTAGCAACTCCTGGGTTGGCACAACAATGCTCTAAAGCTCGGCACGTGGGGCCTGACCTGGGACAGAAGCAGCAAAAGGAGCCTCCTCATCATCTATATCAATCGGTGGCTCGTCCTGCGCTGGATGAATCACCGACTCTGCCAATCTACGAGGCGGCCGAGCTGGATGTGGCTGAGGAACATCAGAAGCTTGCCTTCGTCTAACTCGTGAAACTACCCTGCTAGCACTGACGGGTCTGTCTCGATCCATCACCTGAACAAAGTCTCCAAATCAGCTTAGAAAGGGTGTGGTAAGCCTAAAACTTGTGGCTTATTAATTTAAATCAGTATTTTATGCATTTCTAAATCCTAAAACATGTATGGGTCAGTCAAAAATCCCCAGTAGAGTCAAAACAATATATTTTTCAAAAAGCTAAGTCCTAAAACATGCATGGGTCAGTCAAAAATCCCTAGTAGAGTCAAAACTAAATGTCTAAACTTTTGAAATTTTTTGCCAGAGTCTCCTTTGTAAAATGAACTGCCCGCATGCACATAGGCATGTCTAGGTGGCCATTCAGTAGCACACCTTCCGAAAAATAGGAACAGCTCATATTTATGAAAAAATCAAAGATAAAACTTCACATAGTAGCCAAATTACCATGAATATTTTTTAGTTGAAAATCCAGGCTCACTAGGCCCCAAAAAGAACAAGTAAAATGATCAAAAAGAGCAAAATATGACTTCCTTAGAATCTGATTTTTCTTACATCATAACGTGCACTACAGTAAAACATGCATACTCATGAAGTTAGAAACTTTTTAACAGGTCATATAGGCACATATTTTTTATATATTGCGTCTAAAAGCACCCTATGTGGTTTACATGGTTTTAAAGGTCAAAACTTGCGAAAAAAGGATGTAAAACATTACCCGATATGTGCAGAACGCGTGGTCGCTGACGGAATCTAAAAAAAGCTTCCCAAACTCCATAGATCTGAGAAAGAAAATCGGATTTCGTTTGAAACTCGAAATGAAAATGAATTCAAATGCCTCCCGCTACCAAATATAAAAATGTAGGTAGAAGCGGGCCCACCTATGACAACCGTACCTCTACCTGTGGCTCCCCAGGGTGGATCCCGCCCCCTCTGACTCGGTTTGATTTGAGTCGAAACGGAGTTTATATGAGCTAAAAAGTCAAATCTGAGAAAAAATCGCTATGCGATTGAGCGGTTTGTCCTAAAATCCTGCGTTTAAGCAGTGGAAATCCTGATAGAAAGGGGAACTTCCTAAAAGCCATTGGTATTCATTTCGAAGCAATGTCTGGGACCAATGATGAAGAATGCTGAAAAACTACCAAAGAACTGTGCAAAACTGCCGAAAAACGGCACAAAACTACCGAAAAGTGCCACTTTAGAAGCGTCAGGTACTGACCGATGACAGTTCAACCATTGGCACAACCCCAGCGAAGCGTCGGGAACTTATCGATAACAGTTCAGCCGTTGGTACAACCCCAGCGAAGCGTCAGATATTGACCGATGACACTTCAGCCGTTGGCACAACCCCAGCGAAGCAGTCGGGTACTGACCGATGACAGTTCAGCCGTTGGCACAACCCCAGCAAAGCGTTGGGTACTTACCGATGATAGTTTAGCCATTTGGACAACCCCAACGAAGCGTCAGGTATAGACTGGTGACAGTTCAGCCATTGGCACAACCCCAGCAAAGCGTCGGGTACAGACCGGTGATAGTTCAGCCGTTGGCACAACCCCAGCGAAGTGTCGGGTACTGACCGATGACAGTTCAGCCATCACAACCCCACTGAAGCATCGGGTACAGATCGGTGACAGTTTAGCCGTTAGCACAACCCCAACAAAGCGTCAGGTGCTGACCGGTGACAGTTCAGCCGTTGGCACAACCCCAGTGAAGTGTCGGGTACTGATCGATGACAGTTCAGTCATTGGCACAACCCCAGCGAAGGGTCGGGTACTAACCGATGATAGTTCAGCCATTGGCACAATCGCAGCAAAGCGTCGGGTACTGATAAGTGATAGTTCAGCCGTTAGCACAACCCTAGCGAAGCGTCGGGTACAGATCGATGATAGTTCAACCGTTGGCACAACCCCAAGCGAAGCGTCGGGTACTGACCGGTGACATTTTAGCCGTTGGCACAACCCCAACGAAGCGTCAGATACTGACCGATGATAGTTCAGCCGTTGGCACAACCCCAGCGAAGAGTCGGGTACTGACCAATGACAGTTCATCCGTTGGCTCAACCCCAGCGAAGCATTAGGTATAGACCGGTGACAGTTCAGTCGTTGGCTCAACCCTAACGAAGTATCAGCCGTTGACTCTACCCCAGTGACATCTCAGTCGTTGGCACAACCCCGCAAAGCGTTGGAAGTGAACATGTGATGGGAAGTAATATAATAGTCCATCCCCGATAATGGAATCTATTATACACATCCTCAGAGGGAGTACCAAGAAGGATTGGTTATTCAACCCCCTATTGCCAACTACTGGTGTAAATTATCATCAAGATAGGCATCGAAAGCACTCATTAAGGTAACTCGGTAACTGAAATGTATCCCTAGCAGAGAAACCGGTAGAACCTTACAACGGCATCAACCAGAAGGAAAATAGGCCTTACAAAGAATATCGACAGATGTGGGAGACCATTGGTCTCAAACCAAGGTAGCATCCATAATGTCATCCCCGTCAGAGTCAACAAAGCTATCACGAAGGACGTCATCCCTAGCAAAAAGTGATTAAAATAGTCTGGGATAGCTTAACTCTGATGTCCTACCAGCAAATGCATGATAATACTACAACAAGGGTTATCACAGGTCACATTATCCCCAGCAGAAACTAACGTAATCAATCAGTGATAACCCTACCTCCTCGAAGGTATCTAACATTCATCGCGTATCCTGCCATGCATTGCTTTGCCGTTGCATTTGCATGTCTAGTGTCTAGCAATCTTTATCCTGTTCATTCCACTACATTGCATAAGCATGATAAAGAGAGGCATCTGTAGAAACTTAAAATTTCATTTCCCTGTTACTAACACTGTAGGAGGGCAAAATTATCTTTTTAAATAAACCCCGGTCTTAATACTGGGTCATCAAATCAACCCCGATCTCAATATCGGGCGGTCAAATCAACCCCGGTCTCAATACCGGGTCATCAACTCAACCCCGGTGTCAATATCGGGCCGTCAACCTAACCCCGGTCTCAACCTAGGAAGTACAGGTCAGCCCCGATCTCAACCCGGGAGGTACAGACCAGCCCTGGTCTCAACCCGGAAAGTACAGGTCAGCCCCGGTCTCAATCCAGGAGGTACAGGTTGGCCCCGGTCTCAACCTGGGAGGTACAGGTCAGCCCCGGTCTCAACCTGGGAGGTACAGGACAACCCCGGTCTTAACTCTGGAGGTCAGGTCAACTTCAGAAATAATCCTAAAGCATCACAACATCTCCAGAGGAAAACTTGGAATGACCAAGTTAGCCTCAGAGACAACACTGAGGGTGAACAGACTCGAATGGGATCTAAACCTTGGAAACAACCCCAGGAAGTCAGTTGAAGGCCCTGCCATCATTGAAAGTTAACTCCGGGAGGGGAAAAATGGTTATTTTACCAACTCTAAATTGATTTGGTTAAACTCAAGGCGAATTGATGCCACTAAGGTCAGAACAAACCATAACAATGATCCTGAGTAGAAACAGCACAAGTCAGCTCAACGAACAAACTACGAGGAATCAAAGACCTGATTATTAACCTAGTCTTTTTTGACTCAGAAAAGGTTTTCTCCCATGTCATTACAATGCGCTCGGCGAGGGCTTTCCGGAAAGGTATAGCACGCCTCAAATGGACGCTCCGATCAAAAGATAGAAAATTTTGAATCTGACATCGCATTGCTCGAAGTGCACGTACTTCGATGCAATGGGACTAGCCATGTGGTTCCTGTCACGTGCAGCCTCACCTCTACATGTGGTAGCAGTAGGTAGAGCTTCTTCTCCTAGGTCTATATATATGAGCTCACCCCCAGCTCATTTCAAGAATTCAGAAACGCCCTAAACCACTGCCCGTTTGGTTTTTCAACTATTTTCTTGTCTTCCAAACCTAAATTTTTTCACTCTAACATGTAGATATACCCACATACTACCACATATCAAAAATTAACCAATATATTTGGACATTTAAAGCCTACGATTTGGTAAAAAGCCTGTGTAGCAGTTCATTGTGAGTATTTTTACGATCAGCAAGTTTATATTACTTCATTACATTGTTTTACACTTGCATATCAAGTTTCGTTTTCTAAATATGCCCGAAACTCAGTTCCGTAGCCATTTTTGTTAACTTTTGGTACATTTTAGTACCTAAATGCATTTTTCTAGGCATTTCTACAACTCGGATTGACGATCCGTCGCTTCTAACAGCTTTTATATACTAATATCTTCGTTTTGAGCAACTTCACCGGACTGGGTTATCTTCCCAGTCCGGGTTTGGCTATTTTTGTATATATTTAACTGTATATATACTAACTTTTCAATTCTGTCAAGCCCGGATGTCAAATCAGTAGTAGTTTACTGCTTTTATATATATATATGCATATATATGCAACCTTCACCATACTGGGTTATCTTCCCAGTCCTAGTTTGACTACTTTCTGTCTATATTTAATTATATGTATATATATATTTACATTCCAGTTCGGCCTGGATCATTCTGTGGCCTTTTAACTACTTTTACAAATAAATATATATATTTCCATTCTAGTCCGAGCATCGGAGTGAAAACCCACCTCCCTTTACTATTTTTTTTTTATATATATTTCAATTCTCTCTAGCTTGGATCATTCCCTGGCTTTTACAGCTTTTTATAAAATATATATATTTACTTTCTAGTTCGGGCACAGGCGTGAAAACCCATCGTCCTTTTTACAGTTATTTATATATATATATATATATATATATATATATATATTTTAATTCTGTCAAAGCCTGGATCATTCTATGGCTATTTACAGCTTATATATATATATATATATATATATATATATATATATATATGTATATATTTCAATTCTAGTACGGGCTTGCGAGTAAAAACCATCGCCCTTTACAACTTTTTTATATATATAATTATATATATTGCTTTACTCATTTTTACTAAATTGTTGCTTTAAATATTCATTTGATATGAATCGACAGTGACATTTCTGCGGGCGAACTAGATTTCTTTAAATCTCGCCAACTCTAGCTTTCAAACAGTTCAAAATAGATTCAGACAGAACTAGGAAGCTAGAATGGCTGAGATTTATTTAAATCTAGCATTTTTATAGTTTCAGTTATAAAAGCTACCTCGCGGCCCTTAGATCGCTATCTAGTGGGAACAAGATGCTTCGGCCATGTGCGAGCCAGGATTTACTGATGAATTCTTGGTTTTGGCGATATTTGGATATAGTTCTATTCAATTTGAGCTGTTCAGGTTTATTGGCTTCCCTCTGTGAGCCTAGGAATCGTGGGATTCATGATCAAACTGATCATAATCTGATTCCCACGATGGACAAAATCTACTTTACAAATGTACCCTGCTAGTTTTTCTGTAAAAATGTACATACAAAAGACCTTAAAACGGTTATCTGGATTTAAGGTCTCAACATAGTGAAAATATGGTTTGTCGTGTCAGAGTCACTCCGATGGCTATTATGCCCATGAGAAGATCGGCTATTATGCCCATGAGAAGACCGACACTTGTAGATATTTTGTGGTCGAGGATGCTTCGCATCCCGAGAATCACCATTCAAATTGAGCCTTAAGGCTGAAAAGATAAAACTGAAGTATCGAAATGCTTCAATTCCTATGTTAGTGTAAGGGTTTGAAAATCATCTTTCAAAAACATCATTTCAATAATTGTAGACACTCGAAATTTCCTGCCCCTATTATTAATACTGTTGGAGGGCGAACCAGTCAAATTCGATCACCACTATCAGTACTCCAGTCAAATCCGATCACCAATATCGGTACTCTAGTCAAATCTGATCACCAATATCGGTACTCCAGTCAAATATGATCACCAATATCGGTACTCCAGTCAAATTTAATTACCAATATCGGTACTCCAGTCAAATTCGATCACCAATATCGGTACTCCAAGTCAAATCCGATCACCAATATCAGTACTCCAGTCAAATTTAATCACCAATATTGGTACTCCAGTCAAATTCGATCACCAATATTAGTACTTCCAGTTAAATCTGATCACCAATATCGGACAGTCAAATCAACCCCGATCTCAATATCGGGCCATCAAATCAATCCCGATCTCAATATCGGGCTATCAAATCAACTCTGATCTCCAATCGGACCGTCGAATTAACCCCGATCTCAATATCAGGCCATTAAATCAACTCCGATCTCCAATCGGACAGTCGAATCAACCCCGATCTCAATATCGGACCGTCAAATCAACTCTGATCTCCAATCTGACCGTCGAATCAACCCCGATCTCAATATTGGGCCATTAAATCAACTCTGATCTCCAATCAGATTGTCGAATCAACCCCGATCTCAATATCGGGCCATCAAATCAGCACCGATCTCAATATCAGGCCATCAAATCAACTCTGATCTCCAATCAGACCGTCAAATCAACTTTAATCTCAATATCGGGCCATCCTATTAGCTCTGATCTCCAATCAGACCGTCAAATTAACCCCAATTTTAATATCAGGCCGTCAAATTAGCCTCGGTCTCAATACCGGGATGTCAACTCAATCCCGACCATCAATATCGGGACAACCATAGCCTCGATCGTTAGCCTTGGGATGTCAACTCAGTTCAACCCCAATTTTAACTCGGGAGGTACAGAGCAGCCCCGGTCTCAACCCGGGTGGTACAGATCAGCCCCGGTCTCTGTGACGCCCCCAAATCCGTGACTGCCACTTGGTCTCTCGAATTCGGTTCATCACGTGCTCATGGTAATACATCACAATAATAATAACTAAATATCACACAATCATAGCGAAAAATCTATTATAGAATAATTTACAATGATTTATTATAATTATTCCCCCAAGTCTCGCAACCTACAGTACTTAATAGATTACATAATAATATCAATTAACGACTTATTACATAACCTAACTTAAGCTTAAACATAATCAAATCTAGTCTTACTACATTATCTTAATACAACATTAAAATATTTAAAACATAAAAGACACAAGCTAGTTGGTAGCCTTGCCCTAGCCCTTATCAATGCTTGAAGGTTCGCCCTGCTCTGCCTTAACTCAAATATTTTAGGGAAAGCAAGGAATGAGCACAAATTGCCCAGCAAGTAATATACAATAAGGGTAAGTGATATAATTCTCAATTCTCGAAAGGGTATAACAAAGTTTGATAGTTCAAGGATAACAAGAATATCAACAGTTTTCAATAACAGTCGCTAAGGACAGAATAATATCAATGTGATTCAATAATAAATCAATTCAAGATTTCAAGATAACTGAATACTGAGCAGTCGCTAAGGACTATGAACTTCTACTAGAATTAACAGTAATAAACTTAAAATCCAATAAAAACAGGTACAACAGGTGATCAGCCTAAAGCACCATCGTTATGCATAACAATCATTCATACTCAAGTGTGCACGTTGGTTCTCCGATAATTATATATTCCCTTCAAAGAAGGTTGTTCTTCTCAGTCAAATACAAGATCCAGCACCAATCAATTAGTTTGGGTCGCTTTTCAATAATATAAGTCTAGCCGAATCAAATGACATAGACACTTTCATAATATTCAAGAACAATACTAAGTTCAACATGAATAATAGCTTTAATGAAATAAGAGTTCAAGTATGCTAATTCAATTCAAACGATTAAGTAGAAAACTAGTTCGCAATATACAAAGATAGAATACTTGTATCCAAAGAGATAAGGTTTAGATACTCTCTTACGATATCCGTTGAATAAAGTAATGCAAGGGTTTAGGATACTTGCCTTATGCGTAGTTTACTCACGTAAAGCTAGCCAACACTTTCGAATTCCTATCGTAATACAAGTACGTATATATATGATATTCATTAGTCATATAATTTAACTTCACATTTTATCTTCGAATATACGATCAACACACAAGCTAAGTTTTAACCTAGCTACACAATTATTTAGTGTCGTATTAATATAACTTTTACCCTTAACGTTCCTTTTTCTCAAGTTAATTATCTCATACATCATTACTATCATGTGAGACTACCACCATTAGCAAACATACTCGCATATTATTAATATCACATAAGTCTACAATCAATACTAAAATATATTTCATTTTAGCAAGTTATGGCATTCCCCTAAGTTAACCGTCAAAATCGGGTCCAAGTAACATCGTAGCATATAATCATTCTTGAGTTCATTATCACAATTTTAACTTACATTTTACATGGTATTAAGGGATCGAAAAACCATGTGGTTATCACGCTTTATAACTTGGCTATATGTTTACATAGATGTCACATAATCTATTAATACATATGCTTATAGTGCTCACATTATTTATTCATAACTAGTATTGTTTATTACTTTAAAACATACCTATACTCATGCTTGGTTTACTACCGTTATATCAAACATATAAGAGTTATGCTTAGAGACATAATGAATGTAAACATGTCCTTTTACATTCTAAGAACTTAACTACTCATACTTAATGTACTTGGTTCGAAAACATATTCAAGTTTGCTTTTGAATCCATTTTAAACTTGAACAACGCAATTTAACACATACAAGTCAACTTCAAAGCTCTTATCGTATGTAGTCAAGTCATATTAACACTTTCGCAAGATTAGCGTGTATATCATGTAGTATTCATGCATATTAGCTTTAACATAACAAGCTTTTTCTTAATAACTTCTCTAACACAAGGTCTAACAAGTTTGGTCATGAACAAGGACACTATAAACACTATATCATGCTCCTTTATATTTGAAATCAATCATGTGTATGAATCACTAAGTTCAGAACTTGTAGAACAAGTATTACTTCAAAGTTTGTTTTTAGAATACTAAGCTTATCTCGAAAACCATACTCTTTTTGTTAATCATGTATGCTAGTACAAGAAAACATGCTTACAATGTCTCAATATATCCATATAGGCATGCCAAGCTTATTAGTACACTTGTTCAAGTCACATTAGTCATTTATACCATAACAAATTTCTAGCAAAAAGTAGGAACTGGATCCAGTAGCTGCGCCTCAGTGTATAACCGGCGCATCTGCGCCACGTCCGGACTAAACCAGAAGGTTCCCTGCTTCGGCAAAAATCCAGCCCAAATACAGAAACTTTATAAGAATTTGATTGTAAGGATGCCACATTGTATATTAATATGATTATAAGTCTTATACATCATCTAACAACCATTATCCATTTATAACATCATGGAATTCATACTTAATTCAAGAATTTGAAACCTTCAGTTGAAGAAGAAATTGAGGATAAGAAAGAGATGTTATACCTCTGCAATGCAATTCAAGCTTTAATTGAACTCCTCACACACTGATTATACTTCTTTCTCAATAACTCACACTCTCAGTTTACACTTAGCAGAAGATTTTCACGCAACAGAAAAATGAGAAGGAAGGGTGCTTTATATAGAGAATTGTATAACCAGTCATTTGCTTTGTTCTATAGTTTAAATCAATGGAAAATGAAAGTAAACAACAGATATGCAAGGGTTGGTAATGGTTATTGAACTCCACTGTTGGAACCACTCCCCCATGATCATGAGCTAGGAAGTTATGTTGCTGAGAATTGGGAGAAGGAGGAGTAGGAATAGGCCTTAGCCTTTATGTCAAGCACGTGAAGTTCAAATGGGTCTTCCAAATAGGGACTAACCAAATAACTCAGCACATATATATATTTAGCTATTTCACATTACATATTATATAGTCTTAGGCTATAGTTCCTTTGTTCTCACAATATGGTTTTAAATGAAGAAACAATGTTGCAATATAACAAGTTGGGTTACAGCTATCCACATATAATATAATTCATATACATTTTTCATACTGGTATAATTTACTCGGATATAATCACATCACATTATTAAATTCTATTAATCAACCCTTGTTTACAACACTCTCAAGATGTATTAATTTAATGTATACTTACATACATATTGTCACATAGGTATTAATCATGTAGCTTACATAGTTTAATAAATCCCAATACATGGTCAATATATAAAGTATAGTGACAAAATTGTTGCACCACACTATATAATATAGTTGTATTCTATATACTTTATATATTCAAGTATTGCACATTTGCACAAAACAATTAATATAATCTTATTATATTAATAACTTACTTATTTATTTTATTATTCATAATGTCAAATAAATAAATTATTCATTTTATTGATTAATTAATAATAATATTAATTAATCCATTCCTCATTGATTATTAATTTTTATAATAATCGATTAACACTTATATGATTAAATATCACATTAAATGAATATAAATCTTATTATATTATAGACACGTTGCTCATTATTATTATTATTATTCGTGCAATAATAATAATCACATATTATTAATCAATCACAGTTAATATTCCACAATAATTAATTAATATTCTACAATAGCAAATAAACAATTAATATAGATTAATTGTTTACTTAATAATTCATTTGTTAATTAATATAATCATTAATAATCCTCATCACTGTGTCACACAAAGCTATCAACGAGTTTATCGCAACCCCATCAATTGCTCAATTATTATAATTATTCAATTTTATATAATTGAATTAATTCATCTCATAACACAATATCATTTATATATGAATAAATATTCAGTTCCATTAATATATTTATTTAATAATATATGAAAATTCCCGGGTATTACAGTCTCAACCCGGGAAGTTAAGTCAACTTCGGGAACAAACCTGGAGCTTCACAACCTCTCCAGGAGGAAACTCGGAATGACCAACTCAACCGCAGACAACACTGAGGACAAACAGACTCGAATGGGATCCAAGTCTTGGAAACAACTCCCGGAAGTCAACCGAAGGCCATGCCGACACTAAGGGCAACCCCTGGAGGGGCAAAATGGTTATTTTACCAACCTTAAGCCGATTCAGTCAAAGTCAAGCCGAATTGATGCCACCAAGGTCAGAACGAACCATAACGACGATCCTGAGTGCAAACAGCGCAAGACAACTCAACGGACAAACTGCGGGGAATCAAAGACTTAGTTATGAACCCATCTTCTTGGACCCAGAAAATGTTTTATCCCATGTCATTGTGACACTCTCGGCGAGGGCTTTCCGTAAAGGTAAAGCACGTCTTAAACGGACGCTCCGATCAAAAGTTAAAAAGTTTTGACTTCGACCTCGCATTGCTCGGAGTGCACGTACTTTAAGATGACAAAACTAGGAAGGTGGGCCCCACCAGGGGAGCCGCACCTCTACCTGCAATAGCAGTAGGTAGAGCTGAGGCTCCCTGGTCTATAAATATGAGGCCACCCCCCCTCATTTTAAAAAAATTCGAAACTCAGCGAACCTCTGCCCTTTTGATTTTCTGACTTTTTCAACTCTTCCAAACCCAAATGTTTTCACTCTAACACGTAGATATACCCACATACTACCACATATCAGAAAATAACCAGTAGATTATGACATTTAGAGCCTACGATTTGGCAAAAAGCCCTTGTAGCAGTCAATTGTAAGTATTTTTACGATCAGAAAGTTAATACTACTTCTTTGCACTGTTTTGCACGTGCATATCAAATTTCGTTTTCTAAAAATGCCCAAAACTTAGTTCTGTGGCTGTTTACGTCAAAATTTGGCACATTTTTGTACATAAACTCAATTTCTGTCATTTCTACAACTTGGATTGACGATCCGGCAGCTCTAACAGATTCAGTGCACTAGCATCTTCGTTTTAAGCAACTTCGCCAAACTGGGTTATCTTCTCAGTCCGTGTTTGGCTCTTTTTTTTTGTGTTTATTCAATTGTATATATACTAACTTTTCAATTCTGTCAAGCCCGGATGCCAAATTCGAGGTAGTTTACTGCTTTTACATATATTTATGCATATATGAGCAGCCATCACCACCACTTGGTTCTCTTCCCAGTCTTGGTTGACTACATTTCTGTCAATATATATATATTTATATATTTCAGTTTGGCCTGGATCATTTCGTGGCCTTTATACTATTTGTTCACTCTTCGCCATTACTGGGTGATTTTGCTAGTCCCTAGTTGACTACTTTTATGTAAATTTATATTTTAGTCTGGCCTGGATCATTTCATGGCCTTTTTACTGCTTTTATATATAACTATTCATATATAAGCAACCATCACCACCACTGAATTCTCTTCCTAGTCTTGGTTGACTACATTTCTGTACATTTACATTTCTGTTCGGCCTGGATTATTATGTGGCTTTTTACTGCTTTTATATATAAATATGCATATATAAGCAACCTTCACCACCACTGGGTTCTCTTCCCAGTCTTGGTTGACTACTTTTCTATTAAATATATATATATATATATATATATATATTTCAATTTTAGTCCGGGCACCGATGTGAAAATCCATCGCCCTTTACAACTTTCTTATATATATAACTGTGTATATATATTGCTTTACTTGCTTTTTATTAAACTAATGCTTTAAATATTCATTTGATATGAATCGGCATTTTTTCGTCACAAAAGCAACCTCGCGTCACTTAGATCGCTATCTAGTGAGAACGAGATGCTTCGGCCAGGTGCGAACCAGGATTTACTAAATGAATCCTTGGTTCTGGCAATATTGGGATACATATCTATTTCTGTACAAATTTAAACTGTGCAGGTTTATTGGCTACCCATATGTGAGCCTAGGAATCATGGGATTCATGATCAAACCGATCAGAATCTGATTCCCACGATGGACAAACTTCGTTTTACGAATGTACCCTGCCAGTTTTTTTGTAAAATGTACATGCAAAAGACTTTAATATGGTTATACGAATTTAAGGTCTCAACATAGTGAAAATGTGGTTTGTTGTAACGCCCCCAAAATAGGTCCAATCCACCCAACCCATTCTGGGTCGCCACGGAATACACTCAACAAAAATTCTAAATATAAATCTTCAAATTCCAACTTTTAAACTGTCGTACAAAATACGACCACAATTACACTGTGAATTTCAATACAAATACAGTGCCCATAACCCAAATCAATAATACGTTACAGAAAGGTACAGTCAATAACTGTTTTAGGAAATAAAATCTTTGGAAAATGCTGAAGCAAACCTTCGTACATGGGAGGCCATGCGTCTAAGTTATAATAGATATCATATGACTTGAGAATTATCCTTGGTTGACCCAATAGACCCCAAAGAAAAATGAGAAGATTACTATCATGTTCTTTCCAATGGTGGGTCTTCTCTTGCCATATAATTATCTCCATTGTCTCCAATTGAGAATTATATTTCAACCAAACTCCAATATTATATAGGTAGTGCTCATAGATAAAATTAGCAAGTGGATGTGCACGACCATGTCTTATGATAACCCGAAGTCGTAAGTGATTAGACATCTTGTATAATAGTGGCAAAACACCTTTCCAAAGTTGGGTTCACCTCAGCCTATTTGGTTCACCAAAATCAACTGTTAAAATGACGTATAAAATACGACACACACATCTTAAATTCTCAATATAATTCCTTTCATACTATTTTATGGAAAATCTCAATAGCTATAGACCATCGTTCTATTCCCCTGTTATCCCTGCTCGACCCCGTTATACTCTTATTACCTGAAAGGAATTGTGAAGCAAAAAGGTGAGCAAAAATGGCCCAGTAAAGAATATCATGACTAAAGATAATTAAATTATCAATAGTTTTTATCAGTAATAAATCAAAAATTTAAACATATGGTAGATGATAAAACTTTTCAACCATAGTTGCAGCGGAACGAGCAATCCATTAGAAGAGTCAAATAGACTATAATGTCTATTATCTTCTCCATGTTAAAAGTCCACGAATAATATTTTATCCCTGTAACATTAATCAACAATTCCTGTCCACAATCATGTAAGTTCATGATCATAATTATCTTGATGAATTCCTCTTCGCACTCAGGACGAAGATAATTCTCATCACTTGTCTTTACTTGAAACACCAAAGATCATGGATATACCAAATCACAGTTCCTGTTCATAATCATGCTAATCAATTCATCTTTGCATTACAAGCCAAAGATATTCAACAATTAATCATTCATCTTTGCAGTACAGGCCAAAGATCTTCACAAATCAATCGCTCATCTTTGCACTACAGGCCAAAGATATTCATCAATAGTTCATCTTTGCACTACGGGCCAAAGATATTCAATAATAGGTCATCTTTGCACTACATGCCAAAGATATTCATCAATAGTTCATCTTTGCACTACGGGCCAAAGATATTCAACAACAGGTCATCTTTGCACTACATGCCAAAGATATTCGTATCTCAAAAAAATATCTAATCATTCTAGAATTTATATAAACAATAATTATAACCATATTGATCAATTCACCTTTGCCTTTAAGCTGAAGATATTCAATTGTTAATTCAATGGTCATGAACATAACAGTCAACAATCCATCTTTGCACAATTGGCCAAAGAGAATCTATAGTCATGATCATACTAATAATCTACCCATCTTTACACTCCAAGTCAAAGAGAAATTTCATCACCAGGATTATAAAAATGTTATATATGATAATAAAAACAACATGATCAAAACATCGATCTCCAATTTCAAAAATACTCCATAATAATACTTTGTGGAGCAAAATTCAAGAATAAATATAAAAACTTGGATCCAATCAAAGATAGGAACCTTAACAAGCAACTTGGACATATAGAAGAAAATTTATTTTTTTTCGTGAATATTACGTATACGTGAATAGTGCCGTATACGTGAATAGTAACCCCGACGAAAAAAGTAAGAATTTCATAACAAAATCCATGCCAATATTTCGGTATAATGATATTGAAAAGAATAACATCATTTACGAAAGAAAATAACATCATTTACCTCAAAAGAATAGTACTTCTGGCTAGAATATCGGATATAATATCGAAAGAAACTTGCACTGAATACTAACCCTCAAAGTATCAAAATACTCACAAAAATACGCTCGATATTATAGAGAGAAAAAACTTCTGATTCTGGTGTGATTTTCAATTCTAACCTAAGCACCCTATTTATAGGAAAAGTTTAGGATGCCAAAGTAGACTAAATCAATAAAATAATATTTTTTTTAATCTTCCGCCGCCTGGCTGCTGTCCAAAAATCAAAATTTTCAACAAAAGTGGGGCCCACCCATTAGAAAAATATTTATTTTTTGAAACTTCAATAATTCATAATAAATAGCGCATTTGTCAGAAAAATACAAATTCTATGTCCTTTCGTAGGAAATTTAATTCTCTACAACTTTGTAGAAGGAAGTTTTTCCAAATTCCAAACATAAATTATTCGAAATCCATAAACGGATGATTTTTCACACCAAAATACTGATAAAAATATATCAGCGCTAATTCCTTCTTTTATATCCACAAAATAAATATTTTCTTATCATATAAATTAATAATTAATTATTCACAAATAATATTACAGAACTACAATATTGACAACTAGGTCATTCCCGGGAAAGAGGAGGCCTTCCGATAAGGATTTCTCCTTACTGGCGCGCAATTAAATAATCCCTCCTAGACAGAACTTCCTTAGATATTGTCAATAATGCTATCTCATAATATAATTCAAATAATATGAATTATTGAGTTGATAATGTGAAATACTGTACAGTGACAATTATTTAATCAATAATACAAAATATCAACTGTAGCCATTATTGAATCAATCATATAAAATAGCAACGTAGCCATTATTGAGTCAATAAAATAAAATAGCAACGTAACAATTATTGAGTCAATAAAATATTATGCAATTATTGAATCAATAATAAAATATTGAACATTAATTACTGTAACAATAATTGAGTAAGTGCCTTCTCACGTAAGAATCAATAATTCAAAATACTGTGCAATACCGTGTGCTACTGTGCAACACCGCGTATCACTGTATTTTAACCACCGGGTATTTCAACAGTACTAACGGTAACAACTACGCCGTTATTTTATAAAAAAGGTTATTTCTGTCGCTTTCTATATCCGACAGTTATTCCGTTGTGGGGCCCACAAATAGCTGCGCCGTCGTACGAATATTCCCCGACAACAAGAATATTCCACAACCAAACGAATATTCCCCGACAACCAGAATATTTTATAACCACTTGCTTATTTTAAAATATTTGCACATTTCACCCTTAACTTTAAACTTTTATCAATTTAACCATTTACTAAATAGAAAAATTGAATACTTTTATTTCATAAAATCTGGGGTCTTACAATCTCCCCTCCTTATGAAATTTCGTCCCCGAAATTTACGTACCTGGTAGTTCGAAGAGATGAGGATACATTGCTTTCATTTCAGATTCTTTCTCCCCGGTCATTTCTTCTATATCATGATTTCTCCATTGCTCATTCTAGAATACCGCTTCAAAACAGGGTTAATTGACATATAACAATTGTCAATTTATTAAGTAAGAAAAGTCAGCTTAGGTAAGTCACACACTAGCGAAGTATATTATTCGTCCCTCCCCTCCTAGTTCTAGACTCCAATCTCCGCCAGCGACCATATCCCTAAGCTCTGATACCAAAATGTAACTCATGTCCCAACCTTGGACAACACCTCACAATGATACCTATCAGTTTGCCACCGCAGAACGGCGTCCCCTACGGAGAGTCTGGCTTCGGTGCATCCCCATACACAGGAAGTCACCAGAAAGAGGCTCGGGGCTCTTTACTTATGGCTCTGATACCAACTGTGACTCGTATACCCACATTGGATAGCACCTCACAATAGCACCTATCAGTTTGCCACCGCAGAACGGCATCCCCTACGGAGAGTCTGGCTTCGGTGCATCCCCCATACACAGGAAGTCACCAGATAGAGGCTCGGGGCTCTTTACTTATGGCTTTTATACCAAAATGTAACGCCCCCAAAATAGGTCCAATTCGCCCAACCCATTCTGGGTCACCACGAAATACACTCAACAAAAATTCTAAATATAAATCTTCAAATTCCAACTTTTGAACTGTCGTACAAAATACGACCACAATTAAACTGTGAGTTTCAATACAAATACAGTGCCCATACTCCAAATCAATAATACGTTACAGAAAGGTACAGTCAATAACTGTTTTAGGAATTAAAATCTTTGTAAAATGCTCAAGGAAACCTTCGTACATGGGAGGCCATGCGTCTAAGTTATAATAGATATCATATGACTTGAGAATTATCCTTGGTTGACCCAATAGACCCCAAAGAAAAATGAGAAGATTACTATCATGTTCTTTCCAATGGTGGGTCTTCTCTTGCCATATAATTATCTCCATTGTCTCCAATTGAGAATTATATTTCAACCAAACTCCAATATTATATAGGTAGTGCTCATAGATATAATCAGCAAGTGGATGTGCACAACCATGTCTTATGATAACCCGAAGTCGTAAGTGATTAGACATCTTGTATGATAGTGGCAAAACACCCTTCCAAAGTTGGGTTCACCTCAGCCTATTTGGTTCACCAAAATCAACTGTTAAAATGACGTATAAAATACGACACACACATCTTAAATTCTCAATATAATTCCTCTCATACTATTTTATGGAAAACCTCAACAGCTATAAACCATCGTTCTATTCCCCTATTATCCCTGCTGACCCCGTTATACTCTTATTACCTGAAAGGAATTGTGAAGCAAAAGGGTGAGCACAAATAGCCCAGTAAAGAATATCATGACTAAAGATAATTAAATTATCAATAGTTTTTATCAGTAATAAATCAAAAATTTAAACATATGGTAGATGATAAAACTTTTCAACCATAGTTGCAGCGGAACGAGCAATCCATTAGAAGAGTCAAATAGACTATAATGTCTATTATCTTCTCCATGTTAAAAGTTCACGAATAATATTTTATCCCTGTAACATCAATCAACAATTCCTGTCCACAATCATGTAAGTTCATGATCATAATTATCTTGATGAATTCCTCTTCGCACTCAGGACGAAGATAATTCTCATCACCTGTCTTTACCTGAAACACCAAAGATCATGGTTATACAAAATCATAGTTCCTGTTCATAATCATGCTAATCAATTCATCTTTGCATTACAAGCCAAAGATATTCAACAATTAATCATTCATCTTTGCAGTACAGGCCAAAGATCTTCACAAATCAATCGCTCATCTTTGCACTACAGGCCAAAGATATTCATCAATAGTTTATCTTTGTACTACGGGCCAAAGATATTTAACAACAGGCCATCTTTGCACTACATACCAAAGATATTCATCAATAGTTCATCTTTGCACTACGGGCCAAAGATATTCAACAACAGGTCATCTTTGCACTACATGCCAAAGATATTCGTATCTCAAAAAAATATCTAATCATTCCAGAATTTATATAAACAATAATTATAACCATGTTGATCAATTCACCTTTGCCTTTAAGCTAAAGATATTCAATTGTTAATTCAATGGTCATGAACATACCAGTCAACAATCTATCTTTGCGCTACTGGCCAAAGAGAATCTATAGTCATGATCATACCAATAATCTACCCATCTTTACACTCCAAGTCAAAGAGAAATTTCATCACCAGGATTATAAAAATGTTATATATGATAATAAAAATAACATGATCAAAACATCGATCTCCAAGTTCAAAAATACTCCATAATAATACTTTGTGGAGCAAAATTCAAGAATAAAGATAAAAACTTGGATCCAATCAAAGATAGGAACCTTAACAAGCAACTTGGACATATAAAAAAAAATTTATTTTTTTCGTGAATAGTGCCGTATACGTGAATAGTAATCCCGACGGAAAAAGTAAGAATTTCATAACAAAATCCATGCCAATTTTTTGGTATAATGATATTGAAAAGAATAACATCATTTACGAAAAAAAAATAACATCATTTACCTCAAACGAATAGTACTTCTGGATGGAATATCGGATATAATATCGAAAGAAACTTGTACTGAATACTAACCCTCAAAGTATCAAAATACTCACAAAAATACGCTCGATATTATAGAGAGAGAAAACTTCTGATTCTGGTGTGATTTTCAATTCTAACCTAAGCACCCTATTTATAGGAAAAGTTTAGAATGCCAAAGTAGACTAAATCAATAAAATAATATTTTTTTTTAATCTTCCGCCGCCTGGCTGCTGTCCAAAAATCAAAATTTTCAACAAAAGTGGGGCCCACCCATTAAAAAAATATTTATTTTCTGAAACTTCAATAATTCATAATAAATAGCTCCTTTGTCAGAAAAATACAAATTCTATGTCCTTCTATAGGAAATTTAATTCTCTACAACTTTGTAGAAGGAAGTTTTTCCAAATTCCAAACATAAATTATTCAAAATCCATAAACGGATGATTTTTCACACCAAAATACTGATAAAAATATATCATCGCTAATTCTTTCTTTTATATCCATAAAATAAATATTTTCTTATCATATAAATCAATAATTAATTATTCACAAATAATATTACAGAACTACAATATTGACAACCAGGTCGTTCCTAGGAAAGAGAGGGCCTTCCGATAAGAATTTCTCCTTACTGGCGCGCAATTAAATAACCCCTCCTAGACAGAACTTCCTTAGACATTGTCAATAATGCTATCTCATAATATAATTCAAATAATATGAATTATTGAGTTGATAATGTGAAATACTGTACAGTGATAATTATTAAATCAATAATACAAAATATCAACTGTAGCCATTATTGAATCAATCATATAAAATAGCAACGTAGCCATTATTGAGTCAATAAAATAAAATAGCAACGTAACAATTATTGAGTCAATAAAATATTATGCAATTATTGAATTAATAATAAAATATTGAACATTAATTACTATAACAATAATTGAGTAAGTGCCTTCTCACGTAAGAATCAATAATTCAAAATACTGTGCAATACCGTGTGCTACTGTGCAACACCGCGTATCACTGTATTTTAACCACCGGGTATTTCAACAGTACTAACGGTAACAACTACGCCGTTATTTTATAAAAAATATTATTTCTGTCGCTTTCTATATCCGATAGTTATTCCGTTGTGGGGCCCACAAATAGCTGCGCCGTCGTACGAATATTCCCCGACAACAAGAATATTCCACGACCAAACGAATATTCCCCGACAACCAGAATATTTTATAACCACTTGCTTATTTTAAAATATTTGCACATTTCACCCTTAACTTTAAACTTTTATCAATTTAACCATTTACTAAATAGAAAAATTGAATACTTTTATTTCATAAAATCTAGGGTCTTACATTTGTCGTGTCAGAGTCCCTCTGATGGATGTCATGCCCATGAGGAGACCGACATTTATATATATTTTTGTGGTCGAGGATGCTTCGTAACCCGACAATCACCATTCAAATGTAGCCTTAAGGCTATAAAGATAAAAATTGGAAGTTTCAACAGGCTTCAATTCCAATGTTAGCGTAAGGGTTTCATAACCAGCTTTCAAAACATCATTTCAATTCAATCAAAAGAAAAGCTTTCGCAAATCAAATCAAACACTTTTGCAAATCAAATAAAAGACTTTTTGCAAAATCAAATCAAACCCTTCGTATATAGGTTCAACGAAGCAAAGCACTACTTTCAAATCAATCAAATATAGGCCAAATTTCAAACAGCATTCACACACGCATTACAGTTTTAAGGGAAATATTAAAAAGATTACGGTACCGTGTTTACACGAGAGTTGTGGGGGTGCCTAACACCTTCCCCACACTTAACCAAGCCCCCAAACTCAAACTTTGTTTTCAAAGATCAAGTTTCGACAGTGTCCAGCAATTGGGCCTCTTTCAAACAAAACTCGATTGAGTTGGTACAACCATTTCAAATCTACCAACTGGAAACTCTGTAAAATGTTCAAATCGTCGACATGATACATGTTGGCCTTTTCCTAAAAAATCCTTTAAAACCTTTTTCGCAATAAAAAGAGTTAGGGTAGAGATAACTTAGGAAAAGAGATAAAAAAAGACCAGGGTTGTGACCCGACCCGCGAGATTTTTTAACCGACGTCGACAGGTGGCAACTCTGCTGGGGACAGTAGAGGGCTTAGGCAGCTTTCAAATCTTTTCAGAAATTTCCCTTTCAAAACTATGAATGCATGGAATTCTACGTCTCCACATTGAATGAATGCGCGAATGCTGTATCTTTGCATTTAATGAATGTGAATGAATGCTTTACTGCTTTTTAGTGCTTCATACCCATATTAATGCTTCGCACCAACTGTCATCATATGCATAACGGTGAGGCACGATGTGTGCAAATGTATGTTGTGATTCCTCTCACAAGGAGGCAAAACTCGTTAGTGATAAGTAATGTCTTTAGGGATCGGCTAAGTCTTTGGGCTCATGAAAATGCACCACCCAGATTCGCTCCAGTTGAAAGATCGTATTAATTTCCCCTCTAGTAGATTGCGATGATCTGGGGACCTTTATGCCAAAAAGCCAACGAGTGAGTAACCTAAGATAGTTCAGCCTCTGATTAACCAAATCCGATGGGAAGTCTCTTCATACCTTCCTCTTTCAATTCAATGTCCAGTTTTCAATATCTAACTCTTGTCATCCTGTCATCAAAACAACTAACCTCGATTTTGCAGGATAAGAATAAAAAACACATCATACATCCTATCCTACCTACCTCAGGAAACTGCACGCCTACGTTTTGGTGTAGGTAAAAAGTTGGTCCTTTCACTCGATCTAAGTCTAAGAAAGTACAGAGTCCATCTACGGACATGGCTTCGAGTGCTAAACCAGAATCTACCCCTGTCTCTAGGGAGGAGTTCGAAGGACTTAGAAAACAGATAGCTGAACTAGCCGATTTTCTAAGAGAACATAGCAAGGCCCTTAAAGGGAAGCAAGGCCAAACTCATACAGAGCCAGGAGCACCTGGTGGTAGTCAAGAGACCGAAAATGCCGAGACACAGATTCTTGGACCATAAAACCAGAACACAACCAACAAAACCCCTGAAATCACCTCCCTCGACAAAGAATAGGAAGCTGCTGACATCGTAAAGAAAATGCAACAAATAGAGGAAACTTTTCGGTCTATCAAAAGGACTAGGGGATTCAGCAGTGTTAATTACTATAACCTCTGTATTTTCCATGGAGCTTGTTATCCCGAGAAATTCAGAACTCCCGATTTTGAGAAATACGATGGATTGGGAGATCCTTATACCCACCTGAAAGTATTCATTGGAGAACTCGGATCCTATGCAGAGGATGAGAAACTTCGAATGCAGTTATTCTAGAAGAGTCTGACGGGAGAGGCAAGAGCATGGTATGCCCATTTAGGCAACTCTAAAATTCACAGCTGGGAAGAACTGGCCCATGCCTTCTTCAGTTAATACAGCTTCCAATCTCAGCTAGCTCCAGACAGATATCAAATAACAAAGATCAAGAAAAAGAATACTGAATCTTTCAGAGAGTATGCCCAGTGATGGAGACGGGTTGCAGTACAAGTTATCCCAGCCATGACTTAGTCTGAGATAGTCATAACCTTCATCGATATCCAAGAAGCACCATATTATGAGAGGGTCCTAGCAGGCATAGGAAAACCTTTATCTAAAATGATTAAGCATGGCGAAATGGTAGAAATGAGGCTCAAATCCGGGAAGATAAAAGATCTAACCGCCCTCGAAGCCGTTGCTAAACATATCCAGTCAGGAAATTACGGGAGTAATCCTCGGAGGGTACACAAGAAGAAAGATGAAGAAGTGTTCGTAGTATTGCAAGGACAAAATTCAAGGGGCGAGTCAAATAGTATGCCCATTCAAAGGAGGAATTATACCCCTTTCCAAGCTCCGGCCCAACCTTGAAACCCTCCATTCCTGAAAAAGATGGAAGTCAGGCGGCGAAAAACTTTCACCCCTCTAGGGGATTCACTTGAGAACGTATTCAAACTT
This sequence comes from Panax stipuleanatus, assembly GCA_020205555.1. NCBI lineage: Eukaryota > Viridiplantae > Streptophyta > Magnoliopsida > Apiales > Araliaceae > Panax > Panax stipuleanatus. The sequence goes on along the minus strand of CM035119.1, from coordinate 64,543,691 downwards.
CTGACAGCTCAGAAGAAGATTGTCCAACTCCTTCCACCCACCAACACTAATGGACAAAATTTTAAACCAATCAAGAAGTGTGCTTATCACTCTGGATCTCCAGGCCATAACACACAAGACTGTTAGTCTCTCATGCACAAAATTCAAGACTTGACTGACAACGATGATATTGTGGTTACAAAGCCTAAGCAACCTTGTGACGCCCCCAAATTCCAGGACCGCCACTTGGTCTCTCGAATTTGGTTCATCACGTGCTCATGGTAATACATCACAATAATAATAATTAAATATCATACGATCACAGCGGAAAATCTATTCTAGAATAATTTACAATGATTTATTATAATTATTCTCCCAAGTCTCGCAACCTACAGTACTTAATAGATTACATAATAATATCAGTTAACGACTTATTACATAATCTAACTTAAGCTTAAACATAATCAAATCCAGTCTTACTACATCTTCTTCATACAATATTAATATATTTAAAACATAACAGACATAAGCTAGTTGGTAGCTTTGCCCTTGCCCTTATCAACGCCCGAAGGTTCACCATGCTCTGCCTTAACTGAAATGTTTTAGGGAAAGCAAGAATGAGCACAAATTGCCCAGCAAGTAATATACAATAAGGGTGAGTAATAAAATTCTCAATTCTCGAGAGGGTATAACAAGATTTGATAGTTCAAGAATAACAAGAATATCAACAGTTCTCAATATCAGTCGCTAAGGACAGGATAATATCAATATGATTCAATAATAAGTCAATTTAAGATTTCAAATAATTGAATACTGAGTAGTCACTACGGACTATGAACTTCTACTAGAATTGACAGTAATAAACTGAAAATCCAACAAAAATAGGTACAACAGGTGATCAGCCTAAAGTACCCTTGTTATGCATAACAATCAACCATACTCAAGTGTGCACGTCGGTTCTCCGACAATTATATATTCCCTTCAAAGAAGGTTGTTCTTCTCAGTCAAATACAAGATCCCGCACCAATCAATTAGTTTGGGTCGCTTTTCAATAATATAAGTCTAGCCGAATCAAATGGCATAGACACTTTCACAATATTCAAGAACAATACTAAGTTCAACATGAATACTAGCTTTAATGAAATAAGAGTTCAAGTATGCTAATTCAATTCAACTGATTAAATAGAAAACTTGTTCGCAATACACAAGATAGGATACTTGCATAGTAAAAGAGTATAAGTTAGGAAACTTTCACAATCATAGCTTTCCTTGCATAAAGTAAATGCGTCGGTTAGGATACTTGCACTTTAAGAGAGTGTAAGTAAGAGAACTTGCCTTTAGCGTAGTTTATCCACGAAAAGCAATCAACACTTTCGAATTCCTATCGTAATACAGTTACGTATATATATGATATTCATTAGTCATACAATTTAACTTCACATTTTCTCTTTGAATATACGATCAACACATAAGCTAAGTTTTGCCTAGCTACACAGTTATATAGAATATAATTTCTATCCTTAACGTTCCTTCTTTAGAGTTTAAACGCATTCTCATATCATATAAGATCTCAACAATTAACAAACATGCTTGCATATTATTAATATCACATAAGACCACAATCAATACTAAATATATTTCGTTTTAGCAAGTTACGGCATCTCCATAAGTTAACCGTCAAAATCGGGTTCAAGTAACATCATATAATATCGCGTAGCATGTATTCATATTTAAAGGATACTTTCATGCTTGTATAACTTTTCCAAATCCAATCGTACATGGTATAGGTTCTTAAGTTAATACTTAAAGCCATTCAAGGACACGAACTCATATGGTCTAACATGATTGCTTTTAAACACATAAGATATTCATATAACTTGTATTAGTCATGCTCATGAGTACTCGTATTGTATATATGTAGCTAGCATTGTTATTATCTTGAAAACATGCTTTGTTCATGCTAAACTTTAATCACGACAACCAATCATGGTATATATATATGCATGACACATGAATGAGTCTAAGAGTACTATCACATGTGTCCATAAATATCAGAATTTAAATCTCCACGTATCGTGTTAATGCTCATGTGCAAGGCTTGTATTTCTATTGGTGAATCTTACTAATAGAGCCTAACATGTTCATGCTTCCTTACGAACTATATAAACACAAGTTAAGGCTTCATTCATATATTTCAAAGTTATCTAAACATGCTCATAACATCAAAATGACTATATAGCATTTACATGATCATATCCACCTTCAAACTTATATTTTTGTTAGGAATGAGCACTAGTTAGGTTCACATGTTCACATTTTATTACAGAACCAATATAGATAAGCTAACATGCACTTCATGTGTCTCTAGGTGGTACTAACGTGCTTGCAAGGTCAGTATGTAAACATGCTTTATATATGCTAACGTCGTTTATGAAACTTTAAATTCGTTTCCAAACTATGTGTCGTTTGGTTAACCATGCATGCTAATATACTAAAACATGCTTACATTGCCTCATTAGGTTTATATATATGTATTAATCATGCTCCCATGCTTGTTTAAACAAAAATCAAACAATTGGCACATAACAGTTTTGTTGCAGAATGCAGAAAACTGAACACAGAGGCTGGCGCTGCGGCGCGGCACTACTGGCGCTGCGGCGCGAGCGGCGCTGCGTGCGGCGCTGCGGCGCGGGCTGCGGCGCGTGTGGCGCTGCGGCGCGGGCTGCGGCGCTGCGGCGTCGAGGCAGTTTTTCGGTTCAGACGGCAGCGAAAAACGACCCAAAACCTCCCATTTCATCGATTTCAACATACCATACCCAGATATTAGACTTGTTTAACTTACTAACACATACATATATGCTAATATAACAGTTAATAGCAATTATCAATTCCCAATTTCATGAACTCTAACTTAATTTACGAATTTCATGTATTTACAGAAATTGAAGAGGAACAATGGAAATGAAAGACTATTCAGTGGTTCCATCATGTGTGTATGTTTATATAACAACAATATAAGGGTTCTACAAACCAATCATGAACCAATTTGGCATAATCAAGAATTTCAACAAAACTCAGAGAACAACAATGGAGTTCTTTTGACAGAAAATGAAAATGAAGACACGAAGAGGATTTATACCTCTGTTATGGAGTAAGCTTGCTGATATCTCACAATGCTATTATGTATATGCTCTCAACTTATCAACTCAAACAAAATCCCAGCAATGTGAAATGGGAGGAAAGGAAGCCATATTTATAGAGAAAACAAGATACAGACAATGCAATTGCCTACTATTTCAAACTAACAGAAATTTGAATTGCATGCTAGATAAGAGGAAGTTGGTAGATAGTTGTTGAAAGCCATCATTAGAGCCACTCCTCATATAATTATTGCTAGCTAAGCTTGGGAGAAGAATGGGAGAATAGGCCTTAGCCTTTTTGCCATACACGTGAAGGAGAAGGAGAGTGACTTTTATATTGGAACAAGGCCATATATCAGCATTCTATAATTTGTATATATACACAACACTTATGCCAAAATATGTTACATGTATATATACTATATAATTAGGCCACAATTATAGTTACAATGTAATTCTAATGATACTAACATGGATTCACATAATGTAATAAGTGTGAATTGTGCACATATAATTCATGTACATTTTTATCATACTGGTATAATTTAATCGGATGTTATCACATTACATTATCTCATATATTATTAAATTGTATTACTCAACAATTATTTATAATAGATCCATGATACATTATTTTAATGTATATCCACACATCATTTGTTACCTACACATATCATAACATATAGTTACTATACATTTAATTCGCATGCTTGCACATATAATTTCTCATCTTATAAATTGAATATTAATTAATAATATACACATATCCTACATCAATCAATATAATTGTTAACCTCCATAACAATTTAATTAACCTTTATATGATTAACTATCACTTTGATATAAATCTTATTATATTTATAAACACGTTGCTCATTATTATTATGTTTCTTGCAATAATAATCACATATTATTAATCAATCCTCATTAGTATTTTATAACAGTTAATTAATATTCTTCGATTAACAATTAATATAGATTAATTGTTCGCTTAAATTAATATAATCATTCTTATATTACGTCACTGTGCCACACAAGGCAATCAACGAGTTTATCACAAACTCCACCAATTTCTCAATTATTATAATTATTCAATTATATATAATTGAATTAATTCATCTCATAACACAAAATCATTTATATTCAAATAAATTCTCATTTCCATTAATATATTTATTTAATAATATATGGAAATTCTCGGGTATTACAAACCTCATGTGCAAGACAATCCTCTTCCTTAACATAAAGAGGAGAATGTCAATATGATTAGCACCACAAGTGGAGAAGGATCCAAATACCTCTGTTATGTGGGAGAATCAACTCCATCCAGCAATAACACCCCAGACAGTTGGGAAATCTCTGAAAGAAGGTTCCTGATAGAGCATGAAATAAAGTCTATCAAGGAACAAATCGAACAATTAGCAGACCTGGTCGTCTACCAGCATCAGATCACCAGGAAAATGATTAAACGGGCCAACCGGTCTAACATCGATAGTCCTCCCACACCGGAGATCATTTCCCCGAGGAGTCAATATCAGCCTCATAAGAATTAACCCTGGACTGACAAGGGGGTCGAAGAAGCAAGTGTCCAAACTGGTAGAAAATTCCTATTTCAAAGGAACTTCACCAACCTAAACTAGTCGATGGAGGAAATCTTCCAGATGTTAATCAACGAGGGAATGGTTGCAGATTTGTTACCTCCATTGAACCTTAAAGCCAGAAAATTCAAACCTGACCAAATATGTCAATACCATTCCAATTCAACCGGCCATGACACAGAGGATTGCTGGGCACTTTGTAACCTGATTCAAGACATGATTGAAAATGGTGACCTGATAAGGGGAAATCAAATCCTCGATCTTCTAGATAATGACACTCTCTGGATCCCCACTGTATGGAACCAGAACACAGTGTCTGTCATATCCTGCGATAGGGAGTTGACCCTCAAACCCTTAGTCCTGCCAGGGAAAGGGGTCGAAGAAATACAAAATCCTGTAAAGGTGGTCGCACCCGAGCCTTTGATCTTGCCCTTCAGACCTCAGTATCCAATTATTAGTCTGAAGAAGGTCCCATGGAACTACGGGAATGATGAGGGTGCCAGTTCAAACAACATTGTCGTTGTACCAAAGGACAATCCATTATACCTGCCTCAGCGGGTAATCAAACTATTCATCAAAGCCAAAGCAAAGGTGGATGATGCGAAAATCGAAGAGTTCCTCAACAAAATGGGACACAATGAAATCAAAGTAGTGCAAAGCTTGAAGGACGCAACCAAGCAAATGTCTATCCTAGACTTTGTCTTATCCTTAGTAGATCATCGCAATATTCTAGTAAAAGTACTAAAAGAAGCCCATCTGCCACATACCGTAGATGCTGAGAAATTCTGTCATGTGGTGGAACACATTTTCAATAACAATGTGATCTCCTTTACTGACAATGATATCCCTGTAGAGGGAACAGGCCATCATAAGTCCCTGCATATAGCTGTGATGGCTTCCGGGTATGTGATCGGAGGGGTACTCATCGACGGAGGATCATCCCTTAACATCTGTCCCTACGACACCTTGTAAAGAATGAAGATCAACCCGAATCGGATCAAAACCAGCCGTATGGTCATCCGAGCTTTCGATGGATCGCGACGCTAAGCTATGGGAGAAATAGAACTACCCTTGGAGATTGGTCCACACACTTTCTACGTATCCTTTCAGGTGGTCAACATCACCACTGGATACAACTTGTTGCTGGGTAGGCCTTGGATCCACATGGCAGGGGCTATGCTATCCACCCTCCATCAACAGCTCAAGTACATTATTAATGGCAACCTAATCACTGTCAACGCCGAACCAGAATACCCTATCTGCATACAGGGAGACATGCCAGTGATCAGCCTAGATACAGGGATTGAACCTGCAAGTTTTCAAGCTCTAGAGGTGAGCGATATCAAGTATTTATCTATCAGGGAACCAGCTCTAAAGCCTAAGGTCTCCACCGAAGTAATGACAGTGGGCCAGGAAATGGTATCTTTGGGTTTTCAACCTGGAGAAGGTTTAGGAAAGAATCAGCAAGGTATCAAAAGTCCCGTGCAAATCTCGAGTCAGACTGGGAGAACCGGATTGGGATTCTCATCCAGAGTAAATTATCGAAATCCGCATAAGCATCCCAAAGCTCATGCATCCACCATTCTATTGCCAAATCTCACTAATGCCGGATGGGTAAAACCAATAAGGAAGTTCCATACTGTGATATCAGCCATGCTATTTCCTCATATCATACCTACTAATGAAAGAAAAGCCCTCAAGCATGAGGCAGAGAGCGAAAAGGGAAAAGAAAATAACCTGTATGAAGGACAAGACCCATTCGCTAACATGAGGGTCATCATAAACTACGAGGGTATGAATGATGATATTCTAGACAGCGAAGACGAGGATCAAGTTCAAATTCCTCTCATCGAGAAAGGGAAATGGAGCAGTTCAAAGAAAAGCCCCAACCCTATTATAAGGGATGTCTCGGTCATCATCCAAGATGAGACAGATGATCATAAAGCCATAATCCTCCCGAATCATGAGGATCTGACATTGGATAACTAGAGCAGTGTCCCTTGCCTCTGTCAAAAGGGTAAAGGGGCAGAGAGAGTGCATCTGCCCTTTAATTATGCTTTCATTTACTGCTTAATTTTGATTGCACAGCCATAGTAGCAGCTTTGTCATGCTTTGCAGAATGCTATGTATGTTTAAGAAGTTGTATATATCAAAGATGAAAGCCTTTTTGTTTTCAGGACTCAAGCGTTGGAAGTGTTTATCTCTGCTGATGAGATGCCAACCTGTCAAAGTGACTACGACTTTGATGTAGAACTGAACTTCGACTTGATGGTTATTGATCAAGAGGAGGAAGATGACTATGAGGTGCCCGAGGAGATCAAAGAATTGGTCAAAGACAAACCTAAACCAAACCTCAACCAAACCACCACTGTCAACATAGGAACCCCCAAAAACATCAAAGAAATCCAGATAGGTTTAGACCTCACACCAAACCAAAAAGCCGACCTGATCGAACTCCTAACACAGTTCCAGGTTGTATTTGCATGGTCACACAAAGACATGATTGGCTATCTACTGACATTGTCATCCATCGAATGCCCATCAAAGATGGGTTCAAGCCAGTCAAACAAAAGCTCAGGCGATTGAAACCTGACTGGAGCCTGGAAGTTAAAGAAGAAGTCGTTAAACAATTCAAAGCCAGGATCATCATGGTATCAACCTACCCAGAGTGGCTTTCAAACATAGTCCTCGTGCCTAAGCCTAGAGGGAAGGTACGAGTATGCATGGATTATCTAGATTTCAACAAAGCCTGCCTCAAGGACAACTTCCCAGTGCCTTTCATCCATATCCTGATCGACAATACGGCACAACACGGCATGTATTCCCTCATGGATTACTTTACTAGTTACCATCAAATCATGGTTGCTGAAGAAGATCGAGAGAAAATAGCTTTCATCACTCCCTGGGGAACCTTCTACTATAGGCGACTATCCTTCAGTCCTCATCAATGCCGAAGCCACGTATCAGAGAGCCATGATGGCCCTGTTTCATTATATGATGCATAAAGAAATAGAAGTCTATGTGGATGACATTATCATCAAATCTTGGAGGGAGGATGATCACATCGACCATCTTAGGAAGCTGTTCAACAGGTTGCACAAATACAACCTCAAGCTAAATCCCATCAAATGTGCTTTTGGCGTCAAAGCAGGCAAGCTGCTAGGATTCTTGATGAGTAAACGAGGTATCGAACTAGATCCTGCCAAGATCAAAGCCATCACTGAAATGCCAGTACCTCAAACAGAGAATGAGATATGAGATACGTGGGTTCCTGGGAAGGATCAATTTCATAAGCAGATTCATTTCCCAACTCACAGCAACTTGTGAACCCATCTTCAAGCTACTAAGGAAGAATTCCTCCAGCAAATAGAATAAGGATTGTCAACAAGCTTTCCTTACCATCAAGAAGCAGCTGATCGAAGCACCAGTATTAGTCCCTCCAAGGGATGGAGTCCCCTTGTTCATGTACCTATCCATCAATACCAATGCAATGGGCTACATGTTAGGACAAAAAGATGATAGTTGCAAAGAAAGAGCCATCTATAATATCAGCAAAAGATTCAATAGTGGGGAACAAAAATACACCCTGATCGAGAAAATATGTTGTGCATTAGCATGGGCCTCAATGAGGTTACAACATTACCTCCATGGGCACACGACCTACCTCATATCCCGTATGGATCCAATCAAGTATGTATTTAACAAGCCAATTTTGAACTATCGACTGTCCAAATGGCAGTTGATCCTACAATAATTTGACATTGTCTACGTGACTCAGAAATCAATCAAGGGTCAAAGCATTGCAAATCAATTAGCTGAAACACCTTTAGGAGGGCTCGAGCCCTTGGAGACTTATTTCCCAGATGATGGAATCATGACAATTCAACAACTCCAGCAAGAGAATACAGTCCAACCATGGAAAATGTATTTCGATGGAGCAGTAAACATGGAAGGTGCCGGAGCTGGGGTAGTCCTTATCTTTGGTACAGGAGAACAATATCCTTGTGGCTACCAAACATTAATTTGGCAACACCAACAACACAACAGAGTATGAAGACTATATAATGGGGTTGAAACTAGCCCAATCCATGGGTATCAAACACCTACTGGTCTTTGGAGACTTTAAGTTAGTTATTAGACAATCCACTGGGGCATATCACACTAAGGAACTGCAGTTACTGCCCTATCATCGGAAGGTCATCAGAATATCCCTGGAATTTTAAGATGTAACTTTCAGCCATATTCCTCGAGGTAGGAATAACTTCGCTAATGCATTGGCAACGTTGGCTTCATTAATCCATATATCTGATCGGAGTGGGTTTCCTAACATCAAATTCACAATTCAAAAAGCCCCGACATACTGGAATTACATTGCAGAGGTATTAGATGAAATACCTCCTATCAAGCAGCTTTGGTATCAAGACATCAAGGAATATCTACGAGATGGATCTACACCCGCTAGAGCAAGCGAATTCTCGCAAAAGCGGATTCATACGATGGCTATGAAGTTCTATCTAAGCGGAGATGCCCTCTACAAAAGAGATGCTGGAATAGGCCTGTTAAGATGCCTTGATGAAGAACAAGTCCAGAGACTGATGGATGAAGTCCATGGAGGAGTCTGTGGTCCACATATGAGCGGTCATCTGCTGGCCAAGAAGATATAAGAATCGGTCATTTTTGGATTTCTCTCAAAGCTGACTGCGACGATCACGTCAAAAGATGCTATCAATGCCAAGTACATGGAAATGCCATACATGCTCCTCCAAATGAGCTACACAATATGAGTTCACCATGGCCTTTCTCCATGTAGGGAATGGATGTGATCGGTCCAGTAGACCCAAAGGCCAGCAATGATCATCGATTCATATTCACCATGATCGATTACTTCGCTAAATGGGTTGAAGCAATCTCTTTTCCCAAAGTCACGAAAGAGGCCTTCATTAGTTTCATCAGAAATAATGTCTTCTGTCGGTATGGACAATCGGAGGTGATCATATCAGACAATGCCAAAAACCTAAATAATTAAATAATAAAAGAGCTATGCAGTAAGTTCCACATTAAACATCTCAACTCCGTCATCTGTCGTCCCAAGATGAATGGTGCTGTCGAAGCGGCCAACAAGAACATCAAAAAGATTCATGCAGAAAATGTCCTCCAATCACAAAGAATGGCCTGACCTGCTGCCTCTCACCCTGTTAGCATACAAGACATCAATGCGCACCTCTACTGGGGCTACCCCTTATTCATTAGTCTATGATATGGAAGCAGTCCTCCCCATAGAAGTAGAGATGGAATCCTTACGAGTGATGATCGATGCTCAGATAGACGAGGATCAGTGGTTGCAAGATCGATACCACCAACTGTCTCTGATAGATGAAAAGAGGGCTACAGCCATTTTCCATGGGCAGTTGTATCAGTAAAGGATTGCTCGATCCTACAACAAGAAGGTCCGAATACGGCAATTCAAAGAAAATGACTTGGTGCTGATGAAAGTTTTGGCCAATCAAGACGAAGCTAAAGGAAAGTTCGCCCCTAATTGGGAAGGCCCTTTCATTGTTAAGGAAGTGTTAACAGGAGGAGCTATCAGATTACAAGAAATGGACGGGAATGAATTTCCCCAACTCATCAACTTAGACACCATAAAAAGGTACTATGTCTGAAGCACATGTATACCCGCATCAGGGTCCTACAAATAAAATCAAGTTTGGTTTTTCACTAGAAAGCCGGAACTACGAATGACCTGATCTCCCTCAACCTAGGAGTACGTAGGCAGCCATTTCTGGTGCGGCCAAACCAAATAAAAATTCAAAAAAAAAACTCATCAAACCAAACTCAAAATCCAAGACAGATACTTTTTAAACCCTCTCATGCCAGAACTACAAATGACCTGATCTCCCTTAACCCGGGAGTACGTAGGCAGCAATTTACGGTGCAGTTTGACCTTAAAAAAATAAAAAAACCAATAAAAACCAGTCCCAAGACACCAAAACTTCATAAAACATAAATTCTATCCAATTTACCTGATTAACAGGCCTATCTGAGATACTCCCTAACATCTCAACTGTCAGTCCATCAAGGAGAAGCTCAAGATGCATCAATAACAGCGAGTCATGAAAGAAGTTGACGATACATCTCCAAATAGGGAAGTGAATCAAAAATATATTTCTCTGATATAAAATTATTTGATATATATATAGTGCCCTGTACATGACAAAAATGGCTGATCTAGTCTGTGCAGGAAAAATAAAGCTGGTCAATGGACCCAAGGATAAGCGGACCAGCAATGCCACCATTGCATCTCTCTCTGAAGATGGAGGAGCAGCTACAAGTGCAATACTCTCAGCCTCCATACTACTCCAAACCTCCACAGTCATCTGCAATGTGGCACTATGGTCATCAATATATACACTCATCTCGGTTACCAGGTCGTGAGTATAAGATCGAAGGGAAGTACTGTCAGCAATGTGGAAATCATGGGAAGCTATAGCCTCATCCCTCTCCGCAAAAGTTGCATCCCTAGCAATCAAAGTGTCCTCGATATTAACAAAAGTAGCATCTCTGGCTGAGCAAATCTCATCCCTCTCCACAACAATTGCATCTCTGGCAGATCGGAGACTCCTCTCTCTCTATCAAGCCAGCATCATGAGCGACTCGAAGTGCGTCCCTCTTAGATAAAGCTATATCTCTTCCAGATAAGGTGGCCAACATCTGTGCTTTAGCCGAATCCCGCTCAAAGGTCATCCTGAACAATGAATCTGCCAAAGTCGGATCTGTGTGTGCAGGGATAGTCGGTGGGATCGCTAACCAAAGTAGCTGTCAAACCTACAAACAGCTCATCCTCAGTGGGAGACGCAGGATCCTCCATAGGATCCTCCTCATCTGAATCTACAATAGGAGCTGAAGGAACAAATGCTGCTGCTGGCATATCTACCTCCACCCATGCAGAATACTCTGGAGAATAGTCCGGATGGCTACTGGAGAACTCAGCCTTCTCTATTTAAGTCCAACACTCATATACTCTGTTCAAATTGACTGATGATATATAAGAAGCCGACATCCTCTGATCAGCAGACCCCTCAAAATGGTGCAGACTTTAAAACTGATCAAACTGCTCCATAACAGCCAGGGGATGATAAGTAGTCACTCCCCTTAAACCCGCTAGGGGCAAATAATCCAGGCCGTAAGCATGGGTGATGAAGCTATATGGGGACGCTAGCCCTGAGCATGGCAAAATCAAGAACGAACGGTCAATATCCTCCAAAAATGCCGACCACGTCGCTACATCGGTACACTCTGCAGGCTGAAAGGAGTAAGATGTGGCTACCTTGCGGGTAGAACAATATCCATGAGGTGGGACATCAACCATACATACAACAAGATCGAACTACCTCTGAAGAACCCCTCCTGGTGGGTAACACAGTGAGTGGCTGACCGCAGCGTCTCAGCCAATATCATAAGGATGATGGTACTACCTTGTCTAAGGGCTCTAACCATGACTACCAATCCCACATCCCGATGATCCAAGCGTAATAGCATATAGACGTATGCCATAATGCACATCATCAGAATATCTATCCTAGCCGCATGCCATGCCTTTGCTGAAATAACAAAATCCTCTACATGGCTATCATGGCTATCAAGCTTGCCAAAGCGCTCTATCAAGAAATCAATCAAGATCACATGCCCAGATACGATCTCGTCTACGACTACCCTCTAACGAGGACCGGACATCCATATGAATGGTCTCCTCAAGTCGCTAATCGCCGTCTTAGTGGACGACAACTCTAAGTCCAAATCGATGAATCTCTGGTACTCTTCTAGAGTCGGTGTCAGCTCACGCCGTCCAAAATGGAAAACTTGCCTATCGGGTATCCAGAAGGGTAGAAGACCCTCAATGAATACGTCTGGAACTTGAAAATCTGTAAGGGCTAACGAATGCCCCAACATCTGATCCATGTCCCCCTGGCTAAAAAGGGCAGACTCTCATACCAGGACCTCAACGATGCTGCCACTGCAGACGGTGGTAAATGCTCAATACGGCTGATGGAGGATGACGTCATCTGTATCACCATAACATAAGACCGTCCAGGGGTCAGATCTGAACTCATCTGTCTGAATGCATATATATATAACATGATACATGCATGATGATAAGTATAAACATGATGCAATAGATAGGAAATAGCATAAATATCTATGATAAACTATCTACTGCAGGCATCATCCCTGTCTGATAATACAAAGTGAAGTGAAAATATAGGGAAATGGGGCACCACCTCCCAACTAATATAGTGGTCTATCAAAATGATGGCACAACCGCCAAATAGCCAAAATAGTGGCTGACCAAAAATATAGCTTCAATAGCTATCAGAAGAGATCTAGATAGTCCACGTGATCAACCTGGTCCATCTCTGCCGTGGACACAAAGCTGCGGTCATCAGGCATCTCTCGGCGGTATAATGGAGGATCTGCCCCTACAAAACTGCTGCTAAATGGACTTGAGGAGGGGCCTGCTCCTAAGCTGGACGGGTCAAAAGAAGATGCCTTTGACGGATCTCTGCCAAGATGCCTGATAAAGACGCGAGCCCTATCCAACTCCCACGTCAGATATGTAATTTGGTCTAAATGAGTCGGCTCCCTGAGGTAAGCTATCCAGTTCGTCATCATCACAGACCTTGTCACTATGTCTGCCATGAACTGGGTAGCCCGAGTTTGAGCTCCAATAGTGAGAGAACTCCACCACCTGCTAATGCCTCCTGGCTGAACAGACCCTCTGATAGGGTAAAGCCATCTATGCTCTCCATAGGGATCTCTGTCAACGGCATGATCAACGGCCAATGATGCTAAGTAGGAGGAATAATGGGAATACGGATCTCACCTGTAATACTCCTGATGGCACGCTCTCCCAAATTAAGCTCCCAACCTCCCTCTGTCAAAATAGGGACTCTGCGGGTCGACAATATAAACTCCCGACCAGTGGGAAAACCTCCCTCAAACCAGACGATCAAAAACTCAAAGGTATGCGGTGTCAAGGAGATCGATCCAACCGTCCAAAGCTCCAGCTGTAAGCGAGCTTGAGTAATCCCTCAACATTATGGACCTTCGTCGAAGTTGAGTGATGCAAACGCCGTCCTCGAGGATAGGTCTTCAGGCCTAAAGCAGTGGCGGGCCATAGGCAAGGAAGCCTCTCAAATGCCCAGAACTGGCCATGTCAATATCAAAAGTCCTCAGTGATCAAGACTGACAAATATAAATACTGAAGTCAAAAAGGTACAAGAACGATGTACTCACCAGCAGAAATGGGTAGAATCTTAACCAAGCCTCCGTCGAACCCTCCAAAAGCATGCGCATTCCCCGGAGAAAATAAGCAAAGGTGTAGGAACCCCAATCAAAGTTACTGAGGTGCTCTACATATCGGGTGGCGCTAATCATGGCGAAGGACACATCAGACGAGTTGTCCTGCCACAAAATAACCCTTAATGATCACCAAAAATAATCGCCTCAGAATGCGATCTCTAACCCTCTGGTCATCAGGCAGAGGCTCCAATAAAGTCCCATTCTGGGCATCTATACTCAAGGGGACCAGATCGGACCGACCGACCGGTTGAGCACCGCCGTGGAAACTCCCAGCAGGGATCGAATGGCAGTGGGCGTAATGTTATCCACAACAAGTACTGGCTCGCCCTCAAACTCAATACTGGTGATGAACCTCCAGTCCATAGGAGTCATCGTCACCTCACAGTCTAGCAGATGAAGGGACTGAGTCTGGTGAAACCAACGATCAGACAAAGCCCTCATATACCACCAGGGGTAACAGCGGGGAAGAACAAAAAAGAAAGCTTGGAACCCCCAGCCATCAACAATATCCCTGTAATCCTTGTGCAGAGTGTGATACAGGGAATGCACATTGAACCAGTTCCCGTGAGGCTGTGTAAAGCCGGGAACCTGCATAAAAAATCAACTCATATCAAAAACCTGTGCACCGAGGATGGCCAAAGAAAGAAAAGAATTTAAGAAGAGAAAAACTTCAAGTCACCTCATTGGCGTGGAGATATCTTGAAGGATGGTGACTCAAGTCGCCTAGCAGCTCCTGTGTAGGCACAACAATGCTTGGAACCTCCGCCCGTGGAGCCTGAGTCGGAGCTAGAACAGCAAAAGCAGCTTGCTCATCATTAATGTCAATCGGCGGTTCGTCCTGAGCTGGACTAAACCACCAACTCTACCAATCTGCGAGGTGGTCTAGCCGGACGCGGCTGAGGAACATCGAAAGCTCGCCTCTGTCTAATACCTGAGGATACCCTGCTAACACTGCCGGGTCTGTCACGGTCCATCACCTGTATAAAGTCTCCAAATCACCTTAGAAAGGGCGTGGTAAGCCTAAAACCTGTGGCTTATTATTCTCAATCAATACTCTATGCTTCTCTAAGTCTTAAAACATGCATGGGTCAGTCAAAAATACCCTAGTAAAGTCAAAACTGTATGTTTTTCAAAAGATAAAATCCTAAAAACAAGAATGGGTCAGTCAAAAATCCTCAGTAGAGTCAAAATTCAATGCTTATTAAATGCTTTGGTTTTGAAAAAATTTTCGCCAGAGTCTCCTTTGTAAAATGGACTATCTGTATGCACACATGCATGACTAGGTGGACATTCAGTAGCACACCTTCCCAAAAACAAGAACAGTTCATTTTTATAAAATAAAATTAAAAATAACCTCACATGGTGGCCAAATTACCATGGACATTTTTAGTTGAAAATCCAGGCCCACTAGGCCTTAAAAAAGGATGAGTAGAGTAATCAAAAAGAGCAAAAATTAACTATCTCAAAATCTGAATTTTCTTACATCCAAATGTGCATTACAGTAAGATGTGCATACATATGTAGTTAGAAAATTTTTAACATATGATATAGGCACACAATTTTCATACATTACATCTAAAAGCCCCCTACGTGGTTCACATGCTTTTAACGGTCAAAACTTGTGAAAAAAGGACATAAAACATTACCTGCGATGCGCTGAACGCGTAGGAACTGACAGAATCAGAAAATAGCTGTGCAAGCTCCGTAGATCTAAAAAAGAAGATTGAAATCCTTTGGAAATTCAAAATAGAACTTTGAAGAAATGAAATCTAGCTGCTCAATAAATAGCCCAGGTGGAAGCAGACCCACCTGCGACTACCGTACCTCCACTTACGGATCCCCATGGTGGGTCCCACTTCCCCGGGCTCGGTTCGGTTCTGGTTGAAATAGAGTTTCTATGTGCTGCTAAGTCAAATCTGAAAAGAAATCGCTACGCGATTGAGCGGTTTATCCTGAAATCCTGCGTTTCAGCAGCGTAATCCTGACAGAAAATGGATCTTTATGAAAACCCTTGGTATCCATCCCTAGAGCAATGTCTGGGGCCCATGTATGAAGATTGCTAAAAAATTGCCAAAAAGCAGCATCAGACTGCCAAAAAATCAACATTGTCGATGTTCGGGTACAGACCGAAGTCGAGTTCAGCCTTTGGTTCAGCCCCAGCGAAGTTTTGGGTACAGACCGAAGTCCAGTTCAGCCGTTAGTACGACTCCAGCGAATTTCGGGTACAAACTAAAGTCCTAGTTCAGCCGTTGGTACTACTCTAGTGAAGTTCGGGTACAGACCAAAGTCTAGTTCAGCCGTTGGTACGACTCCAAGCGAAGTTTGGGTACAAACCGAAGGCCAGTTTAGCCATTGGTATGACTCCGACGAAGTTCGGGTATAGACCAAAGTCAAGTTCAGTCGTTGGTACGACTCTAGTGAAGTTCGGGTACAGACCAAAGTCTAGTTCAGCCGTTAGTTAAGCCCCAACAAAATATCGGGTATAGATCGAAGTCCAGTTCACTCGTTGGTTCAGCCCCAACGAAGTTTCGGGTACTGACCGAGTTCAATTCTGTCAGTTGAAACAACCTTCGCGTATCATCGGGAGTGATCCAATGGTGGAAGCAATTTAGTAATCCATCTCCGATGATGGAATTTGTTATACACATCCTTAAAAGTAGCCCCAAGGTATTATTAATAATATCAACCTCATCAGAATCTACGAAGCTATCGCAGAGGATGTCATTCCTAGCAGAGCAGGACTAGAACAACATGTGGTAGCTCATCTTCAATAAAGCATGTCAGTGGTTCTCCTACCAATAATCATCTAACAATGTCAGCTCAAGGGTTATCATGAATAACGTTATCCCTAGCAAAAAATGACGAAAACGTTCAAAGGTAACCCTAACCCCTAAAAGGCATCCAACCTGCAAAATATATCATTCAATAGTACCATTTCAAGTGTCTAAAAATATTTATCCTGCTCATTTCATTGCATTGCATGTGCATGATAACGAGGGGCATCTGTAGACACTCAAAATTTCCTGCCCCTATTATAAATACTATAAGAGGGCGAACCAGTCAAATCTGATCACCAATATCGGTACTCAAGTCAAATTCGATCACCAATATCGGTACTTTAGTCAAATCTAATCACCAATATCGGCACTCTAGTCAAATTTGATCACTAATATCAGGTACTCCAGTCAAATCCGATCACCAACATCAATACTCTAGTCAAATCCGATCACCAATATCGATACTCTAGTCAAATCCGATCACCAATATCGGTACTTTCAGTCAAATTCGATCACCAATATGGGTCCTCCAGTCAAATTCGATCACCAATATCGATACTTCAGTCAAATATGATCACCAATATCGGTACTCCAGACAAATTTAATTACCAATATCGGTACTCTAGTCAAATCTGATCACCAATATCAGTACTCCAGTTAAATCCGATCACCAATATCGGTACTCTAGTCAAATCCGATCACCAGTATCGGCTGCTCCAGTCAAATTCGATCACCAATATCAGTACTCCAGTTAAATTCGATCACCAATATCGATACTCCAAGTCAAATTTGATCACCAATATCGGTACTCCAGTCAAATTCGATCACCAATATCAGTACTCTAGTCAAATCCAATCACCAATATCGGTACTCTAGTCAAATCCGATCACCAATATCGGTACTCCAGTCAAATTCGATCACCAATATCGGTAATCCAGTCAAATTTGATCACCAATATCGAACCGTCGAATCAACCCCGATCTCAATATCGGGCCATCAAATCAATCCCAATCTTAATATTGGGCCGTCAAATCAACTCCGATCTCCAATCGTACCATTGAATCAACCCCGATCTCAATATCGGGCCATTGAATCAACTCCGATCTCCAATCGAACCATCAAATCAGCACCGATCTCAATATCAGGCCATCAAATCAACTTTGATCTCCAATAAGATCGTCAAATCAACCCCGTTCTCAATATCGGGCCATCAAATCAACCCCGATCTCAATATCGGGTCGTCAAATCAACTCTGAGCTCCAATCGGACCGCCGAATCAACCCCGATCTCAATATCCGACCATCAAATCAACTCTGATCTCCAATTGGACCGTCAATTCAACCCCGATCTCAATATCGAGCCATCAAATCAACTTCGATCTCCAATCGGACCTTCGAATCAACCCCAATCTCAATATTGGGCCATCAAATCAACTCCGATCTCCAATCGGACCAGTTTAATCAATCCCGATCTCAATATCAGGCCGTCAAATCATCTCCGATCTCTAATCGGATCGTCAGATCAACCCCGATTTCAATATCGGGCCGTCAAATCAGACTCAGTCTCAATACCGGGATGTCAACTCAGTCCCGACCATCAATACCGGGACAACCATAACCTCGATCGTTAGCCTAGGGATGTCAACTCAATTTAACCCCAATTTCAACTCCGGAGGTACAGAGCAGCCCTGGTCTCAACCCGGAAGGTACAGATCAGCCCCGGTCTCAACCCGGGAAGTCAAGTCAACTTCGGGAACAAACCTGGAGCTTCACAACCTCTCCAGGAGGAAACCTGGAACGACTAACTCAGCCTCAGACAACACTGAGGACAAACAGACTCGAATGGGATCCAAGTCTTGGAAACAACTAGGGGTGTTCAAAAAATTTAGTTTTTTTAGTTTTTTACCGAACTGGTTGATACCGGTACCGGTGGTACCGGTTCTGTTTGTATCGATTTTTTCGGTGCTGGGTTTTTGGTTTTTTTATATTTTTCGGTACCGGTAGCAGTACTTCAAATTTTGAATTCCGTAAAACCGAAATATAAAAAAAACCCGACTTGTGTTCTTTTACAGAAAATGCTTTTGCCATGTGGGCTTCCACCAAAAAAAGAAGATGATTAAGAAATTACCGAGAAAATGCATAGAAGAATCTTCTGGATTAATGTGGGCTTTTGCCATGTGGGCTTCCACCAGAAGATGATTAAATTGATTATGTACTCTTGAGCAGTTGAGCCTGATTAATGTTCAAACTTTTGTCTTGGTGGGTAGCTTATTCTTTTATCCTGCAGTGAACAATTTATATGAACAACTACTTTTCTTCTTGCATCAAATCTAAGTTCAAAGCAAAGAAAAAGAAAGAAGGGAAAATACTTAGTTTTAAAAAAATAATTATTAATATATTAAAAAAATTATTTAATTATTGCGGTAGAATCGAAAATCGAACCGAAAAAATTGAAATCGACTTTGTATCGAATCGGTACCGACACCGATTATTCAGTACCTGTACCGGTTCTTGGTTTTCTGGTAATTTTGGTTCGGTACCGGTTCAGTTTTTTTGATACCGGTTCGGTTTTTTACCAATGAGTACCCCTAGAAACAACTCCCAGAAGTCAACCGAAGGCCATGCCGACACTAAGGGCAATCCCGGGAGGGGAAAAATGGTCATTTTACCAACCCTAAGCCAATTCGATCAAACTTAAGCCGAATTGATGCCACCAAGGTCAGAACGAACCATAACGACGATCCCGAGTGCAAACAGCGCAAGACAGCTCAACGGACAAACTGCAAGGAATCAAAGACCTGGTTATGAACTCGTCTTCTTGGATTCGAAAAATAGTTTTATCCCATGTCATTGTGACACTCTCGGCGAGGGCTTTCCAAAAATGTATAGCACGCTTCAAACGGACGCTCCAATCAAAAGTTAGAAAGTTTCGACTTCGACCTCGCGTTGCTCGGAGTGCACGTACTTTGAGATGACCAAATCAGGAAGGTGGGCCCCACCAAGGGAAGCCACACCTCTACATGTGGCAGCATCAAGTAGAGCTAAGGCTCCCTAGTTTATAAATATGAGGCCAACCCCCCCTTATTTTAAAAAAATCTGAAACGCAGCGAACCTTTGCCCTTTTGATTTTCATGACTTTTTCAACTCTTCTAAACCCAAATTTTTTCACTCTAACATGTAGATATACCCACATACTACCACATATCAGAAAATAATCGGTAGATTCTAACGTTTAGAGCCTATGATTTGGTAAAAAGCCCTTGTAGCAGTCCATTATAAGTATTTTTACGATTAAAAAGTTAATACTACTTCTTTGCACTGTTTTACAGTTGCATATCAAATTTTGTTTTCTAAAAATGCCCGAAACTTAGTTCCGTTGCCGTTTTCGTCAAAATTTAGCACATTTATGTACATAAACTCAATTTCTGTCATTTTTACAATTCAGATTGACGATCCGGCAGCTCTAACAGCTTCAGTGCACTAGCATTTTTTTGAAACAACTTCGCCGAACTGGGTTATCTTCTCAGTCCGGGTTTGGCTTTTTTTGTGTTTATTCAACTGTATATATACTAACTTTTCAATTCTGTCAAGCCCGGATGTCAAATCAGAGGTAGTTTACTGCTTTTATATATATTTATGCATATATGAGCAGCCTTCACCACCACTGGGTTGTCTTCCCAGTCTTGGTTAACTACATTTCTGTCAATATATATATATATATATATATATTTATATTTATATATTTCAGTATGGCCTGGATCATTTCGTGGCCTTTATACTATTTTTGTACTCTTCGCCATTACTGGGTGATCTTCCTAGTCCCTAGTTGATTACTTTTATGTAAATTTACATTTTAGTTTGGCCTGGATCATTTCGTGGAATTTTTATAGCTTTTATATATAACTATGCATATATAAGCAGCCTTCACCACCACTAGGTTCTCTTCCCATTCTTGGTTGACAATATTTCTGTACATTTACATTTCTGTTCGGCTTTGATTATTCTGTGGCTTTTTACTGTTTTTATATATAAATATGCATATATAAGCAGCCTTCAACACCATTGGGTTCTCTTCCCAGTCTTGGTTGACTACTTTTCTGTCAAATATATATATATATATATATATATATATTTCAATTTCAGTCCGGGTACCGGTGTGAAAACCCATCGCCCTTTACAGCTTTCTTATATATATAACTGTGTATATATATTGCTTTACTTGCTTTTTATTAAACTGATGCTTTAAATATTCATTTGATATGAATCGGCATTTTTCAGTCACAAAAGCTACCTAGGGTCCTTTAGATCTCTATCTAGTGGGAACGAGACGCTTCGGCCAGGTGCGAACCAGGATTTACTTAATGAATCCTTGGTTCTGGCAATATTGGGATATATATCTTTTTGTGTACAAATTTGAACTGTGCAGGTTTATTGGCTACCCATATGTGAGCCTAGGAATCTTGGGATTCCTGATCAAACTAATCAGAATCTAATTCCCACGATGGGCAAACTCCAATTTATGAATGTACCCTGTCGATTTTTCGATAAAATGTACATGCAAAAGACCTTAAAATGGTTATCCTGATTTAAGGTCTCAACATAGTGAAAATGTGGTTTGTCGTGTCAGAGTCCCTCGGATGGCTGTCATGCCCATGAGGAGACCGACATTTGTATATATTTTTGTTGTCGAGGATGCTTCGCAGTTCGACAATCACCATTCAAATGCAGCCTTAAGTCTATAAAGATAAAAATTGGAAGTATCACTCTAACATGTAGATATACCCACATACTACCACATATCAAAAAATAATCGGTAGATTCTAACGTTTAGAGCCTATGATTTGGTAAAAAGCCCTTGTAGCAGTCCATTATAAGTATTTTTACGATTAAAAAGTTAATACTACTTCTTTGCACTGTTTTGCAGTTGCATATCAAATTTCGTTTTCTAAAAATACCCGAAACTTAGTTCCGTGGCCGTTTTCGTCAAAATTTGGCACATTTTTGTACATAAACTCAATTTCTGTCATTTTTACAATTCAGATTGACGATCCGGCAGCTCTAACAGCTTCAGTGCACTAGCATTTTTTTTGAAACAACTTCGCCGAACTGGGTTATCTTCTCAGTCTGGGTTTGGCTTTTTTTGTGTTTATTCAACTGTATATATACTAACTTTTCAATTCTGTCAAGCCCGGATGTCAAATCAGAGGTAGTTTACTGCTTTTATATATATTTATGCATATATGAGCAGCCTTCACCACCACTGGGTTGTCTTCCCAGTCTTGGTTAACTACATTTCTGTCAATATATATATATATATTTATATTTATATATTTCAGTATGGCCTGGATCATTTCGTGGCCTTTATACTATTTTTGTACTCTTCGCCATTACTGCGTGATCTTCCTAGTCCCTAGTTGATTACTTTTATGTAAATTTACATTTTAGTCTGGCCTGGATCATTTCGTGGCTTTTTTATAGCTTTTATATATAACTATGCATATATAAGCAGCCTTCACCACCACTGGGTTCTCTTCCCATTCTTGGTTGACAATATTTCTGTACATTTACATTTCTGTTCGGCTTTGATTATTCTGTGGCTTTTCACTGTTTTTATATATAAATATGCATATATAAGCAGCCTTCAACACCATTGGGTTCTCTTCCCAGTCTTGGTTGACTACTTTTCTGTCAAATATATATATATATATATATATATATATATATATATATATATATATTTCAATTTCAGTCCGGGTACCGGTGTGAAAACCCATCGCCCTTTACAGCTTTCTTATATATATAACTATGTATATATATTGCTTTACTTGCTTTTTATTAAACTAATGCTTTAAATATTCATTTGATATGAATCGGCATTTTTCAGTCACAAAAGCTACCTAGCGTCCCTTAGATCTCTATCTAGTGGGAACGAGACGCTTCGGCCAGGTGCGAACCAGGATTTACTTAATGAATCCTTGGTTCTGGCAATATTGGGATATATATCTTTTTGTGTACAAATTTAAACTGTGCAGGTTTATTGGCTACCCATATGTGAGCCTAGGAATCTTGGGATTCCTGATCAAACTAATCAGAATCTAATTCCCACGATGGGTAAACTCCATTTTATGAATGTACCCTGTCGATTTTTCGATAAAATGTACATGCAAAAGACCTTAAAATGGTTATCCTGATTTAAGGTCTCAACATAGTGAAAATGTGGTTTGTCGTGTCAGAGTCCCTCGGATGGCTGTCATGCCCATGAGGAGACCGACATTTGTATATATTTTTGTTGTCGAGGATGCTTCGCAGTTCAACAATCACCATTCAAATGCAGCCTTAAGTCTATAAAGATAAAAATTGGAAGTATCACTCTAACATGTAGATATACCCACATACTACCACATATCAAAAAATAATCGGTAGATTCTAACGTTTAGAGCCTATGATTTGGTAAAAAGCCCTTGTAGCAGTCCATTATAAGTATTTTTACGATTAAAAAGTTAATACTACTTCTTTGCAGTTGCATATCAAATTTCGTTTTCTAAAAATACCTGAAACTTAGTTCCGTGGCCGTTTTCGTCAAAATTTGGCACATTTTTGTACATAAACTCAATTTCTGTCATTTTTACAATTCAGATTGACGATCCGGCAGCTCTAACAGCTTCAGTGCACTAGCATTTTTTTTGAAACAACTTCGCCGAACTGGGTTATCTTCTCAGTCTGGGTTTGGCTTTTTTTGTGTTTATTCAACTGTATATATACTAACTTTTCAATTCTGTCAAGCCCGGATGTCAAATCAGAGGTAGTTTACTGCTTTTATATATATTTATGCATATATGAGCAGCCTTCACCACCACTGGGTTGTCTTCCCAGTTTTGGTTAACTACATTTCTGTCAATATATATATATATATATATATATATATTTATATTTATATATTTCAGTATGGCCTGGATCATTTCGTGGCCTTTATACTATTTTTGTACTCTTCGCCATTACTGCGTGATCTTCCTAGTCCCTAGTTGATTACTTTTATGTAAATTTATATTTTAGTCTGGCCTGGATCATTTCGTGGCTTTTTTATAGCTTTTATATATAACTATGCATATATAAGCAGCCTTCACCACCACTGGGTTCTCTTCCCATTCTTGGTTGACAATATTTCTGTACATTTACATTTCTGTTCGGCTTTGATTATTCTGTGGCTTTTCACTGTTTTTATATATAAATATGCATATATAAGCAGCCTTCAACACCATTGGGTTCTCTTCCCAGTCTTGGTTGACTACTTTTCTGTCAAATATATATATATATATATATTTCAATTTCAGTCCGGGTACCGGTGTGAAAACCCATCGCCCTTTACAGCTTTCTTATATATATAACTGTGTATATATATTGCTTTACTTTCTTTTTATTAAACTAATGCTTTAAATATTCATTTGATATGAATCGGCATTTTTCAGTCACAAAAGCTACCTAGCGTCCCTTAGATCTCTATCTAGTGGGAACGAGACGCTTCGGCCAGGTGCGAACCAGGATTTACTTAATGAATCCTTGGTTCTGGCAATATTGGGATATATATCTTTTTGTGTACAAATTTAAACTGTGCAGGTTTATTGGCTACCCATATGTGAGCCTAGGAATCTTGGGATTCCTGATCAAACTAATCAGAATCTAATTCCCACGATGGGCAAACTCCATTTTATGAATGTACCCTGTCGATTTTTCGATAAAATGTACATGCAAAAGACCTTAAAATGGTTATCCTGATTTAAGGTCTCAACATAGTGAAAATGTGGTTTGTCGTGTCAGAGTCCCTCGGATGGCTGTCATGCCCATGAGGAGACCGACATTTGTATATATTTTTGTTGTCGAGGATGCTTCGCAGCTCAACAATCACCATTCAAATGCAGCCTTAAGTCTATAAAGATAAAAATTGGAAGTATCAACAGGCTTCAATTCCTATGTTAGCGTAAGGGTTTGATAACCAGCTTTCAAAGCATCATTTCAATTCAATAAAAAGAAAAGCTTTTGCAAAATCAAACACTTTTGCAAATCAAATCAAAAACTTTTTGCAAAATCAAATCAAACCCTTCGTATATAGGTTCAACGAAGCAAAGCACTACTTTCAAATCAATCAAACATAGGCCTAATTTTCAAATAGCATTCACACACGCATTACAGTTTTAAGGGAAATATTGAAAAGATTACGGTACCATATTTACACAGGATTTGTGGGGTGCCTAACACCTTCCCCACACTTAACCAAGGCCCCGAACTCAAACTTTGTTTTCAAAGATCAAGTTTTGACAGTGTCCAACAATTGGGCCTCTTTCAAACAAAACTCGATTAAGTTGGTACAATCATTTCAAATCTATCAACTGGCGACTCTATAAAACGTTCAAATCGTCAACATGATACATGTTGGCCTTTTCCTAAAAAATCCTTCAAAAACTTTTTCACAATAAAAAGAGTGAGGGTAGAGATAACTTAGGAAAAGAGATAAAAAAAAGACCCGGGTTATGACCCGACCCGCGAGATTTTTTAACGGACATCGACAATAATCTTATTGAAAAAAAAGAAGCTTTTGCAAATCAAATCAAAGACTTGTTGCAAATTAAATCAAACCCTTCGTATATAAGTTCAAAGATGCATAAACATACTTCCAATTAAAGTATAGGCCCAATTGTCTTCCAGCATTCACACACACACATTGCAAATTTAAAAGGGAAATATTAAAAAATATGGTACCGTATTTACACGAAATTTGTGGGGTGCCTATCACCTTTCCCACACTTAACCAAGCCCCCGAACTCAAATATTTGTTTTCAAAGATCAAGTTTCAACAGTGTCCAGCAATTGGGCCTCTTTCAAACAAAACTCGGTTGAGTTGGTACAACCATTTCAAATCTACCAACTAGCGACTCTGTAAAATATTCAAATCGTTGACATGATATATGTTGTCCTTTTCCTTAAAAACCCTTCAAAACTTTTTTCACAATAAAAAGAGTAAGGGTAGACAAAACTTAGGAAGAGAGAAAGATCCAGGTTGTGACCCGACCAGCGGATTTTTTCCCAACGTCGATAGTGTGCTTTTTTTATGATAAGTGTTTTGATTTTATTCTTTATTCTAAGTCTTATTTTTTAGTTATTTGAAAGTAGTTCTGTACCTCTTTGGACCTATGCATGAAAGATTTGATTTAGATAAAATTTCATTTTAGACAAAAGTATATAGCAATGACGTTTTCGAGAAAAAAGGTTTTCAAATCCTTCGTCAAATAGGAATCAAGATCCTTTGATACTTCCATTTATTAACTTAAGTCTATGAAATGATTCCGAAAGTAGTGTTGTACCTCTTTGGACCTATGCACAAAGGATTCAATTTGATAAAAGTTCATTTTTAGAACAGATATATAGAATTGACGTTATTGAAAATAAGGTTTTCGAATCCTTCAGTCAAATAGGAATTGAGGTCATTTGATACTTCTATTTATTCATCCTAATTAAATCTATCCCAACGTAATTTATTTTTGATGAATGCTCTTTGCAGTTTTTACTTTTAAATCATTTTTAGTGATAATGCATGCTAGAAAGCGCCAAAAAGGGCCGGATCATCATCAGGCATGAAATCCATCTTGAAGAACCCGAACACCAATACTCATAAATTTCACTCTCACGGGATCTTAACTCCTATTTCTCTAGACTAACCCCTTGAACTCGTTTTAAGATTAGATATTACATGTACAACTGATTTCACTTTAGTTAAACATTACATAGCAAATAAAACGTCCATCGTGGGAATCTAGTCAAGATCCGATCATTAGATCTCGACTCTGGGATTTCTAGGCTCAAATTATGATACTTAAAATGTATATACAATATGTCATAAACCCGATAATCGGTGATTTCATCTGTTAAAATCCCTATTATGAGCTATTAGGATCCCCTCATCTCTAGATATAGATCTAGGGCTCTACGTGGTGATCGGGACCAATTAAAAGCATTAAAACTTCTAGATCTACCATAGATCTAAATCGATCTGGCATATAGGTTAGAGTTTCATGTTCCATAATCATCCAAAGGGCAAGATGTGGCTTAGATCTAGGTAGATCTAGATTCCATACTTGATTTTCAACTAACTATAGACAAAATAACCGGCAGAAACTCTAGACCTAGCAATTATTACACAAAATATATGTATAACAACAAGTGTAACTTATTTAAGTAATATATATTGTAGACACTATAAATTTTGCATTCTTCCTACTAACCATGAAGGAGGGCAGAATCATCTTTTACCTTCCAAAGACAACCCTGGAAGTTTAAATCATCAAACCAGACTCCTTGGAGACAGCATCGGGAAATCATCAAACTAGACTCCATGGAAATAGCCCCGGCAAATCATCAAATCAATCTCCCTGGAGACATCTTGGGAATCATCAAATCAACTTCAGAGACAACCCTGAAGATAAACGAATGTCAACATCAGTAAAACCCTGGAGATAACCCTGAGGGAAGACAAGCTGCAGCCATGTCAAGCCCGGAACCAACCCGAAAGGGCAGAAGAGTAATTTTTCCAACTTAACATCAAATCAGATCAAATTACTGAGAAGAAGGCCACACAGAACCATCACAGCAATCTCGAGTGAAAATTATGCCAAACAGCACAACGGACTTACTGCGAAGACTCGAAGATCTGGTCATGGACCCATCTTCCCGGACAGCCTTATATCATTATGTAGCTCTCAAAAAGGTCTTTCCTAAAAGGTATAGCATGCCTCCATCGGATTCCCAGATTGCAAGTTATGAAGGTTCAAGCGAATAAGCGCGTTAGTCGGAGTGCACGTACTTCGAGATAGTACGGCCCACCAGGCCCAACTGCAGGTAGACCCGCGGCTGATCGGGTCTATATATATGGCCTCCCCCTTAGCTTATAGAAGAAAAGAGAAAGAAAGAAAGGGGACGAGAGAAATAGATTGCTAGGATAGCAAAATGGAGCCTATAACGTACTTCGATTCTTGTAAAACTTCTTTGTAAACGTTCATATACATATATAATACAACATATCAAATCTTAACCGGTGGAAAATGAGTATCAAGTCACCAAAAGCCGTTCGAGAGCTATTCTCGTGAAAAACTATAAGATTTCACCATATCTGTCTCCTTCGCTTACTCAAATACATATATAAGTGCTATATACATATATTTAGTAGCTTATATTCATTAAATCTGAAGTTTTAACAGTTAATTTCTTATAAATAGTTAGTATTTGAGCTGTATTTACTAGATCTGTACTAGATCTAGCTTTTAACCGGTTTAAAAGATATAAAACTTGAACTTGGAAGCTAGACTAGCTAAGATCTGTACAGATCTAGTTTCTTTTTAGTTTTTGTAAATATTTAGCAACCACGTGACCCTAAATCTGTATCTAGAGGAAACTGGAAGCTTTGAGCTACTTGCGTACGAAGATTTATTTGATGAATCTTTCGTTTAGCAATGTCTATTATAGTTTTATGTTTTATTATATTATATTTATTATACAGGCTGTTTATTTGATTTTCTGTGAGCCTAAGAGCTATAGGATCTAAGATTTAACCAATGGATCTAAATTCGATTTCTATGATAGAAATGGTTGAGTTGTTCAGCCAGCTTGCAAATTTTGTACTTGTAAATATAGGACCTTAAAATTGTTATCTGGATTTAAGGTTCCGAAATAATGAAAATCATCTATGTGTGGTGCTCGGGCATATTTTGATGGCTTTTATAGACACTCAAAATTTTGCATTCCTGTTACTAACCCTGCAAGAAGGCAAAACCTTCTTTTACCTTTCGAATACAACCCTGGAAGTTAAAACCATAGTCAAAGCCCCGGTGACAACACCAGAAGATCAAACTCAGCCCCGACGACAACACCGGAATGTTAAGTCAAGCCCCGGCGATAACCTGGGAGGTACAGGAGCCCCGACGATAACACAGGGAGATCAAACTCCACCCCGACCACAACACCGGGATGTCAAGTCAAGCCTCGACAACATCGAAATGTCAATTGAATCCCCGACAAGAACCCTGGGAGGTACAGTTGCCACGGACGACAACACCGGGAGATTAAACTCATCTTCGGCAACACTGGGATGTCAAGTCAAGCCCTGGCGACAACCCTGAGAGGTACAAAAACCCCGGCAACAAAACTGGGAGATCAAATTCAACCTCAGCCATAACACCGGGATGCCAAGTCAAGCCCTGGCAACACCAGGATGTCAAGTCAAGCCCCGACAACAACCCCGGGAGATACGGTAGACCCTGATGATAACACCGAGAGATCAGATCAACCTTTAGAGATAGCCCCGAAGCAATAAATCATCCCTAGAGATAAACCTGGGAGACCAGATCAGCCTCAGAGATAAACCTGAGGAAGAACAGAGTTGGCTGGGATTAAACCTTGGAGACAACCCCGAGAAAATAGTCAAAAACCGTGCCAATAAGGGAGAACCCCTAGAAGGGAAAAATGGTCATTCTACCAACTTGAAGTCAAATTCAATCAAAATTAAGCCAAATTGATGCAATGAGGGTCAGAAAGAGCCATAACATCGATCCTGAGTGAAAATAACACAAGATAACTCAACGGATGTACTGTGAAGAAATAAAGATCTGGTTATAAACCTATCTTCCTGGATTCAAAAAAGGTCATGTTCCATGTCATTGTGTCGCTCTCAGAAAGGGCTTTCTGGAAAGGTATAACACACCTCAAACGGACTCCCTAGATCAAAAGTTATGAAGATTTGAACCAGACATCGCGATTGCTCGAAGTGCACGTACTTTGAGACGACGGGACCTATAGGAGTGGGCCCCACTCAAGGATCCGCAGGTAAACTCCCGGCTACCATGAGTGCACCCGCTACCATTTTGGTCTATAAATAAGACCCCCCACCCTTGCAAAAAATGAGAGAAAAAAATATAGAAAATGCTCTAAAACTCTGCCCATTTCGACATTTAGCCCTACTTCTAGTATTGCAAACTTAGATTTTATTGTTCCAATACATTTGCATACGTATATTCTACAACATACCAAAACATTAACTGGTGGAAACGTCCATTTGAAGCCCACAGAGTGGCAAAAAGCCCGTGGAGCAGTCCATTGTAAGTTTTTTTACGATCAGAAATCATTTCTTACTTTATTACGTATATGTGAACATGCATATAAATTTCATCTTCTAGTTTTGCCTGGAACCAGTTTCGTGGCCTTTTTAGCTTACTTTTTAGTATATATAAGTATATATATGTTTATCTTCGTTTACACAGCTTGGATCGTTAATGTGTGGCTATTAATCGCTTTATATATATATACTAACTTATTCGGCCTGGATTGCTGATTCGTGGCCTTTTTAGCTTTACTATATATATAACTGACTATATATATACTAACTTTTAATTATGTCAAGTCTGTATTGCAAATCAGTGGCATTTACTGCTTTTGTATATATATATATAACTATATATATATAATTTTTCTGACTTCGTTTGGCCTGGATTGGAAATCTGTGGCCTTTTATTGCTTATATATATATATATATATATATAAATTTACTGTTCTTTCGAGTCTAGATTAGCAATTCGTGGCTCTTTACAGCTCGATAAAAAAGTAAATATATATATATATATTTACGTTTCAGTCGGGCCTGGATTGGAAATCTGTGGCCCTTTACAAGTTATATATTATATAATTACAATTATATATATATATATATATATATATATATATATTTCTTAGTTCAATGTGATTAAATATCTCTTTTAAATGTTCATTTGATATCAATTTATTTTAATGTAAATTTGGCGAATTAGATTTATCTAAATCTAGCCCTTTCTAACTTTCAACCGGTTCAAAATAGGTCCAACCGGAACCAGGAAGCTAGAATGGCTAAGATTTATTTAAATCTAGTTTTTTTCTAGTTTTATAAATATTAAGGTGACCTCGCAACCCTAGATCCATATCTAGTGGGAACGGGAAGCTTTGGCTAAGCGAATGTAAGGATTTGACTGATAAATCCTTTGTTTTTGCGACGTCTAGAGTACAGTTTGCATTTTCTGTGAATATCTATGTTGTGAAGGTTTTCTTGGCCATTTTCTGTGAGCCTAGGAATCGTGGGATTAAAGATCGAACTGATCTAAATCTGATTCTCACGATAAATAACTTCATATTGTAAACATATCCAGCCAGTTTTTCTATAAAAATGTACATCCGAGGGACTTTAAAACGGTTATCAGGATTTAAGGTCTCAAACATAGTAAAATATGGTTTGTAGTGCTAGAGTCACTTCGATGGCTGTCCATGCCCAAAAGAAGACTAGCACTTGTATATACTTTTTATGGTCGAGGATGTTTCACATCCCAACAATAAACATCCAAATCGAGCCAAAGGCTGAATAGAATAAAAACGGAAGTATCAATATGCTTCAATTTCTATGCGAGTGAAAGGGTTTGATAACCACCTTTCAAAACCTCATTTTTTATATCTTATCTAAAAAAACGGACTTTTTCAAATAAATCAAACCCTTCGTATATAGGTCCAACGAAGTATGACACTACTTTCAAATCATACAAATGTAGGCTCAATTACTTCCTTCATACACACACACACACACACATTGTAAATTAAAAAGATGCGGTAACCGTGTTTTATGGAAGTCAGGGGGTGACTAACACCTTCCCTCCGCTTAACTAAGCCCCCGAACTTTAAGAATCTCGGTTTCAAGGCCAAGTTTTGACACCGTCCAGTAATTGGGCCTACTTGAAAAAATCAAATAAAACTCGGATGAGTTGGTACAACCATTTCAAAATATACCAACTGACGACTCTATAAACCTTTTAAATCATCAACATGATACATGTTGGCCTTTTCAAAATATATCAAACCCTTTCGCTCGCATAGGAATTGATGACTCTGTAAACCCTTTCCTATGCCTTCCCCTTTAAATTCAACGTAAATTTCAAATAAATGTAAATATACATTTCATTGTGAATCCTGTCATACTATCTTGTCATCAAAACAACTGACCTTTGTTTACAGGATAAGATTAAAAAACATCAAAAATAAACACATTGCATAGCATGCATCCTGTTGATATATATACATCAAAAATTAACACACCTACTTTTATTGTACAAAAAAATTGGTCCCATTACCAGATCAAAATCTAAGAAGGCACTAAGCCCATCTCCAGTCATGGCTTCAAGTGCTCAACTTGAATCCACCCCTGTCTCTAGGGAGGAGTTTGAAGGATTAAAAAACCAGATAGTGGAATTAGCTATTTTCCTTAAAGAACAAAGCAAAAGTCTTCAGGGTAAACAAACACCTGGTCATACAGAATCATCTACACCTAGTGCCAGTCAAGATACCGAAAGAAAGATACTCAGATTCTTGAGTCCTAGAACTAGGATCCAGCTAACAAAACCCCAAAAATCATCAACCTCAATAGCAAACGGGAGGCTGATGATATTCTGAAAAAAGTCCAATAAATGGAAGAAACAATCTGGTCCCATCAAACTAGACTGGGGCATTTGGGAGTGTCAATTACTTAGATTTATGTATATTTCAAGGGGCTCGATATCCAAACAAGTTTCAAGTCCCTGATTTTGAGAAATATGATGGATTAGGAGATCTATACACCCATTTGAAGGTATTTTTTGGAGAACTCGGATCCTATGCAGAGGACGAGAAGCTCAAGATGTAATTATTCCAGAAAAGTCTGACCAGAGAGGCTAGAGCCTGGTATGCCGGACTAGACAATTCAAAAATTCACATCTGGGAAGAGCTAGCACATGCCTTCCTCAATCAATACAGGTTCCAGTCTCAGATGGCTCCAGATAGATATCAAATCACCAAAGTCAAGAAGCAAAACACTTAGTCATTCAGAGAGTATGCTCAACAATGGAGACGGATGGCGGCACAAGTTACCCCGCCCATGATAAAGACTGAGATAGTTCTGACCTTCATTGACATTCAAGAAGCTCCGTATTACGAAATGGTCCTATCGGGTATAGGAAAACCATTCTCAAAGATGATCAAACACGAAGAGATGGCCGAAATGGGGCTAAATTTTGGGAAGATAAAAGATCTTACCACCTTGGAAGTCGTGGCCGAACATATTGAATCTGAAAGTTATGGGAGTAATCCCCGGAGAGTACACAAGAAGAAAGAAGAAGAGGTGTCCTAAATACTTCAGGGACAGAATCAAATAGGCAGTTCAAGCATCCTGCCTATTCAAAGGAGAAACTATCCCCCTTTCCAAGCTACTGCACAACCTTCAAACCCTCCCTTTCAAAAAATGGGAGAGGTCAGTTGTCGAAGAACGTTCAACCCCTTGCGAGATTCACCAGAAAATGTGCTAAAACTGTTGACAGCACAAAAGAAGATTGTTCAGCTCCTTCCGCTAGCCAGTTCCGGCGGAAGGAATTTTGACCCAAGTAAAAAGTGTGCGTACCATTCCGGATCCCCGGGCCACGATACACAAGACTGTTGGTATCTCAAGCACAAAATCCAAGACTTGATAGACAACAGAGAGATTGTGGTGACTAAACCAGAGTAATCCACATGAGCAAGATCATCCCCTCCCTCAACACAATGAAGAGAGTGTCAATATGATTAGCACGAGGAATGAAGAAGAATCCAAATACTTCCGGTATGTTGGAGAGTCAACTCAATCTAGTACCAATAGCCCAGACAGTTGGGAGTTCTTAGAAATACAGTTCTTAATGGAACAGGAAATCAAGTCTATTAAGGAATAGATTGGGCAATTGGCAGAGCTGGTCGTGTATTAACATCAGATAACTAGACAACTGATAAATCAGACCACCCAGCATGAAGCAAGTCCTCCTACCCCTAAGATTAGCCCCATTGCTATGAGGGATCATTGCCAATTTCATGAGTGTGAACCCTGGGTCGACAAGGTGGCCAAGGAAGAGAAGTTCCAAGCTGATAGGGAATTTGCCTTTTATAGGAATTTCACTAATTTAAATCAGCCGATGAAAGAAATCCTTCAAATGCTGATCAATGAGGGAATGGTCACGAATTTGTTACCCCCAGGTGAACCCTCAATCCAGGAAGTTCAAACCTGACTGGATCTGTCAGTATCATTCCAACATGCCTGGTCATGACACCGAGGATTGTTGGGGACTTCGTCACCTGATTCAGAATCTACTTGAAAGTGGTGAGCTGATAAAGGCAAATCAATATTATGGCTATCCCGATTAAATCAGAAAGTAGTAGCTGTAATTTCCTGTGATAAGGATATAGCCATTACACCCCTGATAGTACAAGGGAAAGGGGTCCAAGAAGTACTGAATCCTGCGAAAGTGGCTACGCCTGAGCCCCTAATATTGCCTTTCAGACTACAATATCCTGTTGTTAACCTGAAGAGAGTCCCATGGAACTATGGGAAGGAGGAAGGCTCAACCTCAAATAACATTTTCAATATATCAAATGAAAACCCGCTGTACCTGCCTCAGTAGGTGATCAATTCAGTCATTAAAGCTAAAGGGAGAGTGACTGAAGAGAAAATTAAAGAATTCCTCATCAAAATGGGGTATAATGAAATCAAGGTGGTGCAAATCTTAAAAGAGGCACCCAAATAGGTATCCATCTTGGATCTGATCTTATCCTAAGTAGATCATCACAAAATTTTGGTGAAAGTACTAAAGGAAGCACATCTGCCAAAGATGGTGGATACTGAGAAATTTCGTTATAGGATAGAGCACATCTTCTATAATAATGTGATATCTTTTACTAACGATGATATACCCGCAGAAGGGATGGGTCATTGCAAGTCACTGCACATAGCAATGATATCATCAGGGTATATGATCGGAGGTGTGCTGATAGATGGAGGATCGTCTTTGAATATCTGTCCCTACGACACCTTGGAGAGAATGAAGATCAACCCAAACCGAATTCGTACCAGTCATGTAGTTATTCGAGCTTTCGATGGATCTCGCCGAGGGGCTGTGAGGGAGATTGAGCTTCCATTAGAGATTGGTCCCCATACTTTCTATATATCCTTTCAGGTACTCAACATTACCACTAGATATATTTTGTTGTTGGGAAGACCATGGATCCACATGGCAGGAGCAGTGCCTTCCACCCTTTATCAGGAACTCAAGTACATCATTAATGGCAGTCTGATCACCGTAAATGCCGAGCCAGAATATCTGATCTACACATAAAGAGATATGCCGATAATCAGTCTGAACGAGGGGGTTGAGCATGTCAGTTTTCAAGCTTTGGAGGTGAGCAATACTCAATACTTACCTGTTGGGGCACCAGCCTTAAAACCAAAAGTTTCCTCGGAAGTAATGACAGTCGGTCAGGAAATGACATCCTTGGGTTTCAGCCCTGGAGAGGGGTTAGGGAAAAATCAGCAAGGAATCAAGAGTCCAGGGTAAATCCTGAGCCAGTCAGGGAAAGCCGGGTTGGGCCGGATCAAACCATCAGAACCCACACAAACGTCCAACGGTTCCTGCTTCCACTATCCTACTGCCAAACCTCACTGATGCTTGGGTTTGTGAAACCAATGAGAAAGATTCTTGCTACTGTGTCAGCCATGCTATTTCCTCCAGTCATACCAATGAGTGAGAGAAAAGCCCCAAAGCTTGAGGGGGAGAGCAAAAAAGGAAAAGAAAAGTTTGTGCATGAAGGACGAGACCCATTTGCCAATATATATTTTTTGATGCACTATGAGGGTATAAACGATGATATCCTAGACAGTGATGAAGAAGATCTGATATGAATCCCTCGCATCAAGAGGGATAAGGGTAACAGCTCAAAGAAGAGCCCCGGCCCTGATCTGAATGATGTCTCAGTCGTCATTAAAAATGAGGCAGACGAGCACAACTCCTTTATCCTCCCTATTCATGAGGACTGGACATTGGACAATTAGAGCAGCATCCCTTGCCTAATTCAAAAGGGTAAAAGGGCAGAAAGTCCATCTGCCCTGGAGCATGGTTTCATTTACTGCTTATTTTTGTTACACATCTATAGCAGTTACTTTTTTCATGATTTTGCTAAATGCTTTGTATGTTTAAACAGTCTCATATATTAAAGTAAAAGCATTTTGTTTTCAGGACTCTAGAAATAGATTTGTTTGTCCCTGCTGATGAAATGCCAAATTTTCACAGTGACTACAACTTTGATATAGAACTGGACTTCGACTTGATGGAGATTGATTAAGAGTAGATAGATGTCTATGAGGTGTCCTAGGAAATCAAAGAATGGGTCAAAGATAAACCCAAACCAAACCTCGATCAAACCACCACTGTCAATATCGGAACCTCAAAAAATATTAAAGAAATCCAGATAGG
Organism: Panax stipuleanatus; assembly: GCA_020205555.1. Taxonomy (NCBI): domain Eukaryota; kingdom Viridiplantae; phylum Streptophyta; class Magnoliopsida; order Apiales; family Araliaceae; genus Panax; species Panax stipuleanatus. Next base: position 64,507,486 of record CM035119.1, on the reverse strand, counting down.
CATCGACCTCACCCAAGATCAAAAAGCCAACTTGATTGAACTTTTAACTCAGTTCTAGGATGTGTTTGCATGCTCACATGGAGATAGAGGTCTATATGGATGACATCATCGTCAAATCCCAGAAGGAGGATGGCCACATTAGCCATCCAGCCAAATGTACTTTTCAACAGGTTGCGCAAGTACAACCTAAAGCTGAATCCAGCCAAATGTACTTTTGGCTTCAAATCAGGCATATTGTTGGGATTTCTAGTAAGCAATAGAGGCATTGAACTAGATCCCGCCAAGATTGAAGCCATCACTGAGATGCCCATGCCCCGAACATAAAAAGAGATACGGGGATTCCTAAGGAGAATCAATTTCATAAGCAGGTTCATCTCTCAGCTCACAGCAACGTGTGAACCCATCTTCAAACTGCTAAGGAAGAATTCATCTATGAAATGGAATGAAGATTGTCAAAAAGCCTTCCTTTCTATCAAGAAGCAGTTGATCGAAGCACCTGTCTTGGTACCCCCAAGGGACAATGTTCCCCTGCTTATGTACCTGTCCGTCAACGCCAACGCAATGGGTTGTATGCTGAGATAAAAAGATGATAGAAGCAAGGAAAGAGCTATCTATTACCTCAGCAAAAGATTCAGCAGCGGTGAGCAGAAGTACACCCAGATTGAAAGGACATGTTGTGCATTAGCGTGGGCCGCCATGAGATTACAACACTATCTGCATGGGCACACGACCTATCTCATATCCTGCATGGATCCAATGAAGTACGTATTCAGCAAACCAACATTAAATTGTTGATTATCCAAATGACAGTTGATCCTTTAACAGTTCAACATTGTCTACGTGACTCCGAAGTCTATCTATGGTCAGGGGATTGCAGATCAATTGGCCTAAGCACCGTTAAGGGATTTTGAACCCTTGGAAACTTATTTCCCGGACGATGGGATCATGAAAATTCAACGGATACCTCAAGGGAATACAGTCCAACCTTGGAAAATTTATTTTGATGGAGCAGTAAACATGGAAAGTGCCGGAGCTGGGGCAGTCCTTGTCTCTGGTACAGGAGAACAGTATCATGTGGCTATCAAATTACAGTTTGTCAATACCAACAACACAACTGAGTATGAGAGCTATATAATGGGGTTAAAACTAGCCCAGTCCATGGGTATCAAACATTTACTAGTTTGTGGGGATTCTGAGTTGGTTATCAGATAAACCACCAGGGCGTATCACACCAAAGAATTGCATTTGTTGCCTTATTATCGGCAGGTTATCAAAATTTCTATGGAGTTTAAAGAGATAACCTTCCTCCACATCCCTCGAGGAAGGAAAGACTTTGCTGATGCATTGGCAATATTAGCTTTCTTGATCCACATATCTGATAGAAGGGGAATTCCCGACATCAAATTCACAAACCAAAAGGCCCCATTATATGGGAATTACATTGGAGAAGTATCAGATGAAATACCTCCTATCAAACAGCCTTGGTATAAAGATATAAAAGAATATCTCTGAGATGGATCTACACCCGCTGGATCCAGCCAAGCCGGAAGAAATCAAATTCATAAAATGGCTATGAAGTTCTATCTGAGTGGAGACAAACTCTATAAAAGGGATGCTGGAATAGGCCTTTTAAGATGCCTCGATAAAGATCAAGCCCAGATATTGATGGATAAAGTACACGGTGGAGTCTGTGGTCCACACATGAGCGGTCATTTGCTGGCCAAGAAAATATTGAGAACCGGGCATTACTGGATCTTTCTCTAAGCTGACTGTGATGATCACGTCAGAAGATGCTACCAATTCCAAGTCCATGGAAATGCCATACACGCTCCTCCAAACGAACTTCATAATATGAGTTCGCTAAGGCCTTTTTCCATGTGGGGGATGGTCATCGATTCATCTTCACCATGATCGATTACTTCACCAAATGGGTTTAAGCTGCCTCTTTTCCCAAAGTCACCAAAGAGGTAATCGTTGGTTTCATCAGAAACAATGTCGTCCGTCGATATGGACAACAGGAGGTGATCATATTAGACAACGCCAATAACCTAAACAACCAGACGATGAGAAAGTTATGAAGTAAGTTCCATATCAAACATCTCAACTTCGTCATCTATCGGCTTAAGATGAATGGTGTTGTCGAAGCGGCTGACAAAAATATCAAGAAGGTCATGCAAAAAATGTCCGCTAATCATAAAGAATGGCCTGACCTATTGCCTCTGACTTTACTGGCGTACAGGACGTCAATGCGAACTTCTACTGGGGCTACCCCCTACTCAATGGTCTATGACATGGAAGTAGTACTTCCCATAGAAGTAGAAATGGAATCCTTGAGATTGTAAATAAACGCTCAAATGGAGGAAGACCATTGGTTGCAAGAGCGGTACCACCAGTTATCCCTGATAGATGAAAAGAGGGCTACAACCATCATTCACGGGCAGTTATATCAGCCAAGGATTGCTCGGTCATATAACAAGAAAGTTCGACTCCAGCAATTCAAAGAGAATGACTTGGTACTGAAGAAAGTTCTGGCCAATCAAGATAAAGCCAAAGGAAAGTTTGCCCCGAATTAGGAAGACCCTTTCATTGTCAAAAAAGTGTTGACAGGAGGAGCCGTCAGATTACAAGAAATGGATGGGAGAGAAGTTCTCTAGCTTATCAATTCAGACACCGTGAAAAGGTACTATGTCTGAAACACCTGCAAGCCATCATCCTGGTCCTGCAAATCAATCAAATCATCTAGAGTTTCACTAGAAGCTCGAACTACGAATGACCTGATCTCCCTCAACCCGGGAGTACGTAGGCAGCCATTCACGGTGTGGTCAAACCAAACAAAAATTCAAAATTCAAAAACCCAAGTTCAAATCAAAAAGTAAATATTGTTCAAACCATTTAGGCTAAGATCGAACTGCGAATGACCTGATCTCCCTCAAACTGGGAGTACGTCAGCAGCCATTCATGGTGCGGTCTGACCTTCAAGGAAAAACAAAAAAATCAATAAAAACTAGTCCCAACACACCGAAACCCTATAAAACCCAAATACTATCAAGTCTCCCTGATCAACAGGCCCTTTTGATGTACTGTCCGACATCTCAATGTCAATCCATCAAGGAAAAGTTCATAATACATCAAAACAGCAAGTCATGAAAGAAGTGGTAATCACTCAGCAATGACAATACATATCTAATAAGGAAGTGAATCAAAATATATTTCTCTTCTATATAATAATGTTTGATATATACACTATGTCCTATATATGACAAAAATGACTGATCTAGTATGTGCAGGAAAATAAAAGCTAGTCTATGAACCCATGGACAATCGGGATAGCAGTGCCAACATGGCGTCGCTCTCAAAAGATGGAGAAGCATCTGTAAGCTCATGTCCCAAGGTCTCCAAGCGCGCTAGAATATCTAAGGCTATCTGCATAGTGCTGCTGTGACCATCTATGAAGGCACTCATATCTACAATGAGGCTGTGTGTATATGATCTGAGTGCAGTGCTGTCTGCAATATAAACATCTTGGGGTGCTAGGGCCTCATCCCTCTCGATATAAGCAGCGTCCCGGGCGACTAAAGCATCCTCAATCTCAATAACAGCTACATCTCGGGTAGATCGAGCTTCATATCTCTCAACAAATGCTGCATCCTTAGTAGCTCGAGCCTCGTCTCTATTAGCAAAAGTTGTATCCCTGCTAGAAAGGGCTGTCAACATCAATACCATAGCCTGATCCCTCTCAAAGGTCATTTGAGCTAGTAAATCAATAAGAAATGGATCTATCCCAGTCGGAATGCTTAGAGGGTCACTAACTAAAGCTGTTGTCAAACCTATAAACAAATCATCCTCCGTGGGAGAATCAGGCTCCTCCATAGGCTCCTCCTCATCTGAATCAATGCTCGGGGCTGACGAGATAACTACAGCCAATGCAATATCAGCCTCCAACCAAGTCAAATACTCTGGAGAACGATCCGGATGGCTAATAGAGAAATTAGCTATCTTTATATGAGTCCAACACTCATAAGTCCTGATCAGGTCAGCTAATAACAAAGATAAAGCTGATATCCACTGATCTGTAGCCCCCTCAAAATGGTGGAGGCTCTGAAACTGATCAAACTGGCTCATGACTACTAGCGGATGATATGTGGTCACCCCTCTCAGACCCTCCAGGGGTAGATAGTCCATGCCAACTGCCTGAGTGATGAAGCTGTAAGGGGAACTAAGCCTTGAGCAGGGCAAGATCAAAAAGGGATGCTTAATCGCCAATAAAAATGCCAACCAGGATGTTGCATCTATACACTTCACCAGGCTGGAAGGAGTAAGACATGCCTATCTCATAGGGTAAAGCAGTACCCATGATGTCTGAAGGTGCCAATAGGACTCAAATGTGTCATGAACCACACATACAGCAGATCGACGCTACCCCTGAAAATCCCCTCTGGATGGGTACTACAGAATGTAGCCGACCTCAAAGTGTCGACTAATATCATAGGTAGGATAGTACAACCCTGTCTAAAGGCACGAACCACTACCATCAAGTAAGTATCCAAGTGGTCCATATATAGTGGCATGTACAAATAAGCCGTGACGCACATCAACAGAACGTCCAAGCGGTCAAACTGGCACTCATCTGCAGGGATGATAAAGTCTCCTGAATATCGCTCGTAGCTGTCTAGCCGCCAAAGCGATCAATCAAAAAGTCCATGGACACCACATATCTTGCAGTAATCTCCTCAGCGACGACTCTGCATCTCAGACCAGTCATGGTCATAAATGGTCATCTCATGTCACTAATGGTCGTCCTACAGCAAGGCAGATATAATGCCCAACCTGTGAGGTGCTCATACTCCTCCAGCGTAGGAGTCAACTCATGAAGGCTAAACCTGAAAACAAGGCGCTCGGGTATCTAGTAAGATAACATGCCTTCCACAAACCCCTGTGGAACCTAACAAGCTAAAAGGGCCAAAGAATGTCCTAGCATCTGATCAACTGTCCCTCTGGCTGTAGGGGGCACACTGTCATACCAAAATCTCAATGACGATGCTACCAAAGAATGTGACAAGTGCTTGATACAGCTGACTGTGGATGAATACATCTGTATAACCATATCATGAGACCATCCAGGGGTCAAATCTAAACTCACCTGTCTAAATGCATATCCATGGCATAGTACATGCATAATGACAATGATAAATGACAATAGGATGTAATGGATAGAAAAACATCATGCATTTCTAAAATACATTATCTGCTGAAAGCATCATCTCTGTCTGCTCATAAAATGCAAAAATAAAAAGTACAGGGAAATGGGGCACAACCGCTGACCAAACTAATAGAGGCCTATCAAAAGATATAACAGGAAATGGGGCACAGCTGCCCAATATCTAACATAGGCCTATCAAAAGATATAACGACAAAAGCTATCAGAATAAATCTATAATATCTGTATCCAGGCGATCAACCTGCTGTAGCTCCTCCTGATTCACAAAATCTCGGCCAATGGTAATGTTCGGATCTATACAAAGAAGGATCAGCACCTGCATAGCTGCCAAAAAATTGATCTGCTAAGAGGCCAGCTCCGAATATAGAAGGATCAAACTAATCTGCCTCGGAAGGATCCCTACCAAGGTGCCTAATGAAAAAGTGAGCCCTCTCTAACCGCTGGGTCAAGCCTGAAATCTGCTCTAGATGAGTCGGCTCTCTGAGGCAAGCTATCCAGTCTATCATCATCACAGACCCCGGCACCATGTCCTGCCATAAATTGGGTAGCACTGAGTCTGAGCCCCAATAGTGCGGGGACTCCACAAGCTATAAAATGCCTCCTGGCTGTAAGGACCCTCCGACAGGGTTAAGCCATTTACGTCCGTCAGGAGAATAGTCTTTGAGTGGCTGAGCTAATGGCTAATGATGCCAAGAAAGAGGAACAAAGGGAATGCAAACTCCCGACCAGTCAAAAAGGGGAACCCAAAGAGTGGACAATGCAAACTCCCGACCAGTCAAAAAGCCATCCTCGAACCCGACTATCAGATAGTCTGAGGTGTAAGGAACCAATGCGATAGAGTTGGCCGTCAGCAGCTCTAGCTGCAAGCGGGAGTGGGTAAATCCCTCTGCTATAGGGACCTCTGTCAAAGTGGAGTGATGCCAATGTCGTCCCCTCAGATAGGTCTCCAAGCCCAAAGTAGTGGCTGGGCGTAGGCAAGAGAGCCTCTCATATGCCCAAAACTGGCAATGCAAAGATCAATTGCCCTCAGTGATAAAATTGTTAAACACAAATAAGGAAAACTAAAAGGTGAAAGATGAAGTACTCACCAGCAGGAAGGGATAAAAACCTAACCATGCCTCCGTCACGCCCACATAGTGTAGGCCCATCCCGCTAAGAAAATAAGCAAAGGTGTAGGTACCCCAATCAAAATCCTTGAGGCGCTCCACATATCGAGTAGCGCTAACCAGAGCAAAAGAGACCGTTGAAGAGTTGTCTGCAATGAAACAACCCCTGATGATCACCAAAAATAGTCACCGAAGGATGCGTCTCTAACCCTCTAATCATCAGGTAGAGGCTTAGTCAAAGCCCCGCTCTGGGCATCTACACTCAAAGGACCAAAACGAACAGTCCGACCCTTGACGGCCATCGCAGGAACTCCCACAAGGGAACGAACGACAGCAGGTGAAATGTCAGTCACCAACGGCACTGGCTCGCCTATAAACTCTATCCCGATGATGAACCGCCAGTCCATCGGTGTCATCATCACCTCATAGTCCAATAGATGGAGAGATTTGGTCTGGTGGAACCTAGCGATTAGACAAAGCCCTCAGATAACCCAGGGGCATCGGCGAGGAGGAATAGAAAAGAAGGCCTTGAACCCCCAAGTGTTGACGATGGCCTGATACTCCTTCAGAAGCAGAGTATGGTATAAAGAGTGGACGTTGAACCAGTTCTCTCTGGGCTGAGTGAAGTCGGGAACCTGCATAAAAAACCAGTCCAAATTAAACCTGTGCCCTGAAATGGCAAAAGAAAGAAAGATCCGGAATGAAAACTTCAATCACCTCATTGGCATGAAGGTATATCGATGGATGGCGGCTCAAATAGCCCAGCAGCTCCAAAATCAACACAGTGATGGCTGGGAGCTCCCTACATGGAGCATGAGCTGAGGCAGGATCCACAAATTAAACATCCTTGTCATCTACACCATCCGGCATCTTAGCCCGGATCAGACGAATCACAGACTCAGCTAACTTGCGAGACGGTTGGGCTGCACGAGGCTGAGGAACATCAAAAGCTCTCCTCCGCCTCATACCTGAAGTGACCCTGCTAGCACTACCCGGTCTATCTAGCTCCATAACCTAGACAAAGTTTCCAAATCATCTCAGAAAGGTGAGGTAAGCCTTAAACATGTGGCTTATTAAATTAAATCATTGCTTCATGCATCTTTTAAGTCCTAAAGTATGCATTGGTTAACAAAAATCCCTAGTAGAGTCAAAATTGCATGTTCATTAAATACTCAGGCTTTAAAAAAAAATTGCCAGAGTCTCCTTTGTAAAATGGAATGTCCCCATGCATATAGGCATGATTAGGTGGCCATTCAGTAGCACACCTACCCAAAAACATGAACAGATCATTATATGAAAAAAATCAAAATCAAATTCCTCATGGAAGCTAAATTACCATGTGTATTTTTAGTTAAAAATCCAAGCTCCTTTGTCCTCAAATAGGATGAGTAAACTGGCCAAAAAGGGCGTAAAATGACTGTCTCAAAAATTGAATTTTTTTACATCAAAACATTCAGCGCAGTAAAACATGCATATTTACTAAGTCTGAAATTTTTTATCAAGTCATATAGGCACGCCTATTCGCTATATTGTTTTTAGAAGCATACTATATGAAATCTAACATTCTAATTGTAAAAATTTGAAAAAAAAGGATGTAAACGTTTCCAAAGATGTGCAGAACATTTGTACGGTGACAGAATTTGAAAACATTAGCCCGAACTCAGTAGATCTGAAGAAGAAATTTTAGATTTTCTTTATAGTTCAAAGTTGAAAATGAATTTTGAAAGCCACTGGAGCCTAAGTTATACTCGTATGGAGTAGAAACTCCACTTACGGCAGCCGCAAGTGGACCTGCGACTGCCTAAGGTGGGTCCCACCCTCTTCCATTTGGTTCGATTAAAGGCAAAGCGGAGTTTACAGAAGTTAAAAAGTTAAATCAGGAAAAACTGCTACGCGATTGAAAGGATCGGCCTGAAACCTTGAGTCTAAGTGGCAAGTTTCTGACACAGGAAGGAACTTCATATGAGCCATCGGTAGAACCCCAATGTGGTATTCGGAATGTCGATGACAGAAAACTATTAAAAACTACCTCTTTTAAAGCATCGAGAAAGTCCGACGTTGTGAACAGTGAGTTTGAATGCATCAAAGGGTCCATATTTGTCCGAGGATTTGACTTATTAGAAGGATACCCCCACGTCGAGATCGATAAGGTCTGACACTATAAACCATTGGTGACAACTTCAGCGAAGCATCGGGAACTAGCCGGTGATGAAAGCTGTTGAAAACTACTTCAGCGAGGGTCAGAATATCTGACATTGCAAGCCGTTGGCGACAACTCTTGCGAAGCATCGGGAACGAGCCGGCGATGAAAGCCGTTGAACGCTACTTCAGCGAGGGTCAGAGCATTTGACATGACAAATCGTTGGCGATAATAGCATTGGGAATGTGCCGGTGACGAAAAACTATGTACAAATTTTCCCCATAGAGGACAGATGATGGAATCTGTTATACAAATCCCTAGCGGGAGCACCGAGAAGGATCGATGATTTAACCGACCTTTGCAAACTATCGTTCGAGTAGGCACACCGAGATAGTTAGGTGATGGTCGAGACTTTGCAAACTACTATTCGAGTAGGCATCGAGAAGGTTAGGTGATGGTCGAGACTTGGTAAACTACCGTTCGAGTAAGCGTCAAGAGAATTCAATAAGAGCTATCACAGATGACGTCATCCCCAAGCAAAAAATAACGAGAATAGCCAGTGATAGCCTACCCGTGACAACTAACACCACGAGGGCATATAACATTCGAAACATGACACATAACACATTGCATTACATTTGCATATGTCATATTTCCAGTGTCTAGCAGTCTTTATCCTGTTCATTACATTGCATTGCATAAACATGATAAAGAGGGGCATCTGTAGGCACTCGAAGTTTTGCATTCTTGTTACTAACCCTGCAGGAGGGTAAAACTATCTTTTACCTTCCAGATACAACCCTGGAAGGTACAGTAGCCCCAATAACACCGGGATGTCAAGTGAAGCCCCGAAAAAACCCCAGAAGGTACAGTAGCCCCAGCAACAATGCCGGGAGAACAAACTCAGCCCCGGCAACACCGAGATGTCAAGTCAAGCCCCGGCGACAACCCCAGGAGGTACAAAAACCTATGACGATAACATCAAAAGATCAAATTCAACCGTGGCCACAACACCAGGATGTTAAGTCAAGCCCCGACAACACCAGGATGTCAAATCAAGCCCCATAAATAACCCCGGGACATACGGTAGCACCGACGACAACACCAGGAGATCAAATTAACCTTCAAAGATAGCCCCGAAGTATCAAATCATCCCTTAAGACAACCCTGGGAGACCAAATTAGCTTCGATGACAACTCTGAGGAAGAACAAAGTCGGCTGGAACCAAACCTTGGAGACAACCTCGAGAAAATAGTTAAAAACTGTGCCAATAAGGGAGACATTCTTTGGAAGGGCAAAATGGTTATTCTACTAAATTTAAGTCAAATTCAGTTAAAATCTATCCTAATTGATGCAATGAGGGTCAGAAAGAGCTATAACATCAATCCCGAGTTAAAATAGCACAAGATAGCTCAACTGGATAGACTGCGAAGAAATAAAGATCTGGTTATATACCCATCTTCGTGGATTCGAAAAAGGTCAAGTCCCATGACAATGTGTCGCTCTCGGAAAGGGCTTTCCGAAAAGGTATAACACGCCTCAAACGAATGCCCGGATCAAAAGTTGTGAAGGTTCGAACCAGACATCACGTTACTCGGATTGCACGTACTTTGAGACGACAAGACCCAAGGGAGTGGGCCCCACTCGAGGAGTCCCAAGTAGACTCGCGGCTGCCGCGAATGCACCCGCTACCATTTTGGTCTATAAATAAGACCCCCCACCCTTGCAAAAAAAGAGACAAAAAAATAGAAAACGCTCTGAAACTCCGCCCATTTCAACACTTAGCCTTACTTCTAGTACTCCAAACTTAGATTTTATACTTCCAATACGTTTGCATATGTATATTCTACAACATACCAAAAATTAAACTGTGGAAACGTCCATTTGAAGCCCACCGAGTGGCAAAAAGCCCGTGGAGAAGTGCATTGTAAGTTTTTTTACGATCAGAAGTAATTTCTTACTTTATTATGTATATGTGAACATGCATATAAAGTTTCATCTTTTATTTTTGCCTGGAACTTAGTTCCGTGGCCTTTTTAGCTTACTTTTTAGTATATATAAGTATATATATATACGTTTTTCTTCGTTTACTCAGCCTGGATCGTTAATCTGTGGCTTTTACTCGCTTTTATATATATATATATAGATATACTAACTTGTTCAGCCTGGATCGCTGACTATACATATACTAACTTTCAATTCCGTCAAGCCTAGATTGCAAATCCATGGCATTTACTGCTTTTGTATATATATATAATTTTTTTGAGTTCGTTTGGCCTGGATTGGAAATCTGTAGCCTTTTATTGCTTTTATATAAATATATATATTTACTTTTCTGTCGAGCCTAGATTAGATATTCGTGGCTTTACAGCTTTTATAAATATAAAAATATATATATATATATATATATATATATATTTCAGTCGAGCCTGTATTGGAAATCCGTGGCCCTTTACAGCTTATATATATATATTCGTTGTGATTAAATATCTGTTTTAAATGTTCATTTGATATGCATTTGTTTTAATATAAATTTGGTGAATTAGATTTTTATCTAAATCTAGCCCTTTCTAACTTTCAAACGGTTCAAAATATGTCCAACCGGAACTGGGAAGCTAGAGTGGCTAAGATTTATTTAAATCTAGTTTTTTTTCTAGTTTTGTAAATATTAAAGCGACCTTGCGACCCTATATCCATATCTAGTAGAAACGAGAAGCTTTGGCTAAGCGCATGCAAGGATTTGACTGATAAATCCTTTGTTTTTGCGACGTCTATAGTACAGTTTGCATTTTCTGTGAATATTTATGTTGTGCAGGTTTTGTTGGCTATTTTCTGTGAGCCTAGGAATCGTGGGATTAAAGATCAAACTAATCTAAATCTGATTCCCACGATAGATAACTCCATATTATAAACATATCCTGCCAATTTTTCTATAAAAATGTACATCCGAGGGACCTTAAAACGGTTATCCGGATTTAAGGTCTCAAACATAGTGAAATATGGTTTGTAGTGCTAGAGTCACTTCGATGGCTATCATGCCCATAAGAAGACCAACACTTGTATATACATTTTGTGGTCAAGGATGCTTTGCATCCCGACAATAAACATCCAAATCGAGCCAAAGGCTGGATAGAATAAAAATGGAAGTATCAATATGCTTCAATTCCTATGCGAGCGAAAGGTGATAACCACCTTTCAAAATGTCATTTTTATATCTTCTCTAAAGAAATGGACTTTTTTAAATAAATCAAGCCCTTCGTATATCGGTCCAACGAGGCATGGCATTACTTTCAAATCAAACAAATGTAGGCTCAATTGCTTACAGCATACACACATACATTGCAATTAAAAAGAGAAATATTGAAAAGATACGGTAACCGTGTTTTACGGAAGTCAGGAGGTGCCTAACACCTTCCCCCGCTTAATCAAGCCCCCGAATTTAAGAATCTCGGTTTCAAGGTCAAGTTTTGATAGTGTCCAGTAATTGGGCCTACTTGCAAAAATCAAACAAAACTCGGTTGAGTTGGTACAACCATTTCAAAATATATCAACTGGCGACTCTGTAAACCTTTCAAATCATCGACATGATACATGTTGGCCTTTTCCTAAAAATTTCACCCTTCATAAAACAAATAAGACAACAAGGGTAGAAAATAACAAAATTTAGGAAGAGGAAGATCTGTCCAAAGCGATAAGATTTTTTTCGACAACGATAGCTATCATGCCCATAAGAAGCCCGACACTTATATATATATATATATATATATATATTATTTTGTTGAATATGCTTCGTATCTCGAGAAAAAATCAAAACGAGCCGAATATGGAATAAAATGAAAGTATCAAAGGGCTTCAATTCCTATGCGAGCGAAAGGGTTTGAAAACCACTTTTCAAAACATCACTTTCATATTATTGTCTAAAAATAAAATTTTCAATAAATCAAACCCTTCGTATATAAGTCTAATAAAGAACATCATTACTTTCAAATAAAGCACTTAGGCCCAATTAACTGCAATACACACACACATACACAATGATTAGGGAATGAAAAGACGCGGTAACCGTGTTTCATTGAAGTCGGGGGGTGCCTAACACCTTCCCTCAGTTTAAGAAAGCTCCCGAACTGTATGAATCTTCGTTTCCAAGACCAATTAAACAGAGTCCAATATTGGGCCATATTGCAAAATATTTCAAAACTCAGTTGGGTTGATACAACCATTTTAACTCATACCAACTGGCGGCTCTATCTAATTCAGACCAATAAAATCAATCTTTTCAAATCGTCGACATTTTATGTAAGACTCTTTTTAAAATCTCACCCTTAAGGCAAGATTAAACCACATAGAGGGTGAGAAACACCTAGGAAGAGTGATTAATTTCTCCCATCGATAGGTGGCGACTCTGTTGGGGACAGTAGAGGGCTTAAGCCGCATTTCAAACTTTTCAATTCCCTTCTTTGTGCCTGTGTGTTAAATGATGTCTTTATATTTAATGGGTGTGAATGTCACTTTACCACGCTTTATATTAGTTCTTTGCACAATGTCATCATTTTGCATGCGGTGAGACGCGATGAATGTATGTTGTGTGATTCCTCCACCAGGTGGCGAACCCGTCGGTCACTGAATACTGGACTTCTGTGGCGATTAAGTCCAAGTGAGGCTCAGGAAAGGTACCACTCAGATCCGCTCCAATTAAATGATCGGATTAGCTTCCCATTTAGTAAATTGGGATGATCTGGGAACCTTCATGACGAAAAGCCCTTGAGTGTAAACCTAAGATAGGTCAGCCTCTAATAAAACTAAACATGAAGGGAAGGCATTTGGCTGCTTAAGTCATTCCATCATTGATAGAAACTAAGATGGTAATGACATTCATCGACATACAAGAAGCTCCATTCTAAGAGATGATCAAACATGGAGAAATAGCTGAGATGGGGCTGAAGTCTAGAAAGATTAAAGACCTTACTGCTTTAAAAGTCGTGGCTGAGCACATTTAGGCGGGAAATTATGGGAATAATCCTCGGAGAGTTCATAAGAAGAAAGAAGAGGATGTATCCTTAGTACTACAAGTTCAAATTCAAAAAGGCAACCAAAACCTGCCCATTCAAAGGAAAAATTATTTCCCTTTCCAGACATCTGTACAACCTTCAAATCTTACGTTCCAAAGAACTAGAGAGGCTAAAAGTCGAAGGAAATTTACACCCTTAGGGGACTCACTTGAGAATATACTCAAGCTTCTGATGACACAGAAGAAAATTGCTCAGCTCCTTCCACTAGCCAATCTAAGTGGGAAGAATTTTGACCCAAGAAAGAAATGTGCTTACCAATCTAGAGATCCAGGACATGATACCCAAAAATGTTGGTCCCTAAAACACAAGATTCAAGACTTGATAGACAGTGGTGAGATTGTGGTGACGAAACCAGAGCAGCCACATGTTCAAGATAACCCTTTGCCTCAACACAATGAGGAGGGAGTCAACATGATCAGTATGGGAAGTGGAGAAGGTTCCAAGTACCTCAAATACGTAGGGGATCGTCCCCAAACATGCAAGGATATCTCTAAAAAAATGGGACTATTTAGAATGTCAGTTTGTGATAGAACTAGAAATGAAGTCTATCAAGGAACAGATTGGTCAGCTGACAGAACTGATGGTATACCAGCACCAAGTGACGTGACAGTTGATAACTTAAGTCAACCAAAGGAGAAAAAATCCTCCCACACCCAAAATTCTTCCAATTGCAAGGAAGGATCACTATCGGTTCCATGAACATGAAATATGGCAGACAAAGTTGCTAGGGAAGAAAGAGTCTGAGCTCATAGAGAGTTTACTTTCAAGAGAAAGTTCACAGATTTGGATTAGCCTATGGAAGAAATTCACCATATGTTGATCAATAAGGGAAAGGTCACACAGCTATTGCCCCCAGTGGACCCTCTATCAAGGAAGTTCAATCCTTCCAACATATGTCAATATCATTCTAACACTCCTGGCCACGATACAGAAGAATGTGGGGGACTTCGTCATCTAATTCAAAACCTGATTGAAAGCGACGAATTATTAAAAGTAAATCCAAACAATGGCTTTCCTGGTGAAGAAGCAATATTTTCTCCCATTGCATTGAGTCTGAAGGAAGTTGTAGCAGTCATTTCCTGTGAGAATGACACAACTGTCATACCTTTGACAATTCAAGGAAAGGGGGCAATGGAAAAAAGAATCCTTTGAAAGTGGTTGCACTAGAACCACTAATGTTGCCATTCCGATAGCAGTATCCCTTGATCAGCCTGAAAAGAGTCCCATGGAATGATGGGGAGAATGAGGGATCAACATCAAATCATATGGCTGCTATATCAAAGGAAAACCAACTATATCTACCTCAGCAACTAATAAAGCTAGTCACCAAGACCAAGGGTTTCCTGAGGAAAAGATTGAAGAATTCCTCAGCAAAATGGGGCATAATGAAGCCAGGGTGGTGCAAAGATTAAAAGAAGCACCCCAACAAGTATCCATTCTGGACTTGGTCTTGTTTTAAGAAGATCGTCGCAAAATCCTAATATAAGTGCTGGAAGAAGCACATTTGCAGAAGGTTGTGGATACAGAAAAGTTCTATCACCTGATAGAGCACATTTTCAACAGCAATCTGATATCTTTCATTTATGATGACATACCAGTAGAAGGGAATGGTCATTGCAAGTCATTGCATATAGCAGTAATATCTTCTAGATATGTGATAGGGGGCGTGCTAATAGATGGAGGATCTTCCTTGAACATCTGTCCCTATAACAATTTGGAAAGAATGAAGATCAGTCCAAATCGAATCCGGAGCAGCCATATAGTAATAAGAGCCTTCTATAGGTCTAGACGAAATGTTGTACTAGAAATCAAACTCCCCATAGAGATTGGTCCACATACCTTCTACGTATTCTTCCAAGTGCTGAACATCACCACGGGATATAATATACTATTGGGAAGACCGTGGATCCATATGGCAGGAGCAGTCCCATCCACCCTTCATCAACAGGTCAAGTACATCATCAATGGCACTCTGATCACTATTAATGCTGAACTAGAGTATCATGTCTACGTGCATGGTGATATGCCTATGATCAACCTCAACGAAGGAGTTGAGCCAGCCAGTTTTCAAGCCTTTGAAGTGAGCAACACTCACTATAGACCCATTGGGGCCCCAGCCTTGAAGCCAAGAATTTCTTCGGAAGTGATGTCCGTCGAAAAAGAAATTATATCTTTAGATTTATGTCCTGACAAAGGGCTAGGAAAAAATTAACAAGGGATCAAACATCTTGTCCAGATACCTAGCCAAACAGGGAAGGCTGGATCAGGCTATTCCTATGGATCAAATCACAAGAACCAGCACAAGCATCAGCCAGTTCATGCATCCTCCATCCTACTACCAAATCTCATAGATGCTGAATTCGTGAAGCCAACAAGGAAAATTCTTGCTTCTATGTCAGGTATGCTAATTCCTAAGGTCAACCGACCAGTGAGAAAGAAATCCTAATTCCTGTTAAAGAAAACAAGGAAATGAATGAAAAGTTCTTACAAGAAGTGCAAGATCGATTTGCAAAGATGTAATTACTGGTACTTACTGAGGGTATGAACAACGATATTCCAGATGGTAACTATTAAGAAGATCAAATCCTGATCCCTCGCCTAAACACGGCTAAGAAGAACAGTCTTAAGAAAAGCACTGACCCTGTTGTAAGTTCAATCATGGTCATCATCAAAAAGGAGGAGAATAACAACAACCCCTTCATCATAGCTTCAACAAGGACCTGACCCTTGATAACTGGAAGTAGCACTCCTTGCATCAGTCGTAAAGGGTAAAATGGTAGAGAGTCCATCTGCCCTGAAGTGTAGACATTTGATAAGTGGTTTTATACCTACTTATCTAATAATCAACTAACTTCAATTGTTGCTTAAATTCATATGATATAGTAGCTTTTCATGCATTTTTGATTCCTTTTATAGATTTCATGTTTGGAAACTCTCTTGGTGCCATGTGAAGCTATAAGAGATGTGAGTACGGGAAAAGGTATAAATGTAGAAAGATAGCAGAGAAGGTGCAGCAGTAGCAGAAAGCCAGAGTAGCAGTAGCAGGACTGCAGAATTCTAGAGCAGCGCGACCACGCCCTGTTCTAGTGCAAAAGAAGAGCGCCCGCGCCGGAAGGAGAGCTCATCAGCAAGCTGCAAAGCCGAGCCCAATTTGTATTACTAGGGCCGCGCGGCCGCGCCGGTCCAAGTCTAGCCAACTTTGACTTTTCACTAAAGATGGACTATAGCTTGGAGAAGGAGGCACTCAAATTTTAGGGCCTATATCTAGGGCATATTTTCTTAATGTAAAGACATTCCATATTGGGGGATCATTAGCTTACATATGTTCTTCTTTTTTCTTTCATTTTCATTATTAGATTTTAGATAAGGTTTAGATTAGATTAGATAAAGTCTAGCTTGGATTAGATCTGAAGATTGAAGCAATTGAAGAGCATTGAAGATTCAAACTTGGAGCAAGAGAGATCAGATTTTCATATTCTATTCATACTTTCTCTTTTACTTCCATTTGTATTCTTATAATGTATATTCAATTTGTGGATTATGGATTTGATTCAACCATGAATTAAACTCTATTTTGGGATTACAATGGAACTTATTGAGTAGTTTATTTTGATATACTTCCGTGTTCGTCTGATTAATTGTTATTGGATTACCTATGTGATTTGTATTCGATTGTTTAATTGCCTAGCTATCAATTACCATGATAATCCATATGACGTTGATAAACGGAATATGGGTTTAGATTTGATCATAATAGCATGTGTTTGTGTGTTCTACATGGTGTTGGAATTCATGATGTGTGCTTCGGATAGACATATACCAAAGCATCACTTGTAGTCATAGGAGAACTTGTGCTTAAATCCTTATTATTGTTAAGTCACATAGAAATATAGTGGTTTATGTAATTTGGGTGTTCACGTGTATTCTTTCATTTGTGAATTATATGTGATATGGACTTGGTACATCGAGAGATGGCTATGTTTTGCTTTCGTGTTCTCGACTAATAATCAGGTGATAATTAATTTGGCTTAACAGGAAGTGTGTTGATTTAGATGAAACAATAGGTGATATGGTAGTCTCATGTCTTTATTATCTATTTTCATTCTAGGAATAGTTAGTATTAGTTTAATTGCATATTATGATTCAAATGATAAATCAAACGTTTAAATAATATTAAGTTGGTTATGGGTAAGTTCCTGGTGAGTCTTGTTAATTAATTCTCCATGGGATCGATACTATACTTATTCTATATTACTTGTTGACCACGTGCACTTGCGTGTGTGTGTTTGTTTTGACTAACACCTAAACAAGTCAACAAGTTTTTGGCGCCGTTACCGAGGAATTAGTTTAATAATTTTTGCCAACATTAGCTTCAATTAAATTAGTCTTAATTTAAACATTTTATTTTATTTTATTTTTAATTCTCTTCCTATATTTCTCTCTTTTTTCAGGTACCATGGATGACTTTGCTTATCAATGGCCATACACGAGAATGACTCAACCAAGGGAAATAGGGATTGATGGACTCAACGTAATTTCTGCATTATCAGCATAGCTTAAGACACTTTCGAGGAAGTTAGACGTTGTTCCAACCCAACGTATTCGAAAGATAGCAATTACTTATGATTATTATGCTAGCAAACATCCGAGTCATCAGTGCACCGTCAATTTTGGACAAGTACAGTATGGGCGTGATTATCTCAACAACTATGCTTATCCCAGTTATCATCAAGATTGGGGGTATCACCTCGATTATTCATGGAACTATAATTATCAAGACCAATACTGCGCTCCAAGTCCAATATATGCACCAGAATTCACATATCAATCTCCATTGCTACAAGAAGAAAAGTCAAAGAAGGAATTCATGTTTAAGCTTTTAGCAAACCAAGAGGAGATGATGATGAGTCAGGCAATATCGAGCCAAAATTTTCAGAACCAGATGGCACAACTCATCAATACTTCAACCAATGATCCTAAATACATAGATTCCGAGGCTGAAATAGAAAATTCAGGATTAGAGGATTTGTGGTTCAAGTTCATAGCGTCAAATGAAAAGAGCTTGATTGAGCAAGAGATGACAATTCAAAATCTTCAGAATCAGATGGATCAAATGTTCAAAGCCTTGAACAACTGTCCTCAAAATAATTGGTGCTATGACATGGATTCTGAGACTGATGGAGAACCTGAGTTGGATATGCAATTGGATGAACCACAAGAATTTGAAACCGAGGAGACGATTAAGGATAAGGAAAATGAGGCCATCAAAGATCTAACCATAAGTCGCAACGAATATGAGCTGACCTTGCTAGTACCTCAAGTGCCTTCTCCACTAAAGTTCAAAAATCCAGTCATATTTGCACAACCATACCACCTTGGTAGTCACGTCGACGGCAATGCTCTTTATAACATGAGAGATAGTACAACCTTGAAGCCATGGTGGCCAAGGAAAAGAAAATAGAAGAAAAGCCCGCTGTGTTTTACATGCCCCAATGTCCCAATCTGTTCATAAACACAACGGAGGAAGCACCTAGCTATTTGATGTGCGAAATTGGGAACTTATTTACAAAAATCAAGCTAGTTGACTTAAATTTAAAGGCTATCACTAATGGGAACCTCTTAAAGCGTACATTGGTCCTAATGGATGGATGGTTCCTCAGTTGTCAAAGAAAAATTGGATAGCGTTGATAAGAAGAAGTCCAACTAAAGGACGATAAACAAGCGCTCGATGGGAGGCACCCCATCCAAACTTTCTCCATCCTTGTTTAATTCTTAATTACATATTCACTCATTTCTCCCTCTATGTTTAATTCTTCATACTCTCAATAGGAAATAATATTTTTGGTAGATTTATTAGTTTTAATAAATGTTTGTGTGCATAACTCAGGTTCAATCCATTTGGCATCATAGTCCATGATCAGAAAAATTAAAAAGTTATAGAATCAAAGGTCAGGGGATAGCCTCGCCTCGCCAGAAATGGTTTTTGATGAAGCGTGGCCGCACCGCGAGCAGATTAATTCAGTTATCTCAATTAAACTCGACTAAACTAAACAAACCCTCACCTTCCCTTGAGCAGTCGAACTCCAACATACTCTTCTCTGCATTCTATTAAAATCATCACATCTACTTCTTTCCATCATCTCCAATCTTATTCCTCACATCACACATACCTACACCCATTCTCACAACCCTTCACAAACCCCATTCACCACTAAGCCCTAATTTCAGTCACAATCAAAGCCACTATCCCCTTAATTGAAAAATTCACACATCCATTCACCATCCCTCATCCTCTCAAATGAAAATCCTTCACAAACCCTAACAACCTCTACCTGAAATCAAACTTCAATTCGTAACAGAGAGGGACAGTGTTTGTGGGAGTGAAGAAGATTGCACATCATCTGAAGCTTCCATTCTCAGTTCCAATGGCATCTAAGTGTCTTTGGGGTGAATTAACTTCTGCAGGCAGCAACTTTGAGCAGGGAGGGGGCGGCATTACCTTTGATGATCGCAAGTTTGTCAGTTTGGAGGCTCAACAGTACTTTCATAATGCTTTAGTGGGCAAAAATTTTATTTTGGAGTGGGTTTTAAAACATGATAAGAAATTGGATGGGCACATGGCGTCGATGATTAAAGGGAGGGGCTGGAATTTGTTTTTTGAGGATCCTATGGTGGCACCTGTCTCTGTGGTGCAAGAGTTTTATGCTAATGCTAAGATCACGCAGACCAATATAGCTTTTGTGTGGGGGTGTCAGGTGTCCTTTGCAAAGGAACACATGAATGAATTATTTGGTTTGTCCGAACATTGCCTTGGATCACCCTGACTCGATCTACGCTCGGGAGTGGGGCACTGAGTTGGATGCTATATGTGCCTATCTATGTAAACCTGGCACGATTTGGAAATTAAAGTAAGGCACGGATCAAAAGCTACACTTCCCACATACCGCACTGAGCAGATACGGGAAGGCTTGGTACAGCTTCCTATGTGCTAATTTGATGCCAACACGACATCACAATGATGTCACCAAGGACAGAACAATTCTGCTATACGAGATTATCAAAGGCTAGAAGATTGATGTGGGCTACGTCATTAATAGTTTAATCCGCTGATTCTTGAGAGGCGGCACTTCAAGGGGGATCCCACATGCATCTGGTATCACCTGACTATGTGCTATGCAGGGGGTTATGTGGGCCGATGTCGAGCCTATACAGCTGCCCATGAATATAATCAACCATGCTACCATTGAAAAGTATACAGTATAGAAAGGAGGCAAATCCCACCCTCAAGGAGCTGGATTCATTTTTTGAGGACAAAGCAAGCAGGTAGAGGGTGAAGAATCTCCTGAAAGGATTCCCACACAGTAGGCTGAGTCTTCCCATGTGGCGCAAGATCGACTGGATAGAATGGAGCGGCGTTTACAACGAAGGATGGATGCAATGAGCACTAACTTCCAGGCCTTCATGACTAATTTTTGTGAAGCATTGTCCCAAGCATTTGGCCAGATGGGAGTGCAAGTGCAATTTCCTGTTTATGGATCGGTTGTTCCCTATCCCCCGCCAGACACACCACCAGAGGAAGGCGAGGAGGAAGTTGATGATGAGACCAACTAGGGGAGTTTCCTAACCTATATCTCCAATGAGGACATTGTCATTTGCAAGTTTGGGGGTATTAGGTTCATATTGCATCTAGTTTATTTCATATAGTTGCATTATAGTATAATTGCATAGTATTTAAAACATATTTTTTTTCAAATTTTCAAATTTTTTTTTGCTTTAGTCGATTACATTAGGACATATTGCATGAATCCAAGTTTTCAGTTTGTTTGAAATTTATTTGGCATATGATGAGATTAAAATTACATGATTTGTGAACAGTTTTGATGACTTAGGCTTGGTTGTAATGTCATAGCATGATGTAAATCATTATCTGTTTGATGCTGATGTAACCATATAGCACTTTTGAGTAACCATTACGATTTGCTCAGTTTAAATGGTCACATACTTGTCTTCTTGTAGAAAAAAAAAATTCAATGAAAGAGAGTTGGTAAATAATTAGTAATGACTAGGATTGCACAAAAGCTTAAGTTTGGGGGAAAACAAAGGTTATACATGCTATATATATAAAAAAATAAAAAAAAATGAGAAAATGAGAAAAAGAAATGAAAAATAGAATGTGAATAAACACCTTGGCTAGTCGAGCCCTGTGGCCTTTGATATTCGAGCAAGTACGCCCTATGGGTTATCTCTACACCCAGCGCCCTAAAGCCTTATGGTTTCGGAGTCGTTGGTCGAAAGATCGCTACACAGGTATCATTGAAAAGCCTAAGAGGGCTAGGCATTGCACAGTCAGGTGTAACCACGGGAATGCCCGATTATCGCCCTCGTGAGTGAATAAAAGCATAATAACCCCCTTGTTGACTCTTAGCTTAGTTGATGCGTAATCTTGGTTTGAGCTTATCTTGTTTACTGCCTTTCTTGAGTTGAAATTGTGTTTTTCCCTCTAAGAAGCATATTATGTGATGTATTTGTTCTATAGCAAGTTTAATGGTAGCTAAGCACACACACACTACATCCGTGATTACAGGTTTTGATTTGCAGAATAATATGCATTATGGCCTTGTTCTTGGTTTGATTCTCTGTTTGGGTATTTTGTAGTTTCTCTGAGGAAATTCTTGTAAGTTTTATATCTAACTGATAGTTGGATTCATTTGCATGTTAGTTTAGGTTGCATATAGTGTAGTTAGTGCATTGCATTTTGTTTTGTTCTATTTTGTTCCTTGAGGACAAGCAACGATTTAAGTTTGGGGGTATTTGATAAGTGGTTTTATACCTACTTATCTAATAGTCAACTAACTTCAATTGTTGCTTAAACCCGTATGATATAGTAGCTTTTCATGCATTTTTGATTGCTTTTGTAGATTTCATGTTTGGAAACTCTCTTGGTGCCATGTGAAGCTAAAAGAGATGTAAGGACGGGAAAAGGAATAAATTTAGAAAGATAGCAGAGAAGGTGCAGTAGAAGCAGAAAGCTAGAGTAGCAGTAGCAGACTGCAGAATTCCAGAGCAGCGAGGCCATACCCTGTTATAGTGCAAAAGGAGCGTGCCCGCACCGGAAGGAGAGCTCATCAGCAAGCTGCGCGGCCGTGCCCAATTTGTATTGCTGGGCCTCGCGGCCATGCTGGTCCAAGTTTGGCCAACTTTGACTTTTCACTAAAGATGGATTGTAGCTTGGAGAAGGAGGCACTCGAATTTTGGGGCCTATATCTAGGGCATATTTTCTTAATGTAAAGACATTCCACATTGGGGGATCATTAGCTTACATATGTTCTTCACTTTTCTTTCATTTTCATTATTAGATTAGATTAGATAAGGTTTAAATTAGATTAGATAAAGTCTAGCTTGGATTAGATCTGAAGATTGAAGCAATTGAAGAGCATTGAAGATTCAAAATTGGAGCAAGAGAGATCAGATTTTAAATTTCTATTCATACTTTCTCTTTTACTTCTAATTTGTATTCTTCTAATGTATATTCAAATTGTGGATTATAGATTTGATTCAACCATGAATTAAACTCTATTTTGGGATTACAATGGAACTTATTGAGTAGTTTATTTTGATATACTTCCTTGTTAGTCATATTAATTGTTATTGGATTGCCTATTGTGATTTGTATTCGATTGTTTAACTGCCTAGCTATCAATTACCGTGATAATCCATATAAAGTTGAGAAACGGAATATGGGTTTAGATTTGATCATAATAGCATGTGTTTGTGTGTTCTACATGGTGTTGGAATTCATTATTTATGCTTCGGATAGACATATATCAAAGCATCACTTGTAGTCATTGGAGAACTTGTGCTTAAATCCTTATTATTGTTAAGTCACATAGAAATATAGTGGTTTATGTAATTTGGGTGTTCACGTGTATTCTATCATTTGTGGATTATATGTGATATGGACTTGGTACATCGAGAGATGGCTATATTTTGTTTTCGTGTTCTCGACTAACAATCCGATGATAATTAATTTGGCTAAATGGGAAGTGTGTTGATTTAGATGAAACAATAGGTGATATTGTAGTCTCATGTCTTCATTATCTATTTTCATTCTAGGAATAGTTAGTATTAGTTTAATTGCATATTCTGATTCAAAATGCTAAATCAAATGTTTAAATAAGATTAATTTGGTTATGGGTTAGTGCTTGGTGAGTCTTGTCAATTAATTCTCTGTGGGATCGATACTGTACTTATTTTATATTACTTGTTGACCACGTGCACTTGTGTGTGTGTGTTTAATTTGATTAACACCTAAACAAGCCAACAACATTATTTACTGCTTGTTTTGTTGCATAGTACTAGCAGTTACTTTTATCATGCTTACATTGATGCTTTGTATAATTAAACAATTTCATATATTAAGTGAAAGCATTTTGTTTCAGGACTCCAACCTTGGATTTGTTTTAACTTGTTGATGAATTGCCAAGTCTCAACAGTGACTATAACTTTGATATAGAACTGGACTTTAACTTGATGGGGATTGATCAAAAGGAGATCGACGACTATGAGGTGCCTGAAGAGATCAAGGAATGGGTCAAAGACAAACCCAAACCAAACCTCGATCAAAACACCGCAGTCAACATCAGAACCTCAGAAAATCCTAAAGAAATCCAAGTAGGCAACGATCTTACCCCAAAACAAATGACAGACCTAATTGAAGTCCTAACTCTGTTCCAGGATGTGTTTGCATGGTCATATGAAGACATGGTCTGCCTTTCTACTGACATTATCATTCATCAAATGCCCATTAAAGAGGGATTCAAGCCTGTCAAACAGAAACTAAGGAGACTAAAGCCCGAGTGGAGTCTGAAGGTCAAAGAAGAAGTTGTCAAATAGTTCAAAGCAGGCATTATCATGGTCTCAACCTATCCGGAATGGATGTCCAATATAGTTCATTTTTATAAGCTTCGAGGGAAGGTAACGAGTATGCGTGGATTACCGAGCTTTGAACAAAGCATGTCTCAAAGATGACTTCCCAGTACCTTTCATCCACATACTGATAGACAACATGGCGCAGTATGACATGTACTCATTTGTTGACTGTTTCGCCGGATATCACCAAATCATGGTTGCCGAAGAAGATAGGGAGAAAACATCATTTATAACCCCCTGGGTAACCTTCTGCTATAAGCGATTGTCTTTCGGCTTTATCAATGCTGGTACTACATATCAGCGAGCCATGATGGCCCTTTTCCATAACATGATGCACAAGGAGATAGAGGTTTCTGTGGATGATATCATCATCAAATCCCAAAGGGAAGATGACCACATCGACCATCTCAAAAAGTTATTCAACCGGCTTCACAAATACCACTTGAAGCTGAATCCAGCCAAGTGTGCTTTTGGTTTCAAATCCGACAAATTGTTGGGATTTCTGGTAAGCAGCAAAGGCATTGAGCTGGATCTTGCCAAGATTATGGCCATCACTAAGATGCATATACCTCAAACAGAAAAAGAGATACAGGGATTTCTTGGAAGAATCAATTTCATAAGCAGATTCATCTCTCAATTCACGGCAATTTGTGAGCCCATCTTCAAGTTGTTAAGGAAAAATTCCTCCGGAAAATGGAATGAAGATTGTCAAAAAGCCTTCCTTGCCATCAAGAAGCAATTCATGGAAGCTCTCATTTTGGTACCACTAAGGGACAAAGTTCCCTTGATCATGTACATATCGGTCAATGCCAACGCTTTGGGTTGTATGCTGAGGCAAAAAGATGATAGAAACAAGAAAAGAACTATTTATTACCTCATTAAGAGATTCAGCAGCGTTGAGCAGAAATACACCTTGATTAAAAAGACCTGTTATGCTTTAGCATGGGCCGCCATGAGATTACAACATTATCTTCATGGGCACACAACCTATCTTATATCCCGCATGGATCCTCTAAAATATATATTAAGCAAGCCCATGTTGAATTGCCGATTGTCCAAATGGTAATTGATCCTCCAAGAATTCGATATCATCTACGTGACTTAAAAGTCCATCAAAGGTCAAAGAATTGAAGAACAATTGGCCGAAGCACTATCAGGGAACTTCGAACCCTTGGAAACTTATTTCCCTAATGATGGAATAATGACAATTCAGCAAAACCCTCGAGAAGATACCGGCCAATTCTAGAAATTGTACTTCGACAGAGCTATAAGCATGGAAGGTGCAGGAGCAGAGGAAGTTCTTGTATCTATCACGGGAGAACAGTATCCCATGGCCATCAAACTATAGTTTGTCAACACCAACAACACAGCCGAGTAGGAAGGCTATATGATGGGATTGAAACTGGCCCAATCTATGGGTATCCAACGGTTAGCAGTCTTTGGAGATTTGGTCATCAAATAAACCATCGAGGCATATCACACCAAGGAATTGTACTTGCTGCCCTATCATCGGCATGTCATCAAGATGGCTATAAAATTCAAAGAAATAACCTTCATCCACATCCCTCGAAACAGAAATGATTTCGCGGATGCATTAGCAAATTGGCTTCCTTGATCCACATATCCGATAGGAGAGGAATCCCTTATATCAAATTTACAAGCCAGAAGGCACCAGCCTATGGAAATTACATTGGAGAAGTATCAGATGAACTGCCTCCCATTAAAAAGCCTTGGTATAAGGACATCAAAGAATGTCTTCGAGATGGATCTACGCCCACTGGGGCAAGTCAAGATGAAAGAAAGCGGTTCCATAAAATGGCCGTTAAGTTCTATTTGAGCGGAGATGCACTCTACAAAAGAGATGCTGGAATAGTCTTGCTAAGGTGCCTGGAAAAAGACCAAGCCTAAAGACTTATGGATGAAGTCCACAGTGGAGTATGTGGCCCACACATGAGCGGTCCTTTACTTGCAAAGAATATACTAAGAACAGGGCGTTACTGGATTTCTCTCAAAGCCGACTGTAACAATCACGTCAAAAGATGTTATCAATGCCAAATTCATGGGAATGCCATCCACACTCCTCCAAACGTACTGCACAATATGAGTTCACCATGGCCCTTTTCTATGTTGAGGATGGATGTGATCGAGCCAATAGAGCCCAAAGCCAGCAATCGTCATCGGTTTATCTTCACCATGATCGACTACTTCTCTAAATGGGTCGAAGGTGCCTCCTTTCCCAAAGTCACCAAGGAGGTAATCATTAATTTCATTAAAAATAATGTAATCTGTCGATACGGACAACCGGAGGTGATCGTATCAGACAATGCTATAAATCTGAACAACCAAAAATGATGAAGGAATTATGCAGTAAATTCCATATCAAACATCTTAATTTCGTCATCTATTGTCCCAAGATGAATGGTGCTGTCAAAGCAGCTAACAAGAATATCAAGAAGATTATGCAAAAGATGTCCGCTAACCACAAAGAATGGCTTAACTTATTGCCTTTGACTCTGTTAGCCTACATAACGTCACTGCGCACTTCTATTAGGACTACCCCCTACTCATTGGTCTATGGCATGGAAGTTGTACTCCCCATAGAAGTGGAAATGGAATCATTAAGGGTATTGATAGATGCTCAGATGGAAGAACACCAATGGATGCAAGAATGATACCACCACTTTGTTAGGTTCGTAAGAAATCATGGCACAATCAAATTGCAAAAAGTAGCAGAAGCATGGTAAAATCAGAATTAAAAATTATCTACAAACCAATTACCCGGATCACTCTTTATGCAAATTATTAATTTAAAACAATAAATAAGAAGTTATGGAATCATACCCTTGTAAAACAAAGCTTCCACAGGTACAAGTTCAACTTATTGTTCTTCGCGATCTCCTTGAATCTCCGGGATTGATTCCTTCCTTTGATCAACGTTAGCCACCCAAGTGTGTGGCCTCTAGAGGTGATCCACCAAGGAAGAGGAATTGTTCAAGAAGGAGGGTGGTTGGCTAAACCCTAGTTTTTCTATTCTCTATAGAAAATGAATACTTTCTCCAACAATTGGAATTGTCTCAATTGATATCTAACATAGGATTACTCTTATATAAATATAAGTCAACCCTTTTAATCTAGTTAGAAATAAGGTTTATTTAATTAATTAAAGTCCTTTAATTAATTAGGCTTCCAGACACTTTGAGAATAATTAATTAAACTCTTCTAATTAATTTTTCTCTTAATCTTATTAGGAATAAATGAGTACTAATATTAAATTAATTCCTAAACTCCTTTAGAAATTAAAATAATAATAATTGTAATAATATTAATAAGACTCCTCTTATTAATTTATATTTAATATTTTTAAAATATTAAATAATAAATATTAAGCTATTTAATTTATTCTATCATCATAGATTAAATTAATTACACGTAACGTATTATTATGATTATCTTCTTAAATAATTAGTCTTCCTTTTATGGTGTGACTCTTTAGGTTCTCTATATGAAACCAGTTATGAATAAATCAATTAGAACAATTCTAATCTTATTTAAATAAATAAATTAAACTAATAATTCATTTAAATAAATAATATTTATTCTACAATAGGAATAATTCTCCCTAGCGATCAATGACTTTCTAGATAATATAGATTTCAATAATAATCATAAAAGAACTCTTGAGTTAATAGTTACCATATAACTCAATTCTTCCACCATACAATGTCCCAATTAAATATAAGACATAGAATTACTGCCAAGTCTTATTTTATTTAATTATATATATTTCGATCAGATAATGCAGAACTCCAAGTAATTCAAATTAAAAACTCTTTTCTAATTTCATTCCACCTTGGCCAAGGACTCCTGGATTGTTATTTATCGAATCACATAGGAAATATCTCTTCTTTTACTAGAAGCCGTAAATTCTTTATTGATAATTCATTATCTCTATATATAACTTATTACACCCAAGCATACCCTTTGATATACCCTAAGGATATTAAAGAATAAGTCAAAGTATAATTCATTATACGCAGGATACTATGATGATCTCAAGTCTAAGGATCACTTGTACTACTATCACATTAGGAATTCCTATTGACAGATGAGTAAAACTCTATTAGGTATTC
Organism: Panax stipuleanatus; assembly: GCA_020205555.1. NCBI lineage: Eukaryota > Viridiplantae > Streptophyta > Magnoliopsida > Apiales > Araliaceae > Panax > Panax stipuleanatus. The sequence continues at coordinate 64,478,894 of CM035119.1, read as the reverse complement.
CTTAGCGAGTCACATTCAGTGTACTTATTCTCCAATAAGCACCTACATGCTTGCTTTAGTGTCTCCACACAAATGATCATGAGATCAATCATCCTCATTCAATGAGCAAGCAACATACGTACCAAGTCTTATGTTATTTAATTATATGTATTTCGATCAGATAATGCAGAACTCCAAGTAATTCAAATTAAAAACTCTTTTCTAATTTCATTCCACCTTGGCCAAGGACTCATGGATTGTTATTTATCGAATCACATAGGAAATATCTCTTCTTTTACTAGAAGCCGTAAATTCTTTATTGATAATTCATTATCTCTATATATAACTTATTACACCCAAGCATACCCTTTGATATACCCTAAGGATCTTAAAGAATAAGTCAAAGTATAATTCATTATACATAGGATACTATGATGATCTCAAGTCTGAGGATCACTTGTACTACTATCACATTAGGAATTCCTATTGACAGGCGAGTAAAACTCTATTAGGTATTCCTTAGCGAGTCACATTCAGTGTACTTATTCTCCAATAAGCACCTACATGCTTGCTTTAGTGTCTCCACACAAATGATCATAAGATCAATCATCCTCATTCAATGAGCAAGCAACATACGTACCAATCTATCCGGATTTTCTAATCCCTTTTTTAGAAATCCATCGATTGGGGACTATTTTAGTTTTAACCTATCTAAGAATTTAGATCTCATTAGCATGATCAACATCATGATTCTAAAAGTATTGCTTAAAACTATGGGTTATTTATATATTATAAAAACAACATCATGTAGATAATTAAATGTCTTTAATAAATGAATACTTTTATAAATAAATAAATAAGATCATTTACAAAGTATATGCTTTATCATCATACATGATTGGCTTGTATGCATACAACTTTCAATCTCCTACTTGCACTAAAGCCAATCGCCATGGTACCTCATACCCATCTTCTCTAAGTGACGATCAAACTGTTGTTGTGTTAAAGCTTTAGTAAATGGATCTGCAATGTTGTCTTAAGAGTCTACACTCTCCAAGGTGACGTCTCCTCTTTTAATGATCTCCCTGATCAAGTGAAATCGCCGCAACATATTTGGATTTCTGATGAGACCTGGGTTCCTTAGCCTATGCAATAGCTCCAGTGTTGTCACATTACAAGGGGACTGCTCCTCTAATGCTAGGAACCATACCAAGTTCAGTTATGAACTTCTTAATCCAAATAGCCTCCTTTGCAGCTTCACTTGCAATTATGTATTCTACCTCTATCACTGAATAGGCAAATGTTTGTTGTTTGGAACTCTTCCAATTCACTGCACCACCGTTTAAGGTAAACACATTCCCCGAAATAGATTTACTGTCATCTTGGTCCGTTTGAAAACTTGATTCTGTGAAGCCCTCGAGTTTTAATTCAGAACCACCGTAGATAAGAAATACATCCTTAGTCCTTCGTAAGTACTTTAGGATATTTTTCACTGCCTTCTAGTGCTCTTCTCCTTGATTCGACTGATATTTGCTTGTTACACTAAGTGCATGAGTGACATCCATTCTAGAACATATCATACCGTACATGATAGATCCTATTTCTGAAGCATAAGGAATCTTACTCATACGTTCTCTCTCCTCAGGTGTCTTTGGGCCCTATTTTTTGGAGAGATGTATTCCATGGCTCATCGGCATGAGACCTCTTTTCGAATCTTCCATGTTAAACCTCGTTAGCATCGAGCCAATGTACGTTCCTTAGGATAAGCCAAGCATCCTTTTAGATCTATATCTATAGATCTTTATCCCCAAAATATAGGAAGATTCTTCCAAGTCCTTCATGGAGAAGTGTTTAGATAACCAAATTTTTATCGATTGTAGCATAGGAATATCATTCCCTACCATTAATATATCGTCAACCTATAATACTAGGAATGAAACAGCTCACCCACTAACCTTCTTGTACACATATGGTTCACCCTCATTTTTAATAAAATCAAACTCTTTGATTATCTCAGCAAAACAGATGTTACAGCTACGAGAAACTTGCTTCAATCCATAAATGGATCATTGCAGCTTATAAACTTGATCTATTCCAACCGTTGAAACAAAACCTTATGGTTGTGTCATATACACATCCTCTTCAAGTTTCCCATTGAGGAAGGCTGTTTTCACGTCCATCTGCCAGATCTCACAGTCGTAATGAGTTGCAATTGCAAGCAAAATCCGAATGGACTTGAGCATGGCTACTGGTGAGAAGGTTTCATCATAGTCAACTCCTTGTCTTTGTTTGAAATCTTTTGTAACTAGTCGGGCCTTATTGGTCTCTACCTTGTTGTCCGCTCATGTCTTTCATTTAAAGACCCATTTGCACCCAATATGCTTAATGCCCTCAGGTGATGAAACCAAAGTCATACTTGGTTCTCATCCATGGAGTCCATCTCGGAATTTCATGGATTCTAGCCATTTTCCTGAGTCTTTATTACTCATAGCCTGTTCGTAATTCAATGGATCATCATCATTCATGATGCGTACCTCATCGTCATCTTTTATGACGAATCTATACCTTTCATGTATCTTCGGTACTCTTCAAGATTTACAAATAGGGTGTCGTACAGTAGGTTCATCCACTTGGTCAGGTACCTGACTTTGATCCGTAGTAATTTGTGGTTCATAAACTTCTTCAAGATATATCTTACTCCCACTAACCCCTACATTGATAAACTCCTTTTCCTAGAAGGAAGCATGTTTTGCAACAAACACCTTTTGATCAGTTGGATGATAGAAATAATACCCTTGTGTTTCTTTAGGGTATCCCACAAATCTACACTTGTCGAATTTAGTCTATAGCTTATCATTTTTAAACTTTTTGACATAAGCTAGACAACCCCAAGTCTTAACATGCTTAAGATTTGGTTTTCTCCCTTTCCACATCTCATATTGGGTCTTTGGGAAGGATTTGGTAGGCACCTTGTTATGTATGTATGCAGCCGTTTCTAAGGCATGACCCCATAATGATACTGGAAGATCGGTAAAACTCATCATGGAACGAATCGTGTCCAACAATGTTTGATTTCTCCATTTAGATACTTCATTTAACTGTGGTGTTCCTGGTGGAGTCCATTATGAGATTATACCATTATCTTTGAGATAATTGAGAAACTCACCGCTTAAATATTCACCACCTCGATCAGATCGAAGAATCTTAATACTTTTGTCAATTTATTTCTCTACTTCACTTTTGAACTCTTTGAACTTTTCAAATGATTCAGATTTGTATTTAATAAAAACACATATCCAAATCTTGAGTGATCATCAGTGAAAGTAATAAAATAAGAATACCCTCCCCGTGCATTCGTTGTCATAGGTCCGCAAACGTCTGTGTGAACCAACACTAACAACTCTTTAACTCTTTCTCCTTTTCCACTAAAAGAAGATTTAGTCATTTTACCTATGAGACAAGATTCACAAGTTGAATATGATTCATAATCAGATAGCTCTAAGAGCCCATCCTTATAGCAACATGGATAATCTTGTTTCATTGATATGACCGAGTCTACAGTGCCACATATAAGTATAATTAACATCATCTCTTTTCCTTTTCTTAGTTTGTTCAATTTGAAATATATTTTTATGCAAGGCAAGTATGTAAAGCCCATTTCGCAAATTACCAACACCATATAAAACATTGTTATTATAAATAGAACAATTATTGTTCTTTATTATAATGTCATATCCATCCATATCTAATACGAAAATAGAAATAATGTTTCTAATGATATTCGGAACAAAATAATAAGTATTCAAATTAATAGACTTGCCTGTAGGCAGTGCTAAACAATAAATGTCTACAGCTAATGCAGCAACCTTTACTCTATTTCCACTCGTAGGACAACCTCATCCTTGTTCATCTTTCTACTTCTGACTAGTCCCTGCATAGTATTAAATATGTGAGAACCATAGCCGGAATACAATACCCAAGTAGAATTTTGACTTTCTGAAAAATTAATTTCAGTCATAAATAAACCTTGATTAGGATTTGAAGCTTCTCCAAGCTTCTTCTGCTTTTGTTCTGCAAGGGAATCCTTGGAATTCCTCTTCCAATGATAAGGCTTGGTGCAATGGAAGCACATTCCTTTACTACCTAGATCAGATTTCTTATTATCCTTTACTTTCGCATTCCCCTTAACATTCTTAGATTTCTTCTTTTGAGAAGATACCTTGGGCCTTTTCCTTTTCTTGGAAGAATTATCCACCATTAAGACATGGTTCTTCTTGGATGGGAAGTGACCTTCAGCAGTTTTCAACATGCTAAGTAATTCAGGCAAACTAACATCCAACTTATTCATGTGAAAATTCACAACAAGTTGTGAGAAGGTCTTAGGGAGTGACTGCAAGACTAAGTCTTGACTCAAATCCCCATCCATGATGAATCCAAGCTGTCCAAGGCATTCAATCAGATTGATCACCTTTAGGACTTGAGTCTCAACGGCAGTGCCCTCGGTCATTCGAGATCGAAGAGCTCCTTAAATATCTCATATCTAGCATTCCTACTTTGCTCACTATACAACTCCTTGAGGTGAAGTGACATAGTAGGAGCATCTGTAATAACCAAGAATTTTTGCGTCACATTGTAATCAAATATATTAAATAATTATTAATGATATTGAAAAATCTGTAATATATTGTGGATGACTAGGAATTAAGTGATTATGTGACTAGTGTGCTACGAGTGTTTAAAGGAAGTATCATTAATGAGTTAATTAAGTTAGTGGACTAACCTAAGTATTTTAATAATCCAAAAAATTGATTAAGGTGTTGAACCCTAATTACATACTCAATATAATTGAATATGGTAAATCTAATTGGGTTATGTAAATGAATTAACATTATTGATTGATGAAAATATGTAAATATCAATAATAATGAGTATTAGTTCAAGTGATAATAGATTTAATGGAATAAGAAGGATAAATATTTTAAACAAGCCCAATTGTTTATTTAAGTATTGGACTTGTAGCTAATTTAATTTAAGAGCAACTAAATTATTAAACTAGCCCAATATTAGATGTAAAGGGCAAGTATATTAGTGGCACAATTAATTAGTTATGGAAGCCCAAGCTCATTAGTAGCCAAAATAATTAATTACAAGCCCAAAAGAATTTATTTAAAAGCCCAAACTTAGCCCACTTGGGGAGGGGTGTTTTAGTCATTGAATAAAGTAAATAAATCATAAAATAAAATAAAAATGGAAAGGAAGATAAGGCTATGTGGCCGAATTTTAGAAGAAGATAGGAAGGGGGGAGGTATATAATGATTAGCTTACTTTAGTGGATCAACCACTCCCTCTTAGGTGTCACTCAATTAAAGGAACCAACACTTTAGTTAAAACTTGTAAGAAACACCTACAATGATGAGAGAGAGGAAGAGTAAGAGATTGGGTAATAATAATAGATATACACATTATATCTATTTACCTTTTACTAACTAGCAAATTAAGTATATCACTTGTTCTTATTTTATTTCATAAGCTAAACTAAAGAAAGAAACTAAAGAGAGATAAGAGTGAGAGAGAGAGAGAGAGAGAGAGAGAGGAAATTCGGTGGGAAGAAGAGGGAAGAGAGGTAGAGAGTGATCTTCTATGCATCCTAGATTCATCACTTACTTTTGTTGGAAAATGAAGATAGCAAGAAAATCAAGGTATAAACCTAATTTCTAATATTTATTCTCCTATCTTTTAATAGTTTAATGGTATATGGGGTTTGTGATTTTGAGGTTTAAAACTCGTAATCTATGTGTTTTCTATGGATTCAATTATGGATCTAACTTATTTAAGTGTTAGAAAGTTGATCAAAAGGAAAGAAAAGAAACTAGGTTTCTAGAAAGTTAAAAAACCCTAGCTTTCTCTCTCTTTGATCAATTACTATTTTAAATCTACACCCTCTTTTTTGAGATCCGTCGAAGAGGGGTGCTAGATATATGAGTTGACTAGTAAACCCAAGTGGTAGCACTCAAAAACGACGTGTTTAACATCGTGGTGTTAGTTTTAGTCAAAACAGTCCGTGTAGTGGACCAGAAAGGTAAAAAGCTTTCTGATCAGTCAGCTACAAGGGCATTTTAGTTAACTATTTTTGCTTTACAAATTCAGGAAAAAATTGGAGGGATAATATGGGAAGATATGTAAGTCCTGTAACAATTTAAGAATTTTTGGCCATGTATAATAAGAGTTATGGATTTTACGGCCAACAGCTACTTTCAAATATCAACCCAAATAACTCTCTGTGGTTAACTCTAAAACTTATGAACTTGTTACTGGAAGTATATGTATATTATAGGAGCATACCTTGAAATTTCAGAATTTTTGAATATAATCTCGATTTATGATAAATGTTGTAATATTTGGTTGTTTTGGACTATTTAAATATATTAAATGGATTCTAAAAATTTCAGAAAAAATTTATTTTCATGAGGGGATTATATATAGTTGCTTTCCAAAAAAATAATATTTTAGAGATGTTTTGCTATTTTTCATATAAATGATGATATATGGATAAATGAATTATATTAAATATGCGATGTAAAAATTATGGGAAATAAGGTTTTATAACTTGAGAACCCTAAATATAGTTTATACATATTTTTGATGAGGTCGTTTGTGAGGAGTTGCTATGTTTATGACCTTATAGAATGCTTAAAAGAATTAATTAATAAAAAGTAAATAATTAAAATAAATTGTTTATTAATGATTAAAATATTATTAAATGACTAATAACATTATATTAAAATAAAATTAATAATATTAGACTAAAATGTTATTAAAAGATTAATAACATTAACTTAAAATATTATTAAATAAAGAATAATATTAAAAGGAAAGATTTAAATGAATAATATAGAGAATTAAATTATTTAATTATGATTTGTTGAAGTGGATATTCAATGAACTATATTATGAATGTAGTCTGCTGAAAAGAAGAATTCAAGTTGCTTAATTTGAATTCGGTTTGCTGAATTTGATTATGGTTTGCTGAAATAGTATTTTCGGTTTTCTGAAATACAATCTGGTTTGCTGGATTAGTGTATTCGGTTTGCTGGATTACTATCTAGTTTACTAAGATTAAATAAAAGGGAAAACTTGTAAGTATAAGTTATGACGTGATTAAAAGACTATCAAGGTATGATAGGGATACTAAGACTTTAATGCAATGTCTAATACTTAACTATGTGATTGAATGTTAGACAATTTAATATAGGATAATGAGATTATAAGTGGGTATATGCTATGACTAATTGAAAGATCAATTATAGGTCTTTTCTCTAAGAAGTTAAAGTAAATTGCATAGCAGTATACTGCGATTGAGGCAAGTTCTCTAACTCAAACTTGAGTTATTACTTTTGAAGCATGTTAGTGAACAATTATTGTTGATTATTCACATCTATACAGATTATTGATATTCGCACTTTGTGCAATTAAATTCATGTTCTATTATTATTGAACTGTGAATTAATTAAAGTTCATTTATTCATGAAATATTTATGATATGGATCTATGCTAGTTGTATCAACTAGATCAAGCATGTTTAAATTTGATAAATCAAATATGTTTTAAAAGCTGTTCTTCACCAATTGATTTGGTAAGAATTCTTGATTGAGAAAAATAACAATTTGATTAAAGCATTATTGAAAAATAATTGTTGCTAGTATATTAATGATTATGCATATTTCACCGGGTATGAAAGGCTAATCCCTTTTATTACCAAATCTTATTAAAAATACCAGTTTAAAAATGGTAGCTGTCGTTTACACTACTAAGTTTACCTTACTCAGGTTCAACTAACTCAAGAATTAGTATAGCAATAAGCAATTATCGATCCCACAGAGAGTGAATTGTTTATATCTATCCAAGTATTTCCAATGAATTGGGGGTTTTAGTTTGAGAAATATAATTAACTAAAGTGAATTATAAAATATCAATGAGTGAAAGTATTCAATTCTTCAGTTCAGTATCCCCTTTTCACAATTATGATTTAACCAAGTGTTTATACTACTTATCTTCCGATGAGATTAATAACCCTAGATAACCGCGATCGCAAATTACCCGAAATTCTCATTAAGTGTAGATCTAATGCGACGATCGCCAACAAGAGATTCTAACTAACATACAACCCAGAACTATCAGTCCAGATTCAATATGATAGAAGCATGAAGAATGAGAATTAGATTATGCCAAGCAATAATTACACAATCAGGAACTATTTAACTTGTCTTCTGAAAATCTTAACAATATTTCAAAGCTTGACAACAATAAAATACTGTTAATTGCTACGTAGATTAGACATACATCGTTTGCTTAATATAAGACTTAATATAGCATACATGAAAGTTTATTTAGATAGACAGAATAAATCTCATGAAAGAATAGATAATATATTGATCAAACTAGTAATTGATAGCTAGGTTCACCTCCCTTCAGAATTGAATTAGAAGAATTAGCGCATCTCGTCAAGTAATCCTAGATCTAAAATAATAGATGAAAGATGGAAGAGAAGAGAGAAGATGAGAATACAAGAGAATGAATTCCCCAAATATGCTACATCAATCCCTATTTATAACATTATAATAGCAACCCTAATCTTCATATGTCCTTGCACTAAAATCTGACTGGAAAAAGGAAAAGAAAATATCAGCTGCTTGGCCCAACTAGCACGCCTCGCGCCCCAAAGGCGCGCCTCGTGACCCAAAGGCGCCCTCCACAAGCGCGCTCCGCGCCCTACATGCAGGATGTCTTCCAATTTTGTGGCTGCCCCTCATTATCCTCTTCATGTGGCTTCCTATTTCGTGTGGCTAGGATTAGTATAGTTTTAATTGCATTCCTTTTCTAAGTTGCTGGACAAAAAACGTAGCCTGCTAGGACCAATATATGCTCTTCTTTTGCAAGCATGTGTGTGGCCCCCACATGATGAGTTTCTTTTTCCAATTAGTAATATGTCCAAAGCCTTCTCTAATTAGAATTATCCAATTCGGGTGGTTCTTGGATTTGCATTTATCAAAGCCTGCATGCACGTGAGCTTTCTTTGAGTAACACTCCTTTAGTAAGTTGGCTAGGACAAGTCCCCCAAACCGTGACCTGCTATGATTAGAATAGGAATGCATGATGATGCACACGTGAACCCACATGTAAACAATCCTTTTATTGCTTGGATTCTACTTTGCCTTCTTTAAATTGGAATCTAATCCGTAAGCTACTTGACATTGAGGTGCTTGGACTTTGAATGGGCTTCCTTTGCTACTCTAATTCGTGGGCCCACATGGAATTAGCAAGCATGATATGAATTGGACATGTAATAACAAGCTGCTAGACTCCTTATGAATGCCAAGCTGGTGAATGTGTGGTCTATGAACATTCTATTTTTGAATTGGGTTTAAAAGCCCACAAACTTATTCTTTTTCATCATTTCAGCCCTTTACTCCTTAATTCACCTGAAATAATAAACACACCAATTAAGCCCATATACACATGAAACATGTAATAAAACTAAATATAAGGAATAATAATCATCTAATATTATGTACTTATCAAATTCCTCCGCACTTGCCTTTTACAAGTCCTCGTGTAAACCAAAAGTTTGATTTCCAAAAACTCTACTCAACCATAACGTCAAAAGATTTTAAGATCAAATAATGATTATCGACACTAAACCCACAAAAACATAATCAACGCTTCATCAATCAACTCAAGATAACCACCTTGCCATTTTACCAACGAATTTCATTAAATTAAATTGTAATCACATAAGCCCTCTTCTATGATCCAAACATTTACTTAACTAAGTTACTGTTGGGTTTGTACGAAATCACGACGCAATCAAATTGCAAAAATTAGCGGAAGCATGGTATATCAGAGTTTAAAAAATTTCTACAAAACCATTACCCGGATCATCCTTTATGCAAATTATTAATTTAAAACGATAAATAAGAAGTTATGGAATCATACCCTTGTAGAACGAAGCTTCCACAGGTACTAGTTCAACTCCTTGTTCTTCGTGATCTCCTTGAATTTCCGGGTTAGATTCCTTTCTTTGATCAACGTTAGCCACCCAAGTGTTTGGCCTCTAGAGGTGATCCACCAAGGAAGAGAAATTATCAAGAAGGAGGGTGTTTGGCTTAACCTTAGTTTTCTATCCTCTATAGAAAAGGAGTACTCTCCAACAATTGGAATTGCATCATCTAATATCTATTATAAGACTCCTCTTATATAGATATTAGTCAACCCTTCTAATCCTATTAGACATGGGATTTCTTTTAATTAATTAAACTCCTTTAATTAATTTAGGCTTCCCACCACATGGGAATAATTAATTAAATTCATTTAATTAATTTGTCTCCTAATCTTATTAGGAATAAATGAGAGTACTAAATATTAAATTAATTACTAAACTCCTTTAGAAATTAAAATAATAATAATTGTAATAATATTAATAAGACTCCTCTTATTAATTTATATTTAATATTTCCAAAATATTAAATAATAAACATTAAGCTATTTAATTTATTCTATCACCATAGATTAAATTAATTACACTTAATGCATTATTACGATTATGCCATTACCTTCTTAAATAATTATTCTTCCTTTTATGGTGTGACCCTTTAGGTTCTCCATATTAAACCGGTTGTGAATAAATCAATTAAAACAATTTTAATCTTATTTAAATAAATAAATTAAACTAATAATCTATTTAAATAAATAATATTTATTCTACAATAGGGATAAGCCTCCCTAGCGATCAACGACTTTCCAGATAATATAGATTTCAACATTAATCATAAAAGAACTTGTGAGTAAATAGTTACCATACAATTCAATCCTTCCACCATACAATGTCCCAATTAAATATAAGACATTGATTTACTGTCAATTTTTATTTTATTTAATTATATGTATTTCAATTAGAAAATGCACAACTCCAAATAATACAAATTAGAAACTCCTTTCTAATTTCATTTCACCTTGGCCAAGGATTCCTGGGTTGTCATTTAACGAATCACATAGGACATATCTCCTCTTTTACTAGAGGTGGTAGATTCTTTATTGATCATTCATTATCTCCATATGTAACTCATTATACCCAAGCATACCCTATATATGCCTTAAAAGGTCTTAAGGAATAAGTCAAAGTATAATTTGTTACATACAAGATACTATGATGATCTCAAGTCCAAGGATCACTTGTACTACTATCACATTAGGAATTCCTATTGACATGCGAGTAAAACTCCATTAGGTATTCCATAGCGAATCACGTTCAGTGAACTTATTCTCCAATAAGCACCTACATACTTGCTTTAGTGTCTCCACACAAATGATCATGAGATCAATCATCCTCATCCAATGAGCAAGCAACATATGTACCAATCTATCCGGATTTACTAATCCCCTTTTTAGTAATCCCACGATTGGGAACTATTTTAGTTTTAGAGCTTTCTAAGAATTTAGATCTCATTAGCATGATCATCATCATGATTCTAAAAGCATTGCTTAAAACTATGGGTTATTTACATATTATAAAAACAGCACCATGTAGATAATTAAATGCCTTTAATAAATGAATATTTTATTAATAAATAAATAAGATTGTTTACAAAGTACGTGCTTTATCATCATACATGATTGGCTTGTATGCACACTACTATCAGTTACTATGAAGCAAAAATCATACACACCAATCAAAAACTCAAAACAAAATTTCTCTGCTTTATTTTTTTTTCTCCAAGGCCCTTTCATTTTTTTCTCTTTATTTCCGGTGAATGCATTTTATGCTCCGTTTCACCTTCCTCAATCATTCTTTTGCATTTTACGCTCCATCTTACTTATTCGCACGTGTTTATGGGAGAGTGCATTTTACGCTCCATCTTATCCCACCACATTACTTCTCTTTCGCGTCTTTTTCACTTGTTCAATAATATCTTTGATTTTTTTACATTGAATTTTTTTTCGCATGGTCCTGCAAAAAGTATAAGCATCAATAGTTCTAGAGCATGAGTTTAGTTCACATAGACAACTCCACAGATAACTTAGTTAATTAAGCATATATCACATGTTCAAGTACTTATGAGACATAAATTCAACTCAAATCAATTACTATGGATCATGACTTAGTTTTTCTCCATCATTAACCAATTAAGCATCAAACAGATTTTGAATTTTTAGCATTGATTTTAAAATTTTTTGACTTTAACCTTTGAACACATAGCCAAATAGAATCATGGAATCCAAATTTTTTCAAAAAATTTCATACAAATCAAGATGGTCCTATTTGCTATCAAAATCGGTAGATCAAATATCCCTAAATAAAATAACAACCTAAATCTTTCCCCCCACACTCAAACCTGACATTGTCCCCAATGTAAGAAAATCATGCAAAGAAGAAAGAATTACAAATAACAAATAAAAAAAAAAGTGATAGAAAGGTCTAATCTAAATTCTTGGGTTGCCTCCTAAGCAGCTGCCCTTGTTTATTGTCATTGGCTTGACATCTTTCCTCTCATTCTATGTAATCGGACTTGTGAACTTTAAGTGGACTGGCAACAGTTTCTGCCTTAAATGAGGAACATTGTGTACTTCATGATCCTACTCCTTTCCAACCATCAAATCCTCCTTGTATAATTGTATTCGATCAAAAGATTCCTGTACTGAATAATTCACAACATCAACAACAAAAACAGATTTAAAATTACCAAGATACCTTTTAGCCTCATCTGCGTTGAACTGGACCTTTGCATTGTCCATTTCCATGGTAAAGGTTTGATGGTGTGTATTACTCATTGCTTCTCTTAGTTGTATTGATGAAAATGAATCCTCATCCTTCTCGTAGAGAGCTGCAAAACTTATCAAATCGATCTCCTCTTCCTCTTGTTCCTTCTCTTCATCAAATTCCATATTACAGTGCGTTCCTGGAGTAAGAATTGAATCCTCCTGCTCTTCTTCATTAAATAGCTCAACAAACTGAGGAGGTAACTATCCTAAACCTTGAGATTCCAAACTACTAACTATGGTAGCAAGCTGACTCATCTGATTCTCCAACAAGTGGATAGAAGTCCTTGTCTCTTGTTGAAACTGTTGCGTCTGATTCATGAACTGTTGTGTTTGGTTCATGAACTGTTGTGTTTAGTTCATGAATGACTTGAACATATCCTCCATAGACGTTCCAGAAGTAGCAGGTACTTCGTGGCTCAAGTCGGAATGATCTCTCCATTCGTGATTGTGAGTTTCTGCCCAAGGATTATATTGATGCTGATGATGTCCTAAGAATATCCCCACAGTATTGACTTGTTGAACAGTGTCATCCTCATATAGTATTGGACAAGCATCACTGATATGTCCTGACTTTGAGCAAATTCCACACTCTTTTGTAACTTGCATAATCCCTGTAGCCATTTGACAAACCAAAGCAGTTAATTCAGAAATATGTAGTTCAATATTACTTGTACTTACCCCATTTGCCCTTTGATGTGTGTGATCCATCCTAGTTCCATACTGCTGCGAGTTAGCTGCCATGTTTGCAATTAAATTCCTTGCAGCTTCTGGAGACTTGTCTATCAGTGCTTTTCCACTTGCTTCATCAATCATACTTCTATCCATTGGTAGCAACCCCTCATAGAAGTACTGAATCAAGTGATAGTCATCAATTCCGTGAGGTGGACAGCTGGAACACAACTTCTTGAACCTTTCCCAATACTCATAGAGATTCTCTCCATTGAATTGACTGATCCCACATATCTCCTTTCGTAAGTTAGCGACTCTCGAAGCAGGAAAGTACTTCTCCAAGAATAACCTTTGCATATCAGTCCATGATCGTATCGATCCTAAAGGAAGATAGTATAACCAGTCTTTAGCCAAATCTGCTAATGAGAACGAAAAAAGTCTAAGTTGGATCTGCTCCTCTGGCACTCCTTGTGATTTCATTGTGGAACACACCACATGAAACTCCTTAAGATTCTTGTATGGATTTTCACCTGGAAGACCACAAAAAATAGGCAACAGACAAATTAGTCCATAGTTAAGTTCAAAATCAACATCTAAAGTAGGATATTCAATACACAACGATGGTTTATCAAGGTTAGGAGTAGCCAGTTCTTTTAAAGTCCAGTTGTTTCTTCGCACCTCCATCTTTTTCTTTTCAAGTGTTGGAACAAGAGCTTCTTCTGTATCTGTAAGTTTCTCTATCTCTTGATCAAAATTTAAGTCAATAGATTGAGAGGATTGAGTCATAAAAAAAATTACCTAAATAAAAAAAAAATGAAAACAATTTAATAAATAACACTCCCCGACGACGGCGCCAAAATTTTGCAGTTGTCGTTTACACTACTAAATTTACCTTACTCAGGTGCAACTAACTCAAGAATTAGTATAACAATAAGCAATTATCGATCCCACAAAGAGTGAATTGTTTATATCTATCCAAGTATTTCCAATGAATTGGGGGTTTTAGTTTGAGAAATATAATTAACTAAAGTGAATTATAAAATATCAATGAGCGAAAGTATTCAATTCTTCAGTTCAGTATTCCCTTTTCACAATTATGATTTAACCCCTTTTCACAATTATGATTTAACCAAGTGTTTATACTATTTATCTTCCGATGAGATTAATACTAGATAACCGCGATCGAAAATTACCCGAAATTCTCCTTAATTGTAGATCTAATGTGACGATCGCCAACAAGAGATTCTAACTAACATACAACCCAGAACTATCAGCCTAGATTTAATATGATAGAAGCATGAAGAATGAGAATTAGATTATTCCAAGCAATAATTACACAATCAGGAACTATTTAACTTGTCTTCTGAAAATCTTAACAATATTTCAAAGCTTGACCACAATAAAATACTATTAATTGCTACGTAGATTAGACATACATCATTTGCTTAATATATGACTTAATCTAGCATACATGAAAGTTTATGTAAATAGACAGAATAAACCTTATGAAAGAATAGATAATATATTGATCAAACCAGTAATTAATAGCAAGGTTCACCTCCTTCAAAATTGAATTGGAAGAATTAGCTCATCTCTTCAAGTAATCCTAGATCTAAAATAATAGATGAAAGATGGAAGTGAAGAGAGAAGATGAGAATACAAGAGAATGAATTCCCCCAATATGCTACATCAATCACTATTTATAACATTATAATAGCAACCCTAATCTTCATATGTCCTTGCACTAAAATTCGACTCGCAAAAGGAAAAGAAAATATCAGCTGCGCGCACCTCGCGCCCCAAAGGCGCGCCTCGCGCCCCAAAGGCGCGCTCTGCAACCTATATGCAGAATGTCTTCCAATTTCGTGGCTGCCCCTCATTCTCCTCTTCATGTGGCTTCTTATTTCGTGTGGCTAGGATTAGTATAGTTTTAATTGCATTCCTTTTCTATTTGCTTGACAAAAACATAGCCTACTAGGACCAATATATGCTCTCCTTTTGCAAGCATGTGCGTGGCTCCCATATGATGAGTTTCCTTTTCCAATTAGTAATATGTCTAAAGCCTTCTCCAATTAGAATTATCCAATCCGTGTGGTGCTTGAATTTGCATTTATCAAAGCTTGCATACACGTGAGTTTTCTTAGAATAACAATTCTTTAGTAAGTTGTCTAGGACAAGTCCCCCAAACCGTGACCTGCTATGATTAGAATAGGAATGTATGATGATGCCCACGTGAGCCCACATGTAAACAATCCCTTTATTGCTTGGATTCTACTTTGCCTTCTTTAAATTGTAATCTAATCTGTAAGCTACTTGACATTGAGGTGCTTGGACTTTGAATGGGCTTCCTTTGCTACTCTAATTCGTGGCCCACATGGAATTAGCAAGCATGATATGAATTGGACATGTAATAACAAGTTGCTAGACTCCTTATGAATGCCAAGCTGGTGAACGTGTGGCCCATGAACATTCTATTTTCAAATTGGGTTTAAAAGCCCACAAACTTATTCTTTTTCATCATTTCAGCCCTTTACGCCTTAATTCACCTGAAATAATAAACACACCAATTAAGCTCATATCCACATGAAACATGTAATAAAACTAAATATAAAGGAAAAATAATCATCGAATATTATGTACTTATCAAAATACTGACAACCTTAGTATATGTTCATGGTTATTTCAAACCACTCAATATCTATTATTTAATTATTCGAATATTCAGTTCTCGAGATTTAATTCATGTTCTTTCACAATAATTTATCTTATTGAACATTGAAAGCTAAATTATTTTCTAATCATGATATATCTCCTTTGTATTTAAACTTGCTAAGCAAATTAGTTGTTTGCCCTTGCTATATCATGACATTTGTTTCAGCTAAGCCAGAGTCGTCCAAGAAGGACAAGGGCAAGGGAAAAGTTCAGGAATAGTTAATATAAATGACTAAATATTACGTTACATTATGTTAATGATTTTGTAAACCTTTTGTGTTACTATATGTAACTAAGTAAGGTATATTTTAGTTAAGGTATTAGATCTTGGAATATTGTTGTAAGACTTTATTGTAATGAACAATATATGTTTATCATTCCGCAATAGTTATAGAATGCTTATGATGGTGAAGAAACGTGAGCATCGAACTCGAGGTTATGGAACCCGGATTTGGGGGCGTCACAACATCCATGTTTTCATGCTGACGCTGAAGCTTGTTATTCATGGATGCGAGCATGATGCATTAAGCCACAGATGCATCATCTTGCCATATCTTTATAGTGGCAATCTCTTCCTCTGAGGTTGTGTCTACAACAATTATAGGGATATGCGAATTTAGGACATAAGAAATCTTTTCAGCAGTGAGAACTATTCTCAGATTCCTTAACCAGTCCGTATAATTCGGTCTGGTCAGTTTGTTAGCATCAAGTATGCTACGTAGTGAAATTAGTGATTTTGACATTTTTAAATTTTTGCATGTAAAAAGATAACATTTTAGCAAACATTCATTTAATTAATTAATATACCAAAATAAATTAGATCTTATTTTAAATTGGTATCTTCCACTATTTTCTTCAAACTATATTACCCTCACTTATATAGTTCGGCAAAATCTAATTAAATATTTGGTAGTGAGAATAAGGATCTCATTTCAAATGTATATAACTTTGTGGAAAACAGAACAGACCATATATAAATAAATAGGTAGACAACTCTTTGTCAATTACATCAACATGTAACTCCTTTTATTTTGCCTCTTAGATTATTTTGATTAAGTGGTAGCATATCCGAATCAAAATTATCTGAGTTAAGTCTAACCTAGCACTTCCATATATTCAAAAAAGAAAAATATTGTCCTTGTGAAAAACACAACAAAACAATATTGTTCAATTTTCTTTATAAGCATCAAATGTGATAAATTAACATCTTAAATACTTAATACTTGCCTTGTGAAAAATACAACAAACTTATATTAAACATTTAATGCTCTATTAATTTTATCATCCTAGAAGGCGACGTTCGATATTCTAAATATCTTTTAACATTTTAGACTTAAAATAATTTTTTTAAGGGGTTTATTATTATTAGTCTCATCTTGTTTAGCGCATGCATATATATATATATATATATATATATATATATATAATACTAGCATGCACATATAGAATACTATATTCTAACCGGATTGATTATGGACTTTTATTCTAATTTTGTTCACTAGAGGCATCAAGTGAATCAAAAGGTCAAACGTAGGAGTGCAATAATTAAATTTAAACATAACTATTACTTTTAAACTCGGGCTTCATAAAAACGGGTCTTCAAGCACTCCTTGCTCCTTGTTCTCCAATTCTTCAAGATAATTCTAACTAGTCCTAATACATAAACTATTTAATTTAAATAGAAACATTGATCACCAGTCAAGGGGAAGTACATAGGAGGGAGAAATATTTTATATCAAAAAATATTATAGAAGACGAGGTACGCAGACCCCTATTTAATAAAACCATTCATTTAAGCATTCAACTAAGATAAAATCCAATCACATTGGTCAATAGTCCATAATCAACTCTATTTATTTTCATACATATCACCATATGCATCAATAAATAAAACATTTAATATATAAATTGATATCGATTTAATGGGCAATCCTAGTTAGTTTTGAAAACTAATTTCAACTTTAATTAGTTATCATGGAATCCGATTCCAACACTAATTAGTTAGCATGAAATTCAATTCTAATTAAAATAAACATTTTTATTTTAATCCAATTCCAAATCTAATAAACTCTTTTATTAATATGGAATTACAGAAAAATATTTATTTTAATTTTTAATTAAAATAAACCTTTTATCTTAATTTAAAAAACCAAATAAAATTATTTTTATTTTCTGGTGGGGTGGCGCTGCTAGTGAACTAGCATCCGGCGCTGTCGCGCCACGTCACCAGTTTTTCAGAAAACTAGACACGGCGCTTAACGCCCTGATTATACTGTAATCAGGCGCTGCCGCGCCGGATCACCTTTTCAGAATCCGAACCAGCACTGCAGCGCCAGAAATTACATTGTAATCCGACGCCGCGGCGCCAGTTAGCAGAATCAGTTTTTTCAGTTCGCGAATTATACATTTTTTCTCCAAAAACGTGATTACTATCTAACTATTATGCCCAATTAAATTTTTTAAAACACATATCAGTATATATATCAAATCGAAACATTTAATAACTCGCATAAAGGTTTGACTCTGATACCACTGTAATGTTTGTAAGAATTCATGGCGCAATCAAATTGCAAAAAGTAGCGGAAGCATGACAAACTCAGAGTTTAAAATTTTCTACAAACCAATTATCCGGATCATCCTTTATGCAAATTATTAATTTAAAACGATAAATAAAAAGTTATAGAATTATACCCTTATAAAACTAAGCTTCCACAGGTACAAGTTCAACTCCTTGTTCTTTCGCGATCTCCTTGAATCTCCGGGATTGATTCATTCCTTTGATCAACGTTAGCCACCCAAATTTTGACCTCTAGAGGTTATCCACCAAAGAAGAGAAATTGTTCAAGAAGGAAGATGGTTGGATAAACCCTAGTTTTTCTATTCTCTATAGAAAATGAGTACTCTCTCCAATAATTAGAATTGTCTCAACTGATGTCTAACATATGATTCCTCTTATATAAATATAAGTCAACCCTTTTAATCTAATTAGAAATAGGATTTATTTAATTAATTAAACTTCTTTAATTATTTAGGCTTCCCAACACTTTGGAATAATTAATTAAACTCTTTTAATTAATTTTTTTCCTAATCTTATTAGGAATAAACGAGCGTACTAATAGTAAATTAATTCATAAACTCCTTTAGAAATTAAAATAATAATAATTGTAATAATATTAATAAGACTCCTCTTATTAATTTTTATTTAATATTTCCAAAATATTAAATAATAAATATTAAGCTATTTAATTTATTCTATCACCATAGATTAAATTAATTACACTTAACGTCTTATTACGATTATGCCATTACATTCCTAAATAATTATTCTTCCTTTTGTGGTGCGACCCTTTAGGTCTTCCATATTAAACCGGTTGTGAATAAATCAATTAGAATAATGACTAAATCTCCTTTTAATGGAAAAGAAAAAAGAGTTACAGAGTTGTTAGCGTTAGTTCACACAAACGTTTGTGGACCTATGACAACAGATGCACGAGGAGAGTATTCTTATTTTATTACTTTCACTGATGATTACTCAAGATTTGGATATGTGTATTTAATGAAATACAAATCTGAATCATTTGATAAGTTCAAAGAGTTCAGAAGTGAAGTAGAGAAACAAACGGACAAGAGTATTAAGATTCTTTGATGAGATCGAGGTGGAGAATACTTAAGCGGTAAGTTTCTCGATTGTCTCAAAGATAATGGTATAATCTCACAATTGACTCCTCCAGGTACACCACAGTTAAATGGAGTATTTAAAAGGAGAAATCGAACATTGTTAGATATGGTTCGTTCTATGATGAGTTTTACCGATCTTCCAGTATCATTCTGGGGTTATGCCCTAGAAGCGGTTACATATCTACTAAATAAGGTCCCCTCGAAATCCATCCCCAAGACTCCATATGAGATGTGGACAGGGAGGAAATCTGGTCTTAAACATGTTAAGATTTGGGGATGTCCAGCTTATGTGAAAAAATTTCAAAATGATAAGCTTGGGATAAGATTTGATAAGTGCACGTTTGTGGAATATCCTAAAGATAGTTTGGGATACTATTTCTACAATCCTACTGAGCAAAAGGTGTTTGTTGCAAAACACGCTGCCTTCTTGGAAAATGAATTTATCCTTGAAAGGGCTAGTGGGAGGAAAATAGATTTTAAAAAAATTCAAAAACCACAAACCACTACATATCAAGTGGATAAATCTGTCCAAGTAGAGATACCTTTTGTACAACACCCTATTCGTAAATCTGAAAGAGTACCAAAGATACCTGATAGGTATGGATTCATCACAAAGGACAAAGGATGACGATGAGATACACGTCATGAATGATGATGATCCATTGAATTACGAACAGGTTATGAGTAATTAAGACTCAGAGAACTGGTAGAAGACAATAAAATCTAAAATAGATCTTTGAAGCAATGCACAAGACTATTTGGATTTTACTTGCGATTGCAGTTTATTATTACTAGATTTTTAAAAAATGGACATGGAGACGCCCTTCCTCAAATATACATTATTATAGGAGAATGTATGTATGATACAGCCAGATGGATTTGTTTTAATGGTTGAAGAAAATCATGTATATGAGCTACAACAATCCATTTATGGATTGAAGCAAGCTTATCGTAGTTGGAACATTCGTTTTGATGAAACAATCAAATAGTTTGATTTTATCAAAAATGAGGATGAACCATATGTGTACAAAAAGGTGAGTGAGAGCGTTGTTTCATTCCTTGTAATATATGTTGATGATATATTACAGATAGGGAATAACATTCCTATGCTACAATCGATCAAAATAAAGTTGTCTAAACATTCCCCCATGAATAATTTGGGTAGAACATCCTACATTGGGGATATAAATCTGTATAGATAGATTTAAAAGGATGTTCGACTTAACCCAAGGAACGTATATTCATTAGATGCTAAAGGCGTTTAACATGGAAAACTCCAAAAGGTGTCTCATGATGATGAGTAATGGAATGTATCTCTGTATAATTGTCCTCAATAAAAGAGAGATCGCATGAGTTATTATCATATATGCAATAAAATATAAGAGACTTGATGTTGATCAGTCATATTCTGGAGAATATCACTGTAAGACAGTGATAAACATCTTTAAGTACTTAACTGACACTAAGATATCATCATGACACATGATGGGTCTGAATTAAACTAGAGGACTAAACAAACTTAAGTTTTAGACTGACCAAGAAGACAGCAAATCCATTTTAGGGTAAGTCGTTACCTTGAAAGGTGGTGCAGTGAATTAGAAAGGTCCCAAATAGCAAAAGGTTGTTGTTTAGTGACAAAGACAAAGTATATAACTGTAAGTGAAGCTGCAAGTTGATGTTTCGGATGAAAAGTTTATTACAGAACTAGGAATAGTTCCTAAGTCTCATCTTGAATCAAAACATGTGTTGCGGCATATTGATAGAAGAAATTATTGAAAGAAGAGAAGTCACTGAAGAGATAAATGAACTTTCAAGACAACATTGTAGATCCATTTACTAAAGCTTTAACATAACAACAGTTTAATCGTCACTTAGAGAAGATGGGTATGAGATACCATGGCGATTGACTTTAGTGCAACTGGGAGATTGAAAGTAGTATTCATGCAAGCCAATCATGTATGATGATAAAGCATCTACTTTGGAGGCGGTCTTATTTATTTATTAATAAAAGTATTAACTTATTAAAGGCATTTAATTATCAACATGATGCTATTTTTATAATATGTAAATAACCCATAGTTTTAAGCAATGTTTTTAGAATCATGATGATGATCATGCTAATAAGATCAAAAATTTTAGAAAGCTTAAAACTAAAATATTTCCCAATCGTGGGATTACTAAAAAGGGGATTAGTAAATTCGGATAGATTGGTATATATGTTGTGATGAGTGTGGTTTATACCTACAAAATGGACACCGTTAAGGCTTAATTCTTTGTTAACTTTAAGTATTTTTAGTGTTCTTTTACTTATTTTTGTGTTTGTGTTGCAGGAAACAACTTCAGATGGTCAAAATGAGGAAAATTAGAAGATTGTTGGGTTTTTAATGCTTAGTTGGATTCATGGTCTTGGCTTGGAACTTGGGTTTTATTGTAGAGCTTCTTCGTAGCTTTCTGGAATATCTTGAATCATCCCAATCGGAGTTCAAATGAAAGAGTTATAACCTTTTTACCATGAGGAAGTTGAAACCTCAGAGTTTGGAATTTTTAATATACATAACAGTCACTTCGAGCCGATTTCAACATTGATCCAATTAGAATCTATCAATGCTCAAAGAGTGAAAGTTATAGATCTCGTCGATGGCTTCGATTTGACAGGTAGCAGGCCCCGTAACTCTTCCTGGATCAAAAGTTATGTTCATTTTACCAAAGGATGTCGCAGGCGCCGGATCAATACCCGTCGGGGCGGGTGTTTCAAGGCATAATGTCCGTCGGGGCGGGTAGGCGCGACTAGGAAAGAAAAGTGTCCTTGTTCGAATAGGATTTGGATGAAACTAAAGTCTGCAAGTTGGGCTGCGAATAGGAGACTATCTATGGGTCAGAGAGGATCATATATGAGAGTTAGATTCCATTAGATTAGTTTAGATTAGATTTCAATTAAATTAGATACAAACCCTAGTTGGGATTATATTGGAGATTGAATAAACTTGGAGACCATTGAAGATCAAGAGCAGGAGCAAGAAGGAGCATGAGAATTGCTGACAACATATTCTATTCTCTTCTCTACACTTATTTTTATCTTTTAATGTTTATTCAATTGTGGATCATGGATTTTGACTTAATCATGAGCTATACTTTATTTTGAGATTATAATGGATCTTGTTGCATATTAAACCTTGATATGCTTCCGTGTTAGTCTTATTTATTAATATTGGATTGTCTATTATGATTTATGTTAAATTGCTTAATTGCCTAGCTAACAATTACCGTAATAACCATATGAAATCGAGAGACGAATTATGGGTTTAGATTTGATCATAATAGAATGTGATTGTGTATTCTACATGGCGTTGAAATTTATGATTTGTGTTTAGGATAGAGATATATCTTTACACCACATCTAATCTGATAAGAACTTGTGCTTAAACTCTTTTTAATTGTAATTTACATAGAGATATAGTGGATTAGTTAATTAGGGTGTTCTATTTAATTCTATCATATGTGGATTTAAGTTGAAATGGGTATGGAACATCAAGAGATGATCATATTACCTTAGTGTTCTTGATTAACAATCCGAGATAATTAATTTGATTCAACGGGAAGTGTATTGATTTCAATGAAACAATAGGTGAAATTATAGTCTCAAGTCTTCATATTCTATTTTCATTCTAGGGGTAGTTAGAATTAGTTTAATTACATATTGTTAATTCATAATATTAATTCATTCATTTAAATAAGATTATGTTGGTTACGGGTTAGTACTTGGTGATCGTTATTAAATATTTTCTCGTGGGAACGATACTCTACTTTCACTTTAACTTATTACTTGTTGACCACGTATACTTTCGTGTTGTACGTATTAGATTTTATCCAACAAGTTTTTGGTGTCGTTGTCGGGGAATTAGTTTAATAATTGTTGCCAATATTAATTTCAATCAAATTAGTCTTAATTTAAACTTTATTTTTCTTTTTATTTAATTCTCTTCTTATTTTACTCTCTTTTCAGGTACCATGGCTGGATTCAATTATCAATGGCCATATTCGAGTATGACTCAGCCAAGGGACACAGGGTTTGATGGACTTAATGGAATTTCTACATTATCAGCACAGCTTGAGACAGTTTCGAGGAGGTTGGATGTTCTTGCAGCCCAACGTATTCGAAAGGTAGTAGTAGTTTGTAACTATTGTGCTGGCAACCATCAAAGTCATCAATGCACCATTAATTTTGGACCGGGACAGTGTGGTGGTGATTACCTCAACAACTATGCTTATCCCAATTATCATCAAGATTGGGGATATCACCCAGATTCTTCATGGAGTTATAAGTATGAAGACCAATATTACGCTCCACATCCAACATACACACTGGAATTCTCATGTCCGCCTCCATTGCCACAGGAAGAAAAGTCAAATATGGAGGAATTCATGTCAAAAATCATAGCAAACCAAGAGGAGAGGATGATTACTCAAAAGTTATTAAGCCAAAATATGAATAACCAGATGAAGCAACTCATCACTACCTCAACCAATGGTCCTCAATACATGGATTCCGAAACTCAAACAGATAATTCAAGGCTGGAGGAATTGTTGTCCAAGTTCAGAGCGTCGAATGAAGAGAGTATGATTAATCAAGAGAGATCAATTCAAAATCTTGAGAATCAGATAGAGCAAATGACCAAAGGCTTAAACAATCATCCTCCAAACACTTGGCTTTATGACATGGATGATGAAACTGATGGAGAACCCAAACCAAATCTGTAGCTGGATGAGCCACAAGATATCGAAAGAGAGGAGACAAGTGGGGATAAGGAAATTGAGGTCGACAAAAATCTAACTATGAATTCCAAAAAAGATGAACCGATTCTATTAGTTCCCCATGTGCCCTCTCCACCAAAATTCAAGGATCCGGTAAAATTTGCAAAGTCGTGCCCAATTGGTAGTCATGTCATCGGCGAAGCTCTTTATGACATAAGAGAAAGTGCAACTTCAAAGCCATGGTGGGACGAGAAAGTGAAGATATACGATGAGCCCATTGTGTTTGACAAGCTTCCATGTCCCAATGTGATCACATACACAATGGAGAAAACACCTAGTTGTTGGACGTTCATGAATGAGATCATACCTAATTCGAGCATGCTAGGTAACTTTGATGATATGGCCATCACTATTGGGAACCTCCCAAAGGATAATTTGCTACTGATGGATGGATGGTTCCTCAACTTCCGAAGAGGAATTGGATAGCGTTGACCAGACAAAGTCAGGCTGAAAGACTGTAAATCAAGCGCTAACTAGGAGGTAACCCAGTAATTTTTATATTTATTTGCTTTATAGATAGGGAATAAAGTTGTTATATTTGGCGGGTTCGACTAATGGCACTTATAAATTATAGAATGTCCATTTGTCAAATCCTCAAATTTTTAACTAATTAGTACTTTTATTTTGTTAATTTTTAGGAGTTATTTGCTTTATAAGTTCTCTCATGATCCAAAGTGCTACTCTAATCCATTTTGTACCTCATCATTGCAGGCATCAGGAGGTTCAAAGTGTAGATAACAAAGTATTCGCCTCATCAATCCATAACCTAATCGAATTCATATGCACAAATTTGCCATGCCGCTCCAGTCCCGAGCCTTAGTCTTCGCCGATTTATCCACCACTAAACTTCAAAGATGCGGAGGTCGAGCATTAAGCTTGACCATTCAAGGAAGTTCTCAGTTTTAATTCTTTCTATTTAAACAATGAGGATATTGTTCACTTTGAGTTTAGGGGTGGATCATATTGCATTGCATAATTGTTTAGTCCACATAAATTGCATTGGTTAGTTGTTATTGGATTATTGTAGGCATATTTCACTTAAAAATATTTTAAAAATCACAAAAATATTTTATTTTTTGCATTTAGTGTTTGCATATAGAATGTTGCATGAATCTAAGCAATGGATTGGTTTGAATTTAGCTCGACTTATGATAAGATTGGTATTGCATGATTAACTTAAACAATGTGATGATTAATGATGCGTTTGAATTTTCATCATAAGGAAAATTTGAGCCTATCTGAAACTTATGTAACTGGTTAGCACTTAATGTTTAACGGTTTTAATCAACTTGGTTCAAGGGTTTCATAAATTAGTTTTTAGAGAGAAATTCTTGGTTAAAAGTTAAGGAAAGTAGTGAACTGGCAGTAAAAGTTAAAATTAAGGCAAAAGCTTGAGTTTGGGGGAATCTATGAGGTATATATATGAAAAATGATGAAAAAGAAAAAAAATAGCAAAATACAAAAAAAACATGAATAAATACATTAAATAGTTTGGTTCTGTGGCCTTTGTTACTTGAACAAGTAAGCCCTAGGGGATGTCTATACACCTAGCGCCCTAAAACCATCTGGTTTGGGAGTCGTTGGTCGAAAGTTTGCTAAATGGGTAACATTAAAAAGCCTAAGAGAATCATACATTGCACAATCAGTTATACACACTGGATGGAGCGTAAAACGCACCCGTAGTGGAAGAATAATAATAGAAACAAACCTCAGTAAGGGACCCCTAAACTTAGTAGTTACGTAGTTTTAACTGGAATTATCGTGTCTGCAGAGATAATTGAATTGGAACTGAATTTTTCCTTCTACGAAGTTTGTTATGAGATTTTCTTGAACTATGGTTGGTTATAATGGTTAACGAGCACACACGCACAATATGGGTAATGACAGGTTTGGATTGACTGATTGGTTAAGTTATAGACTTTGACTTGATTGGATATACTGTTTGAGTATCATATTGGTATCTTTAAGGCACGTTGCTAGACATCATACTGATTTATTATTGGGTTTTTAGGCATATTAGGAAGTAGATCATGCATATGCATTCATATAGTTAGGTTATTTTATTTGTTTTAGTTCTTGTGTGTTTTTGCTTGAGAACAAGAAAAGTCTTAAGTTTGGGAGTATTTGATGAGTGGGTTTTATACCTACTAATTGGACACCGTTAAGGCTTAATTCTTTGTTAACTTTAAGTATTTTAGTGTTCTTTTACTTGTTTTTGTATTTGTGTTGTAGGAAACGGCTTCAAATGGTCAAAATGAGGAAAATGGGACGATTGTTGGGTTTTTAATATTAAGTTGGATTCATGGTCTTGGATTGGAACTTGAGTTTTATTGTAGAGCTTCTTCTTAGCTTTACGGAACATCTTGAATCATCTCAATCGGAGTTCAAATGAAAGAGTTATGACCTTTTTACCAAGCGAAAGTTGAAACCTCAGAGTTTGGAAGTTGCAATTTACATAAAAGTCACTTCGAGCCGATTTCAACCTTGATGCAGTCAGAATCTGTCAATGCTTAAAGAATAAAAGTTGTAGATCTCGTCGACGGTTTCGATTTGACAGGTAGCAGACCCCGTAACTCTTTATGGATCAAACGTTATGCTCATTTTACCAAAGGATGTCGCAGGCGCCAGATCCATACCAGTTGGGGCGGGTTTCATACGAACAAATCTCTGTCGGGGCGAACTTGTGGGCTGCCAGACAGCAAGAACACCCGTCGGGGAGGGTGTTTTAAGGCATAATGTCCTGTCGAAGCGGGTAGGCGTGGATTGGAAAGAAAAGTGTCCTTGTTCGAATAGGATTTGGACTGAAATAAAAGGCTGCAAGTTGGGCTGTGAATAGGAGGCTATTTAAGGGTCAGAGAGGATCATATATGAGAGTTAGATTCCATTAGATTAGTTTAGATTAGATTTTAATTAAATTAGATACAAACCCTAGTTGGGATGGGATTGGAGACTGAAGCAACTTGGAGACCATTGAAGATCAAGAGAAGGAGCAAGGAGCATGAGAATTGCTGACAACATATTCTATTCTCTTCTTACTCTTATTTTTATCTTTTAATGTTTATTCAATTGTGGATTATGGATTTTGACTTAATCATGAGCTAAGCTCTATTTTGAGATTATAATGGATCTTGTTGCATAGTTTACCTTGATATGCTTCCGTGTTAGTCTTATTCATTAATATTGGATTGTCTATTATGATTTGTGTTAAATTGCTTAATTGCCTAGCTAACAATTACCGTAATAACCCATATGAAATCTAGAGACGAATTATGGGTTTAGATTTAATCATAATAGAATGTGATTTTGTTTTCTGCATGGCGTTGGAATTCATAATTTGTGTTTAGAATAGAGATATACCTTTACACCACATGTAATCTGATAAGAACTTGTGCTTAAACTCTTTTTAATTGTAATTCACATAGAGATATAGTAGATTAGTTAATTAGGGTGTTCTATTTAATTCTATCAGATGTGGATTTAAGTTGATATGGGTATGGTACATCGAGAGATGGTCATATTTTACCTTAGTATTCTTGATTAACAATCCGAGATAATTAATTTGATTCAACGGGAAGTGTATTGATTTAAATGAAACAATAGGTGAAATTATAGTCTCAAGTGTTCATATGCTAATTTCATTCTAGGGGTAGTTAGAATTAGTTTAATTACATATTGTTAATTCATAATATTAATTCATTAGTTTAAATAAGATTATGTTTGTTACGGGTTAGTACCTGGTGGTAGTTATTAAATAATTTCTCATGGGAACGATTCTCTACTTTCAGTTTATTACTTGTTGACCACGTATACTTTCGTGTTGTACGTATTAGATTTTACTTAACATGTTGCTTGCTCATTGGATGAGGATAATTGATCTCATGATCATTTGTGTGGAGACACTAAAGCAAGTATGTAGGTGCTTATTGGAGAATAAGTTCATTGAACGTGACTCACTATGGAATACCTAATTGAGTTTTTTTTTTCTGTCAATAGGAATTCCTAATGTGATAGTTATACAAGTGATCCTTGGACTTGAGATTATCATAGTATCTTGTGTGTAATGAATTATACTTTGACTTATTCCTTAAGACCCTCAGGGTATATCAAAAGGTATGCTTGGGTATAATGAGTTACATATGGAGATAATGAATGATCAATAAAAAATCTACCACTTCTAGAAAAAGAAGAGATATGTCTTATGTGATTCGTTAAATGACAACCCAATAGTCCTAGGCCAAGGCAGAATGAAATTAGAAAAGAGTTTCTAATTTGCATTATTTGGAGTTGTGCATTTTCTAATCGAAATACATATAATAAAATAAAATAAGACTTGACAGTAATTCCATGTCTTATATTTAATTGGGACATTGTATGGTGGAAGGATTGAATTGTACGGTAACTATTTACTCATTAGTTCTTTTATGATTAATGTTGAAATCTATATTATCTAGAAAGTCGTTGATCACTAGGGAGGCTTATCCCTATTGTAGAAAAAATATTATTTATTTAAATAGATTATTAGTTTAATTTATTTATTTAAATAAGATTAGAATTGTTCTAATTGATTTATTCACAACCGGTTTAATATGGAGAACCTAAAGGGTCACACCATAAAAGGAAGAATAATTATTTAAGAATGTAATGACATAATCGTAATAATGCATTAAGTGTAATTAATTTAAGCTATGGTGATAGAATAAATTAAATAGCTTAATGTTTATTATTTAATATTTTAGAAATATTAAATATTAAATAATAAGAGGAGTCTTATTAATATTATTACAATTATTATTATTTTAATTTTTAAAGGAGTTTAGGAATTAATTTAATATTAGTACTCTCATTTATTCCTAATAAGATTACGAGGCAAATTAATTAAATGAATTTAATTAATTATTCCCAATGTGGTGGGAAGCCTAAATTAATTAAAGGAGTTTAATTAATTAAATGAAATCCCATGTCTAATAGGATTAAAAGGGTTGACCAATATCTATATAAGAGGAGTCTTATAATAGATTTCAGTTGATGCAATTCTAATTGTTGGAGAGTACTCCTTTTCTATAGAGGATAGAAAACTAGGGTTTAGCTAACCACCCTCCTTCTTGAATAATTCCTTTTCCTTGGTGGATCACCTCTAGAGGTCAAATACTTGGGCGGCTAACGTTGATCAAAGGAAGGAATCTAACCCAAAAATTTAAGAAGATCACGAAGAACAAGGAGTTGAACTCGTACCTGTGGAAGCTTCGTTCTACAAGGGTATAATTCCATAACTTCTTATTTATCGTTTTAAATTAATAATTTGCATAAAGGATGATCCGGGTAATAATTTTGTAGAAATTTTTTAAACTCTGATATACCATGCTTCCGCTAAATTTTGCAATTTGATTGCGTCACGAGTTCGTACAAACCCAACAGGGGGTACCAAGACAAGGACTTCGATCAACTGCTTCTTGATGAAATGGAAGGCTTTTGTTCCACTTCATGGATGAATTTTTACTTAACAACTTAAAAATGGGCTCACATGTTGTCGTGAGTTGAGAGATGAACCTGCTTATAAAATTGATTCTCCTTAGAAATCCCCGTATTTCCTTTTCTGTTTGGGGCATAGGGCATTTCGTTGATTGCTTTAATTTTGGTAGGATCCAGTTCAATGCCTCTGTTGCTCACTAGAAATCCCAACAACTTGCCTGATTTGACACCGAAGGCACATTTGACCGGATTCAGATTTAAGTCATACTTGCGCAATCGGTTGAAAAACTTTTCGAGATGGTTTATGTAGCCATCTTCCTTCCGGGATTTGACGATGATATAATCCACATATACCTCTATTTCTTTGTGCATCATGTCATGAAAAAGGGCCATCATGGCTCGCTGATAAGTGGCACCGACATTGATAAGGTTGAAAGATAAACGTCTATAACAAAAGGTTCCTCAGGGATTAATGAAGGCTGTTTTCTCACTGTTCTCTTCAGCAACCATGATATGATGATATCCGGCGAAACAATCAACAAAAGAATACATGCCATACTTTGACGTGTTGCTTATTAGTATGTGGATAAAAGGTACTGGGAAGTTGTCTTTGAGACAAGCTTTGTTCAAATCCTAGTAATCCATGCATACTCGTACCTTCCCTCCGGGATTAGGCATAAGAACTATATTGGATAGCCACTCAGGGTAGGTTGACACCATGATGATGCCATATTTGAATTGCTTGACATTTTCTTCTATGACTTTCAGACTCCACTCAAGTTTCAACCACCTGAGCTTCTGCTTGACTGGCTTGAATCCCTCTTTAATGGGCAGTCGATGAATGACAATGTCAGTAGACAAACCAATCATGTCCTCATGTGACCATACAAACACATCCTGGAACTAATTTAGGAGGCTAATCAGGTCTTTTCTTTGGTTTGGGGTAAGGTCCATGCCTATCTGGATTTTTTATGGTTTTCTAAGGTTTCAATATTGACAGTGATAGTTTGATCGAGGTTTAGTTTATGTTTATCTTCAACCCATTCTTTGATCTCCTCGGGCACCTCATAGTCATCTATCTCCTCTTGATCAATCCCCATCAAGTCAAAGTCTAGTTTTACATCAAAGTTTTAGTCACCGTGAAAATTTGGCATCTCATCAGCAAGGCCAAACAAATCCAACTCTAAAGTCCAGAAAAAAAAATGCTTTCACTTAATATATGAAACTTTTTGATCATACAAAGCATTAGCAAAATCATGACAAAATATAATTGCTAGCGCTGGGCAACAAAATAAGCAGGAAATACAACCACACTTCAGGGCAGATGGACTTTTTGCCCTTTTACCCTTTTCGATTGATGCATGGAGTGCTGCTCCAATTGTTTAGAATCAAATCCTCATTGACGGGGAGGATGAATGGGTTATTGTTGTCCATCTCCTCTTTGATGATGACTAAGGCAACATTTTTGTCAAGGTCAGCATTCCCCTTTGGGACACACCCTTTAACTCTGTCCATGCAAGGGATTGTGAGTTGATCTTCTGCAGAATCATCATCTGGGATATCATTGTTCATTCCCTCAGTATACACCAGAAAATACATCCTTGCAAATGGGTCTTGTCCTCCCTGTAGGAACTTTTCTTTCCCTACTTTGCTTTCCTTATCAGGTTTCAGAACTTCTTTTCCAATGATCGGATTAGTCTTAGGAATCAGCATACTAGCGACAACAACAAGAATTTTCCTCATAAGCTTCACAAATCCTGCATCAGTGAGGTTTGGTAGCAGAATGGTAGAGGAAGGAACCGGTAGATGCTTATGCAGATTCCTGTTGTTTGATCCTGAGGAATAACCTAATCCAGCCGTCCCTGTATGACTAGGGATTTGAACTGGACTTCTGATTCCTTGCCAAGTCTTTCCTAACCCTTTTCCAGGGTAGAAACCCAAGGATATCATTTCTTGACCAATCGTCATTACTTCGGTGGAGACTCTTGGCTTTAAGGATGGTGCCCCAATATGTAGGTATTGAGTGTTGCTCACTTCAATAGCTTGAAAACTAACAGGCTCAATTACTTCATCAAGATTAAGCATAGGCATATCACTTTGTATATGGATAGGATATTCTGGTTCGACATTGACAGTTACTAGATTGCCATTAATGATGTACTTGACTTATTGATGAAGGGTGGATGGAACTGCTCCATCCATATGAATCCACGGTCTTCCAAATAGTAAATTATACACTGTGGTAATGTTTAGTACTTGGAAGGATACATAGAAAGTATGGGGACCAATCTCTAATGGAAGCTCGATTTCTCCTACAGCCACTTGCCGAGATCCATCAAAGGCTCTTATGACTACATGACTAGTCCGGATTCGATTTGGATTGATCTTCATTCTTTCCAATGTGTCATAGGGACAGTTGTTCAGGGATGATCCTCCATCTATCAATACACCTCCGACCACATATCATGAGGACATCACTTCTATGTGCAATGACTTGCAATAATCAATCCCTTCCACTAGTATGTCATCATCAGTGAAAGATATCACATTACTGTTGAAAATTTGCTCTATCACATGACAAAATTTCTCAGCATCTACCGTCTTTGGCATATGTGCTTCTTCCAGTACTTTCACTGGAATCTTGCGATGATCTACAAAAGATAAGACCAAATCCAACATGGATACCTGTCGGGGTGCCTCTTTTAATCTTTGCACCACTTTGACTTCATTATGCCCCATCTTGCTGAGGAATTCTTCAATATTCTCCTCAGACACTATTCCCTTGGCTTTAATGACTGAGTTGATTACTCGCTGAGGCAGGTACAGCGGGTTTTTGGTTGATATAATAGAAATGTGATTTGATGTTGATCCTTCATCTTTCCCATTGTTCCCTGGGACTCTCTTCAGGCTGACTATATTATATTGTTGTCTGAATGGCAATATTAGAGGTTCGAGTACAACTACTTTCACATGATTCTTTCCTTCTTGGGCCCCTTTTCCCTGAAGTATCAGGGGCGTTATGGCTAGATCTTTCTCACAGGAAATAACGGCCACTACTTCTTTTAAATTCCATGCCATGGGAGGAAAGATTGATCCCTCAGTAGGATAACCATAATCTTGGTCTACTTTTCAGCAGCTCAACGCTTTCAATCATATTTTAAATTAAGTGACGAAGTCCCCAACAATCTTCTGTATCATGACCAGGCGTGTTGGAATGATATTGACAGATCCTATCGGGATTGAACTTCCTAGATCGAGGGTCCACTAGGGGTAACAATTTTGTGACTTTCCCCTCGTTGATCAACATTTGGAGAAATTCTTCCATAGGCTGATTCAAATGAGTAAAATTCCTTTTGAAAGTGAACTCCCTGTTAGCTCGAAACTTTTCTTCCCTAGCAACTTGTCTTCCCAGAGTTCATGCTCATGAAATCGGTAATGATCCTTCATAGCAACAGGACTAATCTCAGGCGTATGAAGATTTGCTTCTCACTGATTGATCTTATTTATCAATTGCGGTGTTATCTGATGTGGTTAAACTACCAACTCTGCTAGTTGACCAACTTGTTCCTTGATAGATTTGATTTCTTGTTCTATCAGAAATTGCCTTTCTGAACATTCCCAATTGTCCGGCGTATCCTTGTTCACTAGGGAGGACTCCCCTGTTAGGTTTGTAAGAAATCAAAGCGCAATCAAACTTCAAAAAGTAGCAAAAATATTGTAAAATCAGAGTTTAAAATTTTCTATAAACCAATTACCCGGATCATCCTTTATGCAAATTATTAATTTAAAACGATAAATAAGAATTTATGGGATCATACCCTTGTAGAACTAAGCTTCCACAGGTACGAGTTCAACTCCTTGTTCTTTGCGATCTCCTTGAATCTCCGGAATTGATTCCTTCCTTTGATCAACGTTAGCCACCCAAGTGATTGGCCTCTAGAGGTGATCCACCAAGGAAGAGAAATTGTTCAAGAATGAAGATGGTTGGCTAAACCCTAGTTTTTCTATTCTCTATTGAAAAGGAGTACTCTCTCCAACAATTAGAATTTCATCAACTGATATCTAATATATGATTCCTCTTATATAGATATTTAGTTAACCCTTTTAATCCAATTAGAAATATGTGTTTTTAATTAATTAAACTCTTTTAATTAATTAGGCTTCCCAACACAATGAGAATAATTAATTAAACTCTTTTAATTAATTTGCCTTCTAATCTTATTAAGAATAAATGAGAGTACTAATATTAAATTAATTCCTAAACTCCTTTAGAAATTAAAATAATAATAATTGTACTAATAATATTAATAAGACTCCTCTAATTAATTTTTATTTAATATTTTTAAAATATTAAATAATAAACATTAAGCTATTTAATTTATTCTGTCACCATAGATTAAATTAATTACACTTAGCATATTATTACGATTATGTCATTACATTCTTAAATAATTATTCTTCCTTTTATAGTGTGACCCTTTAGGTTCTCCATATTAAACCAGTTGTGAATAAATCAATTAGAACAATTCTAATCTTATTTAAATAAATAAATTAAAATAATAATCTATTTAAATAAATAATATTTTTTCTACAATAGGGATAAGCCTCCCTAGTGATCAACGACTTTCTAGTTAATATAGATTTCAACATTAATTATAAAAGAACCTATGAGTAAATAGTTACCGTACAATTCAATCCTTCCACCATACAATGTCCCAATTAAATATAAGACATGAAATTACTGTCAAGTCTTATTTTATTTAATTATATGTATTTCGATCAGAAAATGCACAACTCCAAATATTACAAATTAGAAAGTCTTTTCTAATTTCATTCCACCTTGGCCAAGGACTCTTGGATTGTCATTTATCGAATCACATAGGACATATCTCTTTTTTTAGTAGAAGCGGTAAATTCTTTATTGATCATTCATTATCTCTATATATAACTTATTAAACCCAAGCATACCATTTGATATACCCAAGGATCTTAAAGAATAAGTCAAACTATAATTCATTATACACAAGATACTATGATGATCTCAAGTTTGAGGATCACTTGTACTACTATCACATTAGGAATTCCTATTGACATGCGTGTAAAACTCCATTAGGTATTCCTTAGCGAGTCACGTTTAATGTACTTATTCTCCAATAAGCACCTACATGCTTGCTTTAGTGTGTCCACACAAATGATCATGAGATCAATCATCCTCATTCAATAAGCAAGCAACATACGTACCAATCTATCCTGATTTACTAATTCCTTTTTTAGAAATCCATCGATTGGGGACTATTTTAATTTTAAGCTATCTAAGAATTTAAATCTCATTAGCATGATCAACATCATGATTCTAAAAGCATTGCTTAAAACTATGAGTTATTTACATATTATAAAAATAACATCA
The DNA here is from genome assembly GCA_020205555.1 of Panax stipuleanatus. Lineage (NCBI taxonomy): Eukaryota > Viridiplantae > Streptophyta > Magnoliopsida > Apiales > Araliaceae > Panax > Panax stipuleanatus. The sequence continues at coordinate 64,443,352 of CM035119.1, read as the reverse complement.
TGTAGATAATTAAATGCCTTTAATAAATGAATACTTTTATTAATAAATAAATAAGATCGTTTACAAAGTATATGTTTTATCATCATACATGATTGGCTTGTATGCATATAACTTTCAATCTCCCTCTTGCACTAAAGCCAATCGCCATGATATCTCATACCCATCTTCTCTAAGTGACAATCAAACTGTTGTTGTGTTAAAGCTTTAGTAAATGGATCTGCAATGTTGTCTTAAGAGTCTACACTCTCCAAAGCTCTTTTAATGATCTCCCTGATCAAGTGAAATCGCCGCAACACATTTGGATTTCTGATGAGACCTGGGTTTCTTAGCCTATGTAATAGCTTCGGTGTTGTCACATTACAAGGGGACTGCTCCTCCAATGCTAGGAACCACTCCAAGTTCGATTATGAACTTTTTAATCCAAACAGCCTCCTTTGCAGCTTCACTTGTAACTATATACTCTGCCTATATCACTGAATCGGCAAATGTTTGCTGTTTGGAACTCTTCCAATTCACTGCGTTTCCGTTTAAGGTAAACACATTCTGCGAAATGGATTTACTGTCATCTTGGTCCGTTTGAAAACTTGAGTCTGTGAAGCCCTTGATTTTTAATTCTAAACCATCGTAGATAAGAAATACATTCTTAGTCCTTCGTAAGTACTTTAGGATATTTTTTATTGCCTTCCAGTGTTCTTCTCCTTGATTCGGTTGATATCTGCTTGTTACACTAAGTGCATGAGCGACATCTGGTCTAGAACATATCATACCGTACATGATAGATCCAATTTCTGAAGCATAAGGAATGTTACTCATATGTTCTCTCTCCTCAGGTGTCTTTGGGCCCTATTTCTTAGAGAGATGTATTCCATGGCTCATCGGCATGAGACCTCTTTTGGAATCTTCCATGCTAAACCTCTTTAGCATCGAGTCAATGTACGTTCCTTGGGATAAGCCAAGCATCCTTTTAGATATATCTCTATAGATCTTTATCCCCAAAATATAGGAAGATTCTCCCAAGTCCTTCATGGAGAAGTGTTTAGATAACCAAATTTTAATCGATTGTAGCATAGGAATATCATTCCCTACCATTAATATATCGTCAACAAATAATACTAGGAATGAAACAGCTCTCCCACTAACCTTCTTGTACACATATGGTTCATCCTCATTTTTGATAAAATCAAACTCTTTGATTATCTCAGCAAAGCAGATATTACACCTACGAGAAACTTGCTTCAATCCACAAATGGATCTTTGCAGCTTACAAACTTGATCTGTTCCAACCGTTGAAACAAAACCTTATGGTTGTGTCATATACACATCCTCTTCAAGTTTCTCATTAAGGAAGGCTGTTTTCACATCCATCTGCCAGATCTCATAGTCGTAATGAGTTTCAATCGCAAGCAAAATTCGAATGGACTTGAGCATAGCTACTAGTGAGAAGGTTTCATCATAGTCAACTCCTTGTCTTTGTGTGAAACCTTTTGCAACCAGTCGGGCCTTATAGGTCTCTACCTTGTTTTCCGCTCCTATCTTTCTTTTAAAAACCCATTTGCACCCAAAAGGCTTAATGCCCTCAGGTGATGAAACCAAAGTCCATACTTGGTTCTCATCCATGGAGTCCATCTCGGATTTCATGGCTTCTAGCCATTTCCCTGAGTCTTTATTACTCATAGCCTGTTCGTAATTCAATGGATCATCATCATTCATGATGCGTACCTCATCGTTATCCTTTATGACGAAACCATACTTTTCATGTATCTTCGGTACTCTTCCAGATTTACGAATAGGGTGTCGTACAGTAGGTTCATCCAATTGGTCAGGTACCTGACTTTGATCCGTAGTAATTTGTGGTTCTTAAACTTCTTCAAGATATATTTTACTCCCACTGACCCCTTCATTGATAAACTCATTTTCCTAGAAGGCAGCATGTTTCGTAACAAACACCTTTTGATCAGTTGGATGATAGAAATAGTACCCTTGTGTTTTTTTAGGGTATCCCACAAATCTACACTTGTCGGATTTAGTCTATAGCTTATCATTTTTAAACTTTTTGACATAAGCTGGACAACCTCAAGTCTTAACATGCTTAAGATTTGGTTTTCTCCCTTTCCACATCTCATATTGGGTCTTTGGGATGGATTTGGTAGGCACCTTGTTAAGTAGGTATGCAGCCGTTTCTAAGGCATGGCCCCAGAATGATACTAGAAGATCGGTAAAACTCATCATGGAACGAACTATGTCCAATTATGTTTAATTTCTCCTTTCAGATACTCTATTTAACTGTGGTTTTCCTGATGGAGTCCATTGCGAGATTATACCATTATCTTTGAGACAAATGAGAAACTCACCGCTTAAATATTCGCCACCTCGATCAGATCGAAGAATCTTAATACTTTTGTCAGTTTGTTTCTCTACTTCACTTCTGAACTCTTTGAACTTTTCAAATGATTCAGATTTGTATTTCATTAAATACACGTATTCGAATCTTGAGTGATCATCAGTGAAAGTAATAAAATAAGAATACCATCCCCGTGCATTCGTTGTCATAGGTCTGTAAACTTCTATGTGAACCAATGCTAACAACTTTGTAACTCTTTCTCCTTTTCCACTAAAAGGAGATTTAGTCATTTTACCCATGAGACAAGATTCACAAGTTGGATATGATTCATAATCAGATAACTCTAAGAGCCCATCCTTATACAACTTGGATAATCTTGTTTCATTGATATGACCGAGTCTACAGTGCCACATTTAGGTATAATTAACATCATCTCTTTTCTTTTTCTTAGTTTGTTCAATTTAAAATATATTTTCAATTTAAAATATATTTTCATGCAAGTCAAGTATGTAAAGTCCATTTCACAAATTACCAACACCATATAAAATATTGTTAATATAAATAGAACAATTATTGTTCTTTATTATAATGTCATATCCATCTATATATAATACAAAAATAGAAATAATGTTGTCGACGTTGGAAAATTTAAGAAATATCACGGGTCAATTTATAACCCAGTTTTCCTCAAATCGATCTTCCTAAGTTATCTCTACCGTTATTCTTTTTATTGCCAAAAAGGTTTTGAAGGATTCTTTAAGAAAAAGGCCAATATGTGTATATGTCGACTATTTGATTTTATTTAAACAGAGTCGCCAGTTGGTAGTTTTGAAATTGGTTGTACCAACTCAACCGAATTTGATTTGAAAGAGGCCCAATTTTGGACACTGTCAAAACTTGATCTTTGAAATCAGAGTTTTAAGTTCGGGGGCTTAGTTAAGTGTGGGGAATGTGTTAAGCACCCCACGACTCCCTTGTAAATACGGTACCGCAATCTTTACAATATTTTCCTTAAAACTAGAATGTGTGAGTGAATGCTGTTTAAAAATTGGGCCTTTTAATTGATTGAAAGCTTTGACAGGCTTCGTTGAGCCTATATACGAAGGGTTTGATTTGATTTGAAAATCAATCTTTGATTTGATTTGCAAAAAGCATCATTTAATTTGATTTAAAAAATCTTTTGAATTGAATTGACAGTGATGTTTTGAAAGCTGGTTTTATCAAACCCTTACGCTGATATAGGAATTGGAGCATATCGCTACTCTCAATTTTATCTTTATAGCCTTAAGGCTGCATGCAAATGGTGATTTATCGGGCTGCGAAGCATCCTCGATCACAGAAATATAAAGTGTCGAACTCCTTATGGGTATGAAAACCATCGGAGGGACGCTGACACGACAATCTATATTTTCACTATGTTGAGACCTTAAATCCGGATAACCGTTTTAAGGTCTGTGCATGTACATTTTATAGAAAAAACTGACAGGGTACACCTGTAAATCGGAGTTTGTCCATCGTGGGAATCAGATTCTGATCAGTTTGATCATGAATCCCACGATTTCTAGGCTCACATATGAGTAGCTAGAAAACCTGCACAGTTTAAATTTGCACAGATATAGATAAATATCCCAAAATTGCCAGAATAGAGGATTCATTCAGTAAATCCTGGTCCGCGCGGCTGAAGCATCTCGTTCCCACTAGATAGCAATCTAAAGGACGCGAGGTTGCTTTCAAAGTTGAAACTATAAAAATAACTAGATTTGAAGAAATCTCAGCCATTATAGCTTCCAGGTTCTGTCAGGACCTGTTTGAACCGTTGAAAGCTAGAATTAACGAGATTTGGATAAATCTAGTCAGCCCGTAGATATGTCAATGCAAATTCATATACAAATGAATACTAAATGCAACAGTTGAATAAATTGAGCAAAGCAATATATATAGTTAAATATATATAAAAGCTGTAAAGGGCGATGGGTTTTCACTCGTAAGCCCGGACTAGAATTGAAATATATATATAGATATATATTGACAGAAACGTAGTCGACCAAGACTAGAAAGATGACCAGTGATGGTGAAGGCTACTTATATATGCATAAATATAGATAAAAGCAGTAAAAAGGCCACAGAATGATCCAGGCCGAACTGAAATGTAAATTGCAGAAAAGTAGTCAACCAGTGACTGGGGAGAGCATCTAGTATGGCGAAGTATGCAAAAATAGTAAAAAGGGCGAGGGGTTTTCACGTCTATGCCCGGACTAAATTGAAATATATATATATATATATATATATATATATATTTACAGGAATGTAGTCAACCAATACTGGTACGAAGACCAATTATGGTGAAAATTGCTTAAATATACGTAAATATATATAAAAGCGGTAAACTACCTCGAATTTGCAATCCGAACTTGACAGAATTGAAATGTTAGTATATAAATAGTTAAATATATACAGAAAACGGTCAAACCTGGACTGGGAAGACAACCCAGTCCGGCGAAGTTGCCAAAACGGTGTGTGCTAGTGCATTGAAGCTACTGGAGCTGACGGATCGTCAATCCGAGTTGTAGGAATATTAAAAACGGAGTTTATGTACAAAAACATATCAATTTTTGACAAAAACGGCCACGGAACTAAGTTCCAGGCATATTTAGAAGATAAAACTTGATGTGCAGGTGTAAAACAGTGCAAAGTAGTAGTATTGACTTGTTGATCGTAAAAATACTTATAATGGACTGCACTACAGGCTTTTTGCCGAATCGTAGGCCTTAAATGTCTAAATCTACTAGTGGTTTTTTGATATGTGGTAGTATATGGGTATATCTATGTGTTGGAGTGAAAATATTTGGGTTTGGAAGAGGTGTAAAAGTCAAAAAATCAGTCAGGCAGGGCTTCGCTACGCTTCTTGCTTATGAAAATGAGAGGGGGCTGCCCCTCTATTTATAGAGGGGGGAGCTGCACTTCTACATGCGGTTGCTGCAAGTAGAGGTGTGGCCACTCGAGGTGGGTCCCGCGTGCTCAGCTTGGTTATCTCAAAGTACGTGCACTCTGAGCAATGCGATGTCCGGTTGGAAACTTTCTAACTTTTGATCGGAGCGTTCGTTTGAGGCGTGCGATACCTTTCCAGAAAGCTCTCGTCAAGAATGTTGCAATGATATGGGAAAAAACATTTTTTGGGTCCAGGAAGACGGGTTCATAACCAGGTCTTTGATTTCCCGCAGTTTGTCCGTTGAACTGTCTTACGTTGTTGCCACTCGGGATCGTCGTTAGGGTTCATTCTGACTTTGGCGGCATTAATTTGGCTTGAGTTTGACCAAGTCAATTCAAATTTGGTAAAATGACCATTGTACCCCTCCCGGGGTTGCCTGTAGTGTCGGCATGGTCGCTGGTTGACTTCCGGGAGCTGATTCCAAGACTTGGATCCCAGTCGAGTCTTTTGACCTCACAGTTGTCTCTGAGGGTAACGTGGTCATTCCAAGTTTTGATATAGAGTTGTTACGATGCTTCAGGTTGATGTATGAAGTTGGCCTGATGTCCTGGGTTGAGATCGGGGATGACCTGCACTTCCCGGGTTGAGACCGGGGTTGATTGGTACCTCCCGGGTTGAGACCGGGGTTGATTTGATTTCCCGGGTTGAGACCGAGGTTGAATTAATTTCTAGGTTTGAGATCGGGGTTGATTGATACCTCCTAGGTTGATGTCGGGGCTGATTGGTACCTCCCTGGTTGAGACCGGGGTTGAGCTTGATCATCTGATTGACTATCGGAGCTTGATTGATGGTCCGATTGACTGTCGGAGCTTGATTGATGGTCCGATTGACTGTCAGAACTTGATTGATGGTCCGATTGACTGTGAAACTTGATTGATGGTCCGATTGACTGTCAGAACTTGATTACCGCTACTGGGAATCAAATTTAACTGGAGCACCGATATTGTGGATCGAATATGGGTTGATTGACAGTTTTACCCTTCTACTGGATGAGTATCGGGGCAAGGAAAATCTCGAGTGTCTACAGATGCCCCTCTTTATCATGTCCAGGTAACTAGTGGAATGGACAGGATAAAGATTAGTAGACACTGGGAATAGAAAATGCCAGAGTCATTTCGAAGGCCGGGCGTCTTGAAGTAGAATGGGGCTACTTTTTGCTGCGTGCGTTATCACTTGGCTGGGGATGACGCCGTCTTGTATAGCCCTTGATGGTATTAGGGAGTTACCGCGAACTACCTTTGTCATTTTCTTCTAGGGATGACATTATTCACGATAACTGGTTTGACCCTGATGAGATTGGCGGAGTTAAGCTATCACAGATTTTTTCATCTTGATCTGTTAGGGATGACGTCCTTTGCGATAGCTTCGCAGATTATGATTGATACTACCTCAATGATCCCCTTTGAGGATGTGTATAACAGATTCCATCAGTTGTGATGAATTATTATAATTGTTTCCGTTGCAAGATCCCTTCTATTGCTTGGCTGGGGTTAAGCCGTCAGTTGAAGCGTCATTAGGGTTGAGCCAATGATTGGACTGTATTTTGATCTGTACTCGAACTTCGGTGGGGCTGAGCCAACGGCTAAAACTGCTTCGGTCGGAACCCGAACTTCGCTGGGGCTGAGCCAACGGCTGAAATTGACTTCGGTCAGAACTCGAACTTCGCTGGGGCTGAGCCAACGGCTGAAACTGCTTTGGTCAGTACCCGAACTTCGATGGGGCTGAGCCAACAACTGAAACTACTTCGGTCGGAACCCGAACTTTGCTGGGGCTGAGCCAACGACTGAAATTGACTTCGGTCAGTACCTGAACTTCACTGGGGCTAAGCCAATGGTATACCCTGTCTGAGGTGATTTTGGAGTACTGGTGTATGTGATGGTTCGCGATAGACCCGGCAGATCTACCGGGGTTTCATCAGGCGTTAAACGGAGGAGGGCTTCTGCCGTCCCACAGGCCCGTCCAGCTAAGACGCCTCGCAGATTAGTAGAGAGCAGGATACGTCCAGCACAAGACGAGCAACCCATTAACATTGATGACGAGAAGGCTGCTTTTGTTGCTCCTGTTCCAGCTCAGGTTCCACGTGCGGAGGTCCCGGGCATTGCTGTGCAGACACATGAGTTGCTGGGCGACTTGAGTCGCCATCCTTCTAGATATCTTTAGGCCAACGAGGTGGCTTGAAGTTTTTCTTCCCTCTGAATTCTTTTCCCATCTTCTGGCCATTCTCGGGGCACAGGTTTTTGACATGGGTTGATTTTTTGATGTAGGTCCCTGGCTTTACATAGCCTCGAGGGAACTGGTTTAGTTTGCACTCCCTTTATCAGACTCTGTACGAGGATTACAGGGAGATCAGCCCCAATACAGGCACCAATAAAGGTAATGCGATGTGAGGCAATTTGCGATGTGATGCGATATGCGATGCGATTTGCGATGTGATATGCGATTTGTGATTCGATTTGCGATGCGATATGCTATTTGGGAAAACATGTTAACATTCATTGCATTGCAATTTTCATCATTAATATCTTGTCATATTTCAAGTGTCTAGCAATATTTATCATGTTCATTCCATTGCATTACATAAACACGATAAAGAGGGGCATCTTTAGACACTCAAAATTTCGTTCTCCTGTTACTGACACTGTAGGAGTGCAAAGTCGTTATTTTAACTCAACCCCGGTCCTGATACCGAGCCTCCAATCTAAACCCGGCCACCCATGCCGGTCCTTCAACTCAAATCCGATCCTCAATATCGGTAATCTAGTTAAATCTGATCACCAATATCGATAATCCAGCCAGCTTCGATAGTCAATCAGACCGTCAATCCAGCTCCAATAGTCAATCGAACCATTAATCCAACTCTGATAGTCAATCGGACCGTTAATCCATCTCCAATAGTCAATCGAACCGTCAGATCATCCCCGATCTCAATATCAAGACATCAGCTCAAACTCGATCATCAATATCAGGACAACCACAGCACCGATCAACCATATCGAGATGTCAACTCAGCCCCGGCAGCAACCCGGGAGGTACAAATCAGCCCCAGCAGCAACCCAGGAAGTACAGATCAACCTCGACATCAGCCTGGTAAGTCAGGTCGACTTCAGACATAAACCTGAAGCATTTAAAATTCCAAAAGAAAACCTGGAACAAACTCGTCAGCCACAGAGGCAACACTAGGACAAACAGACTCGAATGGGATCCAAGTCTTGGAAACAGCTTCTAGAAGTCAACTAAAGGCCATGCCGACACCAAGGGCAACCCTGAGAGGGGAAAAATGGTCATTTTATCAACTCTCAGTCAATTTGGTCAAACTCAAGCCGAATTGATGCCATCGAAGTCAGAATGAACCATAACGATGATCCCGAGTGCAAACGACACAAGACAGCTCAACGGATAAACTACGGGGAATCGAAGACCTGGTTATAAACCCATCTTCTTAGACCCGAAAAATGTTTTATCCCATGTCATTGCGACACTCTCGGTGAGGACTTTCCGAAAAGGTATCGCACGCCTCAAACGGACGCTCCGATCAAAAGTTTGAAAGTTTTGACTTCGACTACGCATTGTCCGGAGTGCACGTACTTTGAGACAATAGAACACAGCATCACGGGCCCCACCTAGGAAGCCGCACCTCTACCTGTGATAGCCACAGGTAGAGCTAAGGCTCCCTGGCCTATAAATAAACGTGCACCCGCGCTTCATTTTCATGTTTTCGAAACGCAATGAAGCTCTGTCTGTCTGATTTTTTGACTTTTAACTCCTCTTCCAAACCCAAATATTTTCACTCTAACACGTAGATATACCCATTTACTACCACATATCAAAAATCCACTGGTAGATTTGGACGTTTAAAGCCTACGATTTGGCAAAAAGCTCGTATTGCAGTCCATTGTAAGTATTTTTAAGATCAGAAAGTCAATACTACTACTTTGCACTGTTTTACACTTGCACAAGAAGTTTCACCTTCTAAATATGCCCAGAACTTAGTTTTGTGGCCGGTTTCATCAAAATTTGGTATATTTATGTACATAAATGCAGTGTTTTGCATTTCTACAACTCGAATTGACGATCCGTCAGCTCCAGCAGCTTCGATGCACTAGCACACACATTCTCGCAACTCCGCCGGACTGGATCATTTTCCCAGTCAGGGTTTGGCCATTTTTTATACATATTTAACTGCAAATGTACTAACATTTCAATTCTGTCAAGCCTGAATGTCAAATCCGAGGTAGTTTATTGCTTTTATATATATTTACGCATATATAAGCGACTTTCACCATCACTGGTTCTCATACTAGTCCTGGTTGACTACATTTCTGTCAATATATATATATTTATATATTTTCAGTCCGACCTGGATTATTTCGTGGCCATTTTACTGCTTTTTCGCACTTCGCCATACTGGGTGCTCTCCCCAGTCACTGGTTGACTACATTTCTGTCAATTTCAATTCCAGTACGGACACCGGCGTGAAAACTCATCGCCCTTATTACTATTTTTCTATATATATATATATATATATATATATATATATATTTCATTTCTATCACAGCCTGGATTATTTCGTGGCTATTTACAATTTTTTTATAAATATATATATATATATATATATATTTCAATTCTAGTCCGGGCTTGCGAGTGAAAAAACCATCGCCCTTTTACATCTTTTGTATATATATAATTATATATATTGCTTTACTCAATTTATTCAACTACTGCATTTAACATTCATTTGTATATGAATCTGCACTGACATATCTGCGGGCGAATTAGATTTATCCAAATCTCGCCAATTCTAGCTTTCAACGTTTCAAACAGGTCCCGATAGTACCTGGAAGCTATAATGGCTGAGATTTCTTTAAACCTAGTTCTTTTTTGTAGTTTCAGCTTTGAAAGCAAACTCACGTCCCTTAGATCGCTATCTAGTAGGAACAAGACGCTTTGGCCATTCGCAGCCAGGATTTATTGATGAATCCTTGGTTCCATTGCGACGTGATGATGTATATATATCCATTTCTGTGCAAATTTGAACTGTGCAGGTTTATTGGCTACTCATATGCGAGCCTAGGAATCGTGGGATTCACGATCAAATCGATCGGGATCTAATTTCCACGATGGACAAACTCCAGTTTACAGATGTTGTGACGCCCCCAGAATAGGTCCAGTCAACCCAACCCATTCTGAGTCGCCAAATAAATGGTACAGAATCCAAATACAAACTTTTATATCACACGGTCGTGCAAAATACGATCACACAACTGTGAGTGTCAATACAAATATGTAGAAAATATTAATATTCAAACTAAGTCCTCATTACAATTATTATCACACTATTTATCAGAAATAGTGAGGACTACTACTGCTCTAACTCGGACCATCACTCTGTCCTCCGACTAGTTCTCGCAACGTTCTCATTTCCTGAAGAGGACAATAGATGAAAACGGTGAGCTCAACTAGCCCAGTAAAGAATATTATGACTAAGATAAAGGAAAATAAATTATCGTTAGCCTTCAATAAATCAGATAAAATATAATGGACAACCAATTTTAGATAAATATTCACAGCGGGAATAACCATTCATTAGAAGAGTTAAGTAGAGAGTGAAGTCTACTATCTTCTATGATTTAAAAGTCCATCATCAATATTTTATCCGTGTAACATCAATCAATATATATCTCAAATCAAATAATCATCTTTGCACTATGGCCAATGATATTCATTTGTATCACCAGTGGTCATATTTATCTCAACACCTGTCCATCTTTGCACTACGGCCAAAGATATTCATCAGGTAATCATTCATCTTTGCTCTACAGACCAAAGATATTCAGTTATATCACCACTTAGGACTGAGGATAATGAAAAATATTTTAAAGAACGAATCTAGTGAGATAAAAGACAAATATTAGGGATTCGTAATTTAGTTTATCCAAGTTCAAGAATATTTTATAAGAATACTTTGTGGAGCAAAATTCAAGAATAAAGCTCAAAACTTAGATCCAATCAAAGATAAGAACTTTAACAAGCAACTTGGACATATAGAAGAAAATTTAATTTTTCTGTGACAAGTGCCGTATACGTGAATAGTGCCGTATACGTGAATAGTAATTCCCGACAGAAAAAGTAAGAATTTTATAATAAAATCCATGACAATATTTTGGTATAATGATATTGAAAAGAATAACATCATTTACGAAAGAAAATACATCCCTTACCTCAAAAGAGTAGTACATCTGACTGGAATATCGGATATAATACCGAAGGAAACTTGCACTGAATAGTAATACTCAATGTATTTAAATACTCACAAAAATACGCTCGATATTATAGAGAGAGAAAACTTCTGATTCTGGTGTGATTTTCACTTCTAACTTAAGCACCCTATTTATAGGAAAAGCTTAGGATGCCAAAGTAGACTAAATTAATAAAATAATATTTTAAAAAAAATTCCGCCCGCCTCAGTCAAAAGCCATCAGCATTCAACAAAAAGTGGAGCCCACCATTTTATTTAAAAAAATATTTATTTTCCAAAACTTCAATAATTCATAATAAATAGCCCTTTTGTCAGAAAAATACAAATTTTATGTCCTTCTATAGGAAATTTAATTCTCTACAACTTTGTAGAAGGAAATTTTTCCAAATTCCAAACATAAATTATCCGAAATCTATAAACGGATGATTTTCCATACCAATATACTGATAAAAACACATCAACGCTAATTCCTTCTTTTATATCCACAAAATATATATTTCCTTATCATATAAATCAATAATTAATTATTCACAAATAATATTATAGAACTACAATATTGGCAACCAGGTCGTTCCCAGAAAAGAGGGGGCCTTCCGATAAGGACTTCTCCTTACTGGCGCGCAATTAAATAACCCCTCCTAGACAGAACTTTCTTAGACATTGTCAATAATGCTATCTAATAATATTTTTCAAATAATATAAATTATTGAGTTGATAATGTGAAATACTGTGCAATGATAATTATTGAATCAATAATACAAAATATCAACTGTAACAATTATTGAATCATCATATAACGTAGCAATTATTGATATAAAATATCAACGTAGCAATTGTTGAATCAATAAAATATCATGCAATTATTGAATCAATAATATAAAATATTAAACAGTAATTACTGTAACAATAATTGAGTAAGTGCCTTCTGACTTAAGAATCAATAATTCAAAATTACTGTGTAATACCGTGTACTACTGTGCAACACCGCGTATTATTGTATTTTAACCACCGGGTATTTCAACAGTACTAACAATAACAACTACGCCGTTATTTTATAAAAAGGTTATTTCTGTCGCTTTCTATATCCGACAGTTATTCCGTTGTGGGACCCACAAATAGCTGCGTCGTCGTACGAATATTCCCCGACAACAAGAATATTCCACGACCAAACGAATATTCCCCGATAACAAGAATATTTTATAACCACTTGCTCATTTTAAAATATTTGCACATTTCACCCATAACTTTTTACATTTATCAAATCAACACCTTACTATTTCGAAATAATATATAAAGAAAATTAAATATTTATTCATAAAAGTTGGGGTCTTACAACCTCCCCTCCTTATGAAATTTCGTCCTCGAAATTGACGTACGTACCTGGTATGTCGAAAAGGTGAGGATACCTCGCTTTCATTTCTGATTCCAACTCCCAGGTCATTTCCTCAATAGCATGGTTTCTCCACAAAACTTTAACTTGAGATATAATTTTCGAGCGTAGGATATGCTCCTTCCTATTCAAGTTCTTGACAGCTACCTCCTCATACGTTAAATCTTCAGCTATCTCGTCCGGTTCTAATTCAATAATGTGGTTTGGATCTTTCACATATTTACGCAGCACAGATATGTGAAAAATATTATGAACACGAGACATACTTGGAGGTAAAGCGAGTCTATAGGCCACATTTTCCTACTCGGTCAAGGATCTCAAATGGACCAATGAATCATGGATTAAGCTTTCCTCTCTTCCCGAATCTCGTAACTCCCTTCCACGGAGCAACACGTAATAACGCATGGTCCCCGACTTTAAATTCCACGTCCTTTCGATGAAGATCCGCATAACTCTTTTGTCGATCTTGTGCTGTTTGCATCCATTGTCGGATCATTTGGATCTTTTTCGTAGTCATACGTACCAAATTCGGTCCCAATAATGTTGCTTCACCCACCTCATTCCAGCATATTGGAGAGCGACACTTTCTCCCATACAACGCTTCGAATGGAGCTACGCCTATACTTGCTTGATAACTGTTATTGTTGGATTATTTCACCAATGGTAAGTACTTATCCCAACTCCCTTTGAAGTCTAGAACACAAAGTCTCAATTGATCTTCAAGAGTTTGAATAGTTCTTTCCGATTGTCCGTCCGTTTGAGGATGATAAGCCGAGCTGAATCGTAAATTCGTGCCCATAGCTTTCTGCAAACTGATCCAAAATCTTGAAGTGAATCTTGGATCACGATCCGAAACTATGGATACTGGCATGCCATGCAATCTCACAATCTCATTCACGTACATATGACCAAGACGTTCAAGGGAATAAGTCTCTCGTATCGGCAAAAAATGAGCAGACTTGGTTAATCTATCAACAATAACCCAAATCGCATCTATACCTTGAGAAACCTTGGGAAGACCCGTAATGAAATCCATCGTAATGTGTTCCCACTTCCATTTCAGAATCTCCAGTGGTTGCAATGGACTCTTCAGCACTTGATGCTCCACCTTTACACGTTGACTAGTGAAACATCTCAAAATAAACTTCGTAATCTCTCTTTTCATATTGCTCCACCAAAATGTATGTCGAAGATCACGATACATTTTGGTACTCCCAGGATGGATTGCAAATGGTGTGTTGTGTGCCTCCATCATGATTCTATACTTCAAGTCAGAATCGTTAGGAACACAAAGTCTGGAGTTGACTCGAAGTATTCCTTCTTCATCGATTCTTGTTTCTGGAATGGCACCTTCTTCTTCATCTTCATCAGCTCCGGATCCGTAGCTAGAGCAGCTTTAACTTTATCAATCAAAGCTGGTTCTACGTATATACTTGATATCATTGCACTCGTTCCCACATATGATCTTCTACTCAACGCGTCAGCTACCACGTTCGCTTTTCCAGGATGGTATTGGATGGTATCATCGTAAGCTTTCAACAGCTCAAGCCAACGTCATTGCCTCATGTTGAGTTCCTTCTGAGTGAAGAAATATTTAATGCTCTTATGATTCGTATAAATATCCACTTTCTCTCCGTACAGGTAATGTCTCCAGATCTTCAATGCAAAAACGACAGCTGCCAACTCTAGATCATGAGTAGGATAATTCCTCTCATATTCTTTGAGTTGTCGCGAGGCATAGGCTATGACTTTCCCATGTTGCATGAGAACACATCCTAACCCTTTACCTGAAGCATCGCTGTAGATAACAAATCCATCCGAATCCTGATGGTATTGTCAGAACAGGTGCTGAGATAAGTCTTCTCTTAAACTCTTGGAAGCTCTTCTCGCATTCCTGGCTCCAAACGAATAAAACAGGAGCACCCCAAGGAGACGTACTAGGACGAATAAAACCGATGTCTAACAATTCCTGTAATTAGACCTTTAACTTCTGAAGTTCAATAGGAGCAATTCGATATGGGGTTTTAGAAATGGATTTTGTACCGGGTTCAAGGTCAATAAAGAATTCAACTTCACGTTCTGGGGGTAGACCGGGAAGTTCTTCGAAAAATACATCAAGAAACTCCTTAACAACGGAAATATCATTCAAACCTAATGTATTATGGTTTAGATCAATGACATGAGCTAAGAAAGCTTGACATTCGTTTTTCAATAAACGAATAGCCTTGTGATTTGAAATGATATTGACTGATTTTAGTGGTTTGGTGGTTTGGATTCGCACAACAGGTTGATTAGGAATATGAAAACTAATAACCTTACGAAAACAATCAATTCTGGCATGGTAAGTGGTTAACCAGTCAATTCTTAAAATCACGTCAAATGCAAGTATTTTTAAATATATAAGATCAACAGGTAAGGTAAGGGTACCAATCTGAATCAAGCAAGATTTGTAAACTGTAGATGTAACGAAGGTTTCTCCTAACGGAGTTTCAACAGATAAGTCAAAGTCTAATTTATCAGAAGTCAAGTTCAAACGTTGAGCACAAGCAGGCAAAATAAAGGAATGGATAGCACCGGTATCTAACAAGGTGTAAACTTCGCAAGAGTTTATGATTAGCTTACCCGTAATCACCTCGTGTGGATTCCTCGCGTTTTGGGCTGTCACAACAAACGCTCTTTCAGGAATCACAGACTTTGACTTGTCCGAAACCGCCTTTAGAATCACCACCCCCGCTGGACTTGGTTTCGCAATAGGACAATCTCGAGCTATATGTCCTTCTTTTCCACAGTATAGCATGCTTTGAATTGTTGTGGGCAGGTTGGGCTGATGTGTCCCTCTTTCCAGCATTTATAGCATACGACCGGTGGTCGTTCTCCTCCCCTAGAAACAGTTGATGCTGGTGCTGATGTTGACGTCTTCACGTTCTCATTGTTATACCTTCTCTTCTTGAAATCTCCTCCCGATTCGCTTTTCCTACTATCATGGCCACGATTACCACCGGAGTGGTTACCGCTTCGGTCATACTTTCCTCCCCGTTGGTTGTCATTGCTTCGATGACTGCTGCCACCGGTACGACCTTGGTTGTTATCATTATCTCGTTCTAACACCTGGGCCCTGTTCACTACATCCAAATATAGAGAAAATTTATGAGAAATGAGGTATTTACGTATTTCGGGTTTCAAACCTCTCAGAAACATCTGCGTCATACGTTCCTCATTCTCCACCAAGTGAGGTGCAAACCTGGACAGCTCCGCGAACTTAGCCTCGTACTGAGATACCATCATGTTGTTTTGCTCGAGTCTGATAAACTCTACCTCCTTCATATGACGAATACTTTCAGGAAAGTACTTGTCATTGAATAATTTCTAGAACGCTTCCCACGACATCTTGAGTGCGGCAGGCTGGGTACGCTTCACAGACTCCCACCAGTAATCTGCTTCTCCACGGAACATAAACGTGGCAAACGGAACCTTCTGTTCCTCCGTGCATCCCAAGACATCAAATATCTTGGTAATTTGTTTAATCCACGTCTCCGCCTTGATCGGATCTGGCTTTCCTAAAAACTCTGGTGGTCCCAATTCTTTGAACTGCTTGGCGGTGACAATTCGCGAGTTGTTATTATCTCCACTTGTATATTGCACACGAGTCTCCCTCGTCTGGTTTTGCATGAACTGTAAAAAACTTCTAAACATCTCATCGTTTATCGTCTGACCAGCGTTATTTTCAGGATGAACATTGCCTTATTGTTGCACGTTCTCCTGGTTAGTGATTAAAGGTGTCTCCACGGTCTCATTCATTTCATTGTTAACATTCTCAGCTGCCATTCTCAAATACTGTCATAAAACAAGGGTTAATCAAACAAATTAACATATCAAATAAGCTTAGATAGGACACACTAGCGAAGGATTTACTCGTCTCTCCCCTCCTAGTTCTATTCCCCGATCTCCGCCAGAGATCATTTCCCTAAGCTCTGATACCAATTGTGACGCCCCCAGAATAGGTCCAGTCAACCTTCTGAGTGGCCAAATACATAGTACAGAATCCAAATCCAAACTTTTATATCACACGGTCGTGCAAAATACGATCACACAACTGCGAGTGTCAATACAAATATGTAGAAAATATTAATATTCAAACTAACTCCTCATTACAATTATTATCACACTATTTATCAGAAATAGTGAGGACTACTACTGCTCTAACTTGGACCATCACTCTGTCCCCCGACTAGTTCTCGCAACGTTCTCATTTCCTGAAGAGGACAATAGATGAAAAGGGTGAGCTCAACTAGCCCAGTAAGAATATTATGACTAAGATAATGAAAATAAATTATCGTTAACCTTCAATAAATCAGATAAAATATAATGGACAACCAATTTTAGATCAATATTCGCAGCGAAAATAACCATTCATTAGAAAAGTTAAGTAGAGAGTGAAGTCTACTATCTTCTATGATTTAAAAGTCCATCATCAATATTTTATCCGTGTAACATCAATCAATATATATCTCAAATCAAATAATCATCTTTGCACTATGGCCAAAGATATTCATTTGTATCACCAGTGGTCATATTCATCTCAACACCTGTCCATCTTTGCACTACGGCCAAAGATATTCATCGGGTAATCAGTCATCTTTGCTCTACAGGCCAAAGATATTCAGTTATATCACCACTTAGGACTGAGGATAATGAAAAATATTTTAAAGAACGAATCTAGTGAGATAAAAGACAAAGATTAGGGATTCGTAATTTAGTTTATCAAAGTTCAAGAATATTTCATAATAATACTTTGTGGAGCAAAATTCAAGAATAAAGCTCAAAACTTAGATCCAATCAAAGATAAGAACTTTAACAAGCAACTTGGACATATAGAAGAAAATTTAATTTTTTCGTGAATAGTGCCGTATACGTGAATAGTAACCCCGACGAAAAAAGTAAGAATTTCATAATAAAATCCATGACAATATTTTGGTATAATGATATTGAAAAGAATAACATCATTTACGAAAGAAAATAACATCCCTTACCTCAAAAGAATAGTACCTCTGACTGGAGTATCAGATATAATACCGAAGGAAACTTGCACTGAATAGTAATACTCAAAGTATTTAAATACTCACAAAAATACGCTCAATATTATAGAGAGAGAAAACTTCTGATTCTGGTGTGATTTTCAATTCTAACCTAAGCACCCTATTTATAGGAAAAGCTTAGGATGCCAAAGTAGACTAAATTAATAAAATAATATTTTTTAAAAAAAATTCCGCCGCCTCAGTCAAAAGCCATCAGCATTCAACAAAAAGTGGGGCGCACCATTTTATTTAAAAAATATTTAATTTCTGAAACTTCAATAATTCATAATAAATAGCCCTTTTGTCAGAAAAATACAAATTTTATGTTCTCCTATAGGAAATTTAATTCTCTACAACTTTGTAGAAGGAAGTTTTTCCAAATTCCAAACATAAATTATCCGAAATCCATAAACAGATGATTTTCCATACCAAAATACTGATAAAAACACATCAGCGCTAATTCCTTCTTTTATATCCACAAAATAAATATTTCTTATCATATAAATCAATAATTAATTATTCACAAATAATATTACAGAACTACAATATTGACAACTAGGTCGTTCCTAGAAAAGAGGGGGCCTTCCGATAAGGACTTCTCCTTACTGGCGGGCAATTAAATAACCCCTCCTAGACAAAACTTTCCTTAGACATTGTCAATAATACTATCTAATAATATTTTTCAAATAATATGAATTATTGAGTTGATAATGTGAAATACTGTGCAATGACAATTATTGAATCAATAATACAAAATATCAACTGTAGCAATTATTGAATCATCATATAACGTAGCAATTATTGATATAAAATATCAACGTAGCAATTGTTGAATCAATAAAATATCACGCAATTATTGAATCAATAATATAAAATATTAAACAGTAATTACTGTAACAATAATTGAGTAAGTGCCTTCTCACTTAAGAATCAATAATTCAAAATTACTGTGTAATACCGTGTACTACTGTGCAACACCGCGTATTATTGTATTTTAACCACCGGGTATTTCAACAGTACTAACGATAACAACTACGCCGTTATTTTATAAAAAGGTTATTTCTGTCGCTTTCTATATCCGACAGTTATTCTGTTGTGGGGCCCACAAATAGCTGCGTCGTCGTACGAATATTCTCGACAACAAGAATATTCCACGACCAAACTGAATATTCCCCGACAACAAGAATATTTTATAACCACTTGCTCATTTTAAAATATTTGCACATTTCACCCATAACTTTTCATATTTATCAAATCAACACCTTACTATTTCGAAATAATATATAAAGAAAATTAAATCTTTATTCATAAAAGTTGGGGTCTTACAGATGTACCCTGCCAATTTTCTGTAAAATGTACATACACAAACCTTAAAACGGTTATCTGGATTTAAGGTCTCGTCATAGTGAAATGTCAATTGTCGTGTCAGCGTCCCTTCGATGGTTTTCATACCCATGAGGAGACCGACACTTGTATATTTCTGTGGTCGAGGATGCTTCGCAGCCCGACAAGTCACCATTTGCATGCAGCCTTAAGGCTATAAAAGATAAAATTGAAAGTAGCGATACGCTTCAATTCCTATGGCAGCGTAAGGGTTTGATAAACCAGCTTTCAAAACATCATTTTTAATCAAAAGGAAAGCTTTTGTAAATCAAAGTAAATGCTTTTGCAAATCAAATCAAAGACTAATTTTCAAATCAAATCAAACCCTTCCTATATAGGCTTAACGAAATCTGTCAAAGCTTTCAATAAATCAAATCAATAGGCCCAATTTTCAAACAGCATTCACTCACGCATTCACAGTTTTAAGAGAAATATTGAAAAGATGCAGTACCGTGTTTACACGGGAGTAGTGGGGTTCCTAACACCTTCCCCACACTTAACCAAGCCCCCGAACTCAAAACTCCAATTTCAAAGATCAAGTTTCGACATTGTTTAGCAATTGGGCCTCTTTTCAAATCAAACTCGGTTGAGTTGGTATAACCATTTTCCAATCTACTAACTGACGACTCTAAACGTTCAAATCGTCGACATAAACACATGTTGGCCACTCTCCTAAAAAACCCTTCAAAATCTTTTTCCAAAATAAAAAGAATAAGGGTAGAGAGAACTTAGGAAGATCGATTTGAGGAAACCCGGGTTACAAACGACCTGCGGGGTTCTAAAATTTTCCAACGTCGACAGGTGGCGACTCTGCTGGGGATAGTAGAGGGCTTAGGCCGCTTTCTAATCTTTTCAAACATTTCCCTTTCAAAACCATTGAATGCATGAAATCCTGCTTCTCCACAATCAATGGATGAGTGAATGCTGCATCTTTACATTGAATGAATGTGAATGAATGCTTTCCTGCTTTAGTGCTTCGCATGAATTGTCATTGCATGCATAAACGGTAAGGCACGATGTATGAGAATATATGTTGTGTGTCCCTCTCACAAGGAGCATAACCCGGTCGGTGTTAAGTAATGACTCAAGAGACGATTAAGTCTCTGGGGGTGCCTCATAAAAATACACCACTCAGATTCACTCCAGTTAAACGATCGGATTAACTTCCCTTCTAGTAAATTGCGATGATCTGGGAGCCTTCATGCCGAAACAAAAGCCGCGAGAGTAACCTTAGATAGGTCAGCCTCTAATTAACCAAATTCGAAGGGAGGCTTCTTCATGCCTTCCTCTTTCAATTCCATGTCAAGTCTCCAATGACTGAGGAGCACAATGTAAATATTAATAATGAAAGATTTACTTTCCCTGTCAGATAAATACCATGTTATCCTGCAATCAAAATAACTAACCTCTGTTTTGCAAGATAAACTCTAAAAAACACATCATGCATCCAATCCTTGCCTACCTCAGGAAATTGACATGCCTACGCTTTGCTGTAGGTAAAAAGTGGCTCACTACTAGATCATAATCTGAAAAGGCACAAAACCTATCCACCGACATGGCTGAAAGTAGCCAATGCGAGTCGAGTTCAATATCTTGAAAAGAGTTTGAGGGGCTTAAGAATCAAATAGCAGAGTTGGCTATCCGTCTAAGAGAACAAAGCAAAAACACTCAGGGCCAGCCAACACTCAATCAAACAGATACCTCCTCATAGGGTGGTAATCAAAGTGTTGTGAAAAAGGAGGAAATGCAAATCCCTGAACCGCGATACAGTAAAAAAACCAAAAAAACCCTGAAATCACAAATCTCAGAGAAGATCGGGAAACTGGCGATATCCGAAGGAAAGTCCAACAAATAGAAGAAACCATTCGGGTAATCAAAGGGACTAGAAACCTTGGAAATGTCACATAGTCATATCTATGCATATTACCAGGGGCTAGATATCCTGACAAATTCCAAGTCCCAAAGTTTGAAAAGTATAATGGGGTAGGCGATCCTTATACGCACTTAAAAGTATACATTGGCGAGCTAGGGTCTTATATTGAGGATGAAAGCCTCCAAATGTAGCTTTTCTAAAAGAATCTCACTGGAGTGGCTAGGATGTGGTATGCCCGACTTGACAATGTCAAAATTCACAGTTGGGAAGAGTTAGCTCATGCCTTCCTAACTCAATACAGCTTCCAGTCTCAGATGGTTCCGGATCGGTATAAAGTGTCCAAAGTCAAAAAGTAGAGTACCAAGTCTTTTCATGAGTATGCCCAAAGATGGAGACGTCTGGAAGCACAAGTCAGCCCGCCTTAGACCGAAGCTGAAATGGTGATGACTTTCATAGACATCCAAGAGGCACCTTACTATGAGAGGATCTTGGCCGGAATAGGAAAGCCATTCTCAGAGGTGATCAAACATGGAGAAATGACAGAGATGGGCCTGAAAGCAGGCAAGATCAAAGATCTCACAGCCTTGAAAGTAGTTGTCGATCATATACAATCTGGTAGTTATACGAGTGATCCCATAAGGGTACCCAAGGAGGGAGATGAAGATGTGTCCCTCGTTGCACAAGGGCAGTCTAGGAGACTTAACCGTAGTCCCCCTATTTGGAAGAGGGAAAGCAATCTGTCATCACAAAAAATTGCATTCAACAATTACCAGGAGAAAAAGAGAAAATTTGAAAGAAAGGAAAATCGGGTGTTCACTCCACTAGGCGATTCTCTTGAAAATATGTTGGTGATGTTAATAGATCACAAGAAAATTACCGAACTGGCTCCACCTCTGGATCCAAAAAGTAAAAGATATGATCCTAGCCAGAGATGCGCTTACCATTCAGGATCTCCAAGACACGATAACCAAGATTGTTGGTCCTTGAAGCATAAAATCCAAAACTTGATCAAAAATGGCGATATTGTGGTCCAACAACATGACCATCCCATTGACAACCCCAACTTTCTGATGCAGCATGATACAGAGGAAGTAAACACGATTGGGTCAGGAAGCGAGGAAATACATCTAAATCATAAATACATACGAAGGATAGAGGACTTTGACATTTCATTAACCAAACAGTGTAGTCATAAATTGACTTTTACAACATGTATAACATATCATGCTCGCTTGCAATTTAAAACAGTTCATCAAATTCACGTAGACAAGTAGAAACCGAAAGACTTGCCTGGTTCGTGGATTACCAATTACCGAAAAACTGCTTAATATAATCTGCTTCATGATCCTACATAACGTATCACCATATGCATCAATTATTAGTCACTTAGCAACGCTTATCAAACATCTAAGTAAATTCTAATTTACACTTTCTAATTTACACTTCGTAACTCTCTTCCATTCACTCGTTTGACACTCGCTGTCAAATCTTATGTATAATTATTACATATCTAATCTTCATTGTTAGTTAACCAATTAAGATTAACTCATTCTTCATTAACTAATAAGTTAATAATTAATCACCACGTAATTTAATCACCTCACATAATCATATTACATTTCACATAATTAACCAATTATAATTACATCTTACGTCAATCAAATTACATTTCAAGTTAAACATAATTATATTTTTACTAACATTCATGTTTTATAACTTATAACAACATCTAATATCGTCGACAGCACTATACTTGTGTATGCGCATGACCGACGCCCTTCGATTGCCTCAGAATACGCATCAGTCCCAAAAATGACCATTTTGACCCTAGATAACGACCTCAAATCAAAACGTCAAAAAAACAAAGTTGTAGGTCTACTCGTGCTCGTTCCGAATCATCTTGAATCACCTCAATCGGAGTTCGTATAAAAACGTTATGGCCATTTTAGTAATAGAGGTCAAAACAGTTTTGCATTACGACAACTAAACTACCCCGGGCAGCAAGTATACCCGCTGGGGCGGGTCCCCCAAGGCATAAACACCCGCTGGGGCGGGTCCAGGGGATGGTGGAGGTGCTGGGTCGCGAACTGGTGGAGAAATAAACCAATTTGGCTTATTCCGTCACACCGAATTCGAATTTTTCCAACATGACAAACATAAAATATGTGACAAATAATATTTTAAGCTTATTAACATTCTCATAACATAAAAATTTCATATAAACACATAATCACAACCAAGATTTCATGGAATTCAAAGAAAAACACAACTTTAAGCGTTCTTGACGGAAATTGCTACTACGAACTCGTTTTTCAATCAATTCAAGTGATTCCAACTGTAATCACTTCTATTCTTAACATACTAACATAATACTTAATCAATTTTAACAATAACTCATAATCAACATCAATTTTTATAGTTTCAAAAGTTATTTTTCAGAAATTACTTCACCGAGAATCACTATGAACACACTTCCTATTGTTTATCAAAAATTCATGGATTGAATTTCTAGAACAACCATATAACTCATATATAATCATGTTATATCGCATATTACACATAATTCATGATCACATCAAGGATTTAAAAATTTTCAATATAATTCCATAATCTAACACTATGAACATGAATTTCATGGTGTTCATCATATACTTGTGAATTAAAATTCTTAAACAACTATAAAACTCTCATGTAAATATAATATATATATATATATATATATATACATATCCCATTCTCATAACAAAATTATGAAGTTTCACAAAGAGACTGCCACATAGAATTCTAAAACCATGAAAACAAAGAAGAATATGCTTTGAAAACATGTTTTTACAACAATTGATTTTGAAAACCCTTTCATGGCATACAATTACATATGAAAACATATGAACACCATATATACATATAATTTTATGATTGTAAAAACCTAATTTGATAAAGAAGAAAACACAACACATATGAATTAATTCTAGGGTTAAAATTATAACCTTACTAGTTTTAACTTAAGAGAGAGATGATAAAGATGATGATCCTCTCTTGCCTTCTCAAGCTTTTCTTCCTCTTCTCTCTTCTTCTTCTCTGACAATTCTCTCTAACCCTCTTCTTCTTCTTTCTTTGTTTTGTTTAGACTTAGGCTTTTAGAAAACTAACTGTATCTTTAACTTAGCATATATTATACAATATACAATATACATATACAATATATGTAACTTATATTATTAATATAGCTAATAAATAATATACTAATTGCTATACTAACTACCACTTATTACATAGGTTACAAAATTTGAAAATCCCAAGGCCATGTTTGGCAAAACCACATTATTTTTAAAAAACTAACTTCTTGAGTTTAAGGCATTGTTTGGAAGAAATAAAATTAAACAAGTACAAAGGCCTTGTTTGGTAAAACTAATCATTTTAAAAACAGGTTTTAATAATTAAGGCCCCGTTTGGCAAAATGAATTTAAAAACGGTGCTAGGGCCTTGTTTGGGAAAATAGTTTTGAAAACTCTTTTAATAAATCATTTTAACACATACTTTTTAATGTTATCCTTTAACTAATTAAAACTCAACATTAATTTAATTAATTAAAAGTTTAACATCAATTAATCACATAAAATTATCACATAATTATAATTACTCACTAATTATAATTTCATGTTACTCTCACCACATAACTCATCTAATTTAATTATCCCAATTAAATTAGAACTATAACATAAAATCTTTATGTCAATTAAATTAAATACCAAATATTCAATTAATTAACATATAACACTTAATTAAATTACTCCATAATAATCACATAATTATTTATTTAACTCAATAAATAATTCAATTAATATATTTATTTAATTCAATAAATATATAAATTCTCTTCACACCAAATCACATATTTTACAATATACAACACATACACACATACTCGTACTTAAACATCTTAAAATAAGAATTTTATTTATTAAATTCTCATTTATTAATTCTTAAAAATCCGGGATGTCACATCCTTCCCTCCTTATAAGGATTCCGTCCTCGGAATCAACGAAACCTCACTTACTCAGTTTTCGCAAAATCTCTTCATAATTATCGTTGAATAACTTCAACACGTTAACTTAGCAAAAAGTTTTACATATATATATACTTCATTCATTTCTTCAACAACTATTAGGTTTTATTACACAATCTTCAATCAAACATAATCACATATCAAATATTATATATCTTTAACTCGTTCATTCCTTTCTAAGGATCATTACCGTATACTCTACTTGTCAAATTAATATACTACGTAATTCACCATCTATAATTATTCGGGTTATCACATTCACCCCTTCTTCTAAGAATTTCGTCCTCGAAATTTTAGTCTATCAATCTTTATATATTAATCTATCAAAATAGATTTTACGTTAATCTCCATTCACTGGATTAAAGCGTTCTACAACTAACTCTTTTTAAGGAATATCCTTCTCGCTACATTCATCTCCAGAATAATAAGAATCTTCCACAATTGCTCAATAATTGGGAAGCGATATAAACAACTCAGGAATTTAAAAGATTCCAATTCATGCTGAGGGGTCATAAGACCTTGAACTCTTCTCCAGGTTTAATAGTGCATCACCACTGTAAACCATCTTTAACAGAATGTTTAGCAATCACAAAGACTGAAAACACTCTCTGCAAGTACTCTAGGTGATCAGCCTATCGTACCCCTACGTCGTGCACAACGTATTACATCTTAACATCGTAACGACTATATACGTTACATTCGGAACTTATAGTCTCCGATAACATAGTACATCGTAACGACTATATGCGTTACATTCAGAATTATAGTCTCCGATAACATGTCCCCCTTTTATAGGGTTGTTCACCTCAGCTTCTTAACATCTGAATCCGCACCAAAACAATTTGGTTTGGCATAGTTTAACCAAAAATGCTCGAATTTCATAAACATCTTTCAACATTTGTCTAGCTGAATCAAGTAGCATAGACTTCTAGTAAAAATTCGGACATCAAACGAAATATATATATATATATATATATATTAGTAACCAACTCAATAAAATTCTATATATATATATATATATATTTTTTTAAGAAACTAAAAATAATAAATAAATCTTTTCACAATATCCTGATACCGTATCATAGTACTGATACGTTGAGGACTTCGTCATTACATGACGTCGTTATACTACATCATACCATAGTGGGCTGACGATCATACGATCACATCCAACACTAGGTTTAATTGCATTGATAACTTCCTCGATTATTGTTTGTACATCATATCAAATGATGCATGGAACACATAAAATACATTTTAAAATTTTGAAATTATTTTTGTCTAGCTGAAGCAATTAGCATAGACATGTGAATAATAGCACGTATTTTAAAAACTCATTGGTTTCCATCGTTCGATCCAATGTTTTTCAAGAAAACAGAAGTGCAACATCAGCACGAAGTCAATAAATTTCGAAAACTAGCAAAGCTAGGAGATTTAGAATATGAAACTTTCTCCATCAATTAAATCATTACTCCATCATTACTTCATCATTCTATCTATCTTAACAACATCAATGCTTTCTATACCATAACCTTTCTATACCCAGTATAGTTCATCACACTTACCACACTTTGGAAGTTCAGGAACTTGCCACAATAATATAAGTTTAAGAACTTGTCCTAGCAATACGTAGTCAAAGAACTGATCAGAGACTGTCCAAATGCTTAGGGGTTCAAAAACATACATACGACTATGAGTCACTAACTTACCATAAGTATGAGTTTTAAGAACTCGCCTAACCTTAAGATCATCTAATGTAATCTTAATATCATCTAATCTATCCTCTATTAACTCTAACTATCAAATATAATATGAGAAAATAATAGCCTTCTCGTCATATATATATCGATAGCGCGACACCAACCTTCCAACGATTATCAATATGATAAGCCAAGTGTAAGCACAAAACCCTGCCCATACAAGATTTGTACAACTCAGCCACCACATGAGTCCTCAGTTGAAAACCCACTTAACTCTATCTTACTTATAACTTCTTGCTCTATATTCGATACAGACTTATGTATCTCATCATTTATAACTCCTCGTGAGTTAATCTCGTACTATCTCATAGTACATTCTTGTTATAGTCTCAAACTATAACCATTCAATCATTACAGACCATCTGTCTTTTACAACTCTAAAAGATATCACGTCGTGATCTTATTCTATAATCATCTCCCTTATGATTCTTCCTTATCTCATTATCGTTTTGTTTTAAAACTTCTTATCTCTACCTTACATCATATTATATCATGAATTCACTATGCTTTTAATCTCATAGACTTCGTCTATTCATCGTTATTCGTCATCTAGATCATTAGAGTTAGGCAACTCCTGGTTTTTATCTCTACATCTCTTCAAGATTCTTCTTTGAATCTTCTTGTTTATTAATCAATTCTCGTTCTTTAAGAATTTCTAATTCCATTCCTGTTGCTCAATATTTTATTCGAGTTTTATCCCTCGCCATTATAATCTTCTTCTTATAATATTTCTAGGACTTAACTCATCCTATACTTCTACGTATAATTCTCATTCTCTAAAGTCATAGCCTAAGGTACTCTTACCTAAGGTGTATAACTTACAGCTTTGATACCATCTGTAACGACCCCAAAATTCATACAATAATATTCTCCTTCTCGATCATTAATAATACAACTTTAATCTCTCATTACATCATTATTCGATATTAAAAATCACTAAAAATGCAGAATATTTAAAACTTTTATAAACTTTCTTTCTATATTGCCCTGAATCGCAACCTTTACATTACATCTCTTTGATTCAAATCTATATCATGAATCATTACAACAAAATGACTATACCAAGTCTTACATAATAAAACAATATCCATCTATATTGGATAACTCTACTTATAACTCGGCGACATATTTCATTCAAAACATTAACTACAATTTGAAATTGAACATAACTAATATTCTTGAACATTGATCTCTATAAATCACTTAACATGTATCATTACCTTGCGTCCTTAACCTGCAAAAATGGTTATTTGCAAGAGTGAGCTCGACAACTCAGTAAGTTCTAACAGTTTTCATGCATCACGTATCACATAATAAACATGCTCAACATAAATCTCATAATAATTAAAGTAACATGGCATACATGCTTTAATTCACATAACAAATATAAAGATTGAGTTTCATACTCAATCAACGTTATTTAACCAAACAGTGTAGTCATAAATTAACTTTGACATTTCATGATTACAACATGTATAACATATCATGCTCGCTTGCAATTTAAAACAGTTCATCAAATTCACGTAGACAAGTAGAAACCGAAAGACTTGCCTGGTTCGTGGATTACCAATTATCGAAAAACTGCTTAATATAATCTGCTTCATGATCCTACATAACGTATCACCATATGCATCAATTATTAGTCACTTAGCAACGCTTATCAAACATCTAAGTAAATTCTAATTTATACTTTCTAATTTACACTTCGTAACTCTCTTCCATTCACTCGTTTGACACTCGCTGTCAAATCATATGTATAATTATTACATATCTAAT
The DNA here is from genome assembly GCA_020205555.1 of Panax stipuleanatus. Lineage (NCBI taxonomy): Eukaryota > Viridiplantae > Streptophyta > Magnoliopsida > Apiales > Araliaceae > Panax > Panax stipuleanatus. Next base: position 64,414,443 of record CM035119.1, on the reverse strand, counting down.
CTTCATTGTTAGTTAACCAATTAAGATTAACTCATTCTTCATTAACTAATAAGTTAATAATTAATCACCACGTAACTTAACCACCTCACATAATCATATTACATTTCAAGTTAAACATAATTATATTTTTACTAACATTCATGTTTTATAACTTATAACAACATCTAATATCGTCGACAGCACTATACTTGTGTATGCGCATGATCGACGCCCTCCAATTGCCTCAGAATACGCATCAGTCTCAAAAATGACCATTTTGACCCTAGATAACGACCTCAAATCAAAAAGTCAAAAACACAAAAGTTGTAGGTCTACTCGTGCTCGTTCCGAATCATCTTGAATCACCTCAATCGGAGTTCGTATGAAAAGGTTATGGCCATTTTAGTAACAGAGGTCAAAACAGTTTTGCATTACGACAACTAAACTACCCCGGGCAGCAAGTATACCCGCTGGGGCGGGTCCCCCAAGGCATAAACACCCGCTGGGGAGGGTCCAGGGGATGGTGGAGGTGCTGGGTCGCGAACTGGTGGAGAAATAAGCCAATTTGGCTTATTTCGTCACACCGAATTCGAATTTTCCCAACATGACAAACATAAAACATGTGACAAACAATAATTTAAGCTTATTAACATTCTCATAACATAAAAATTTCATATAAACACATAATCACAACCAAGATTTCATGGAATTCAAAGAAAAACACAACTTTAAGCGTTCTTGACGGAAATTGCTACTACGAACTCGTTTTTCAATCAATTCAAGTGATTCCAACTGTAATCACTTCTATTCTTAACATACTAACATAATACTTAATCAATTTTAACAATAACTCATAATCAACATCAATTTTGATAGTTTCAAAAGTTATTTTTCAGAAAATACTTCACCGAGAATCACTATGAACACGCTTCCTATTGTTTATCAAAAATTCATGGATTGAATTGCTAGAACAACCATATAACTCATATATAATCATGTTATATCACATATTACACATAATTCATGCTCACATAAAGGATTTTAAAATTTTCAATATAATTCCATAATCTAACACTATGAACATGAATTTCATGGTGTTCATCATATACTTGTGAATTAAAATTCTTAAACAACTATGAAACTCTCATGTAAATATATATATATATATATATACACATACATATCCCATTCTCATAACAAAATTATGAAGTTTCACAAAGAGACTTTCACATAGAATTCTAAAACCATGAAAACAAAGAAGAATATGCTTTGAAAACATGTTTTTTACAACAATTGATTTTGAAAACCCTTTCATGGCGTACAATTACATATGAAAACATATGAACACCATATATACATATAATTTTATGATTGTAAAAACCTAATTTGATAAAGAAGAAAACACAACACATATGAATTAATTCTAGGGTTAAAATTATAACCTTACTAGTTTTGACTTAAGAGAGAGATGATAAAGATGATGATCCTCTCTTGCCTTCTCAAGCTTTTCTTCCTCTTCTCTCTTCTTCTTCTCTGACAATTCTCTCTAACCCTCTTCTTCTTCTTTCTTTGTTTTGTTTAGACTTAGGCTTTTAGAAAACTAACGTATCTCTTAACTTAGCATATATTATACAATATACAATATACATATACAATATATGTAACTTATATTATTAATATAGCTAATAAATAATATACTAATTGCTATACTAACTACCACTTATTACATAGGTTACAAAATTTGAAAAGCCCAAGGCCATGTTTGGCAAAACCACATTATTTTTAAAAAACTAACTTCTTGAGTTTAAGGCATTGTTTGGAAGAAATAAGATTAAACAAGTACAAATGCCTTGTTTGGTAAAACTAATCATTTTAAAAACAGGTTTTAATAGTTAAGGCCCCGTTTGGCAAAACGAATTTAAAAACGATGCTAGGGCCTTGTTTGGGAAAATAGTTTTGAAAACTCTTTTAATAAATCATTTTAACACATACTGCTTAATGTTATCCTTTAACTAATTAAAACTCAACATTAATTTAATTAATTAAAAGTTTAACATCAATTAATCACATAAAATTATCACATAATTATAATTACTCACTAATTATAATTTCATGTTACTCTCACCACATAACTCATCTAATTTAATTATCCCAATTAAATTAGAACTATAACATAAAATCATTATGTTAATTAAATTAAATACCAAATATTCATTTAATTAACATATAACACTTAATTAAATTACTCCATAATAATCACATAATTATTTATTTAACTCAATAAATAATTCAATTAATATATTTATTTAATTCAATAAATATATAAATTCTCTTCACACCAAATCACATATTTTACAATATATAACATATACACACATACTCGTACTTAAACATCTTAAAATAAGAATTTTATTTATTAAATTCTCATTTATTAATTCTTAAAAATCCGGGATGTCATAGCAATCGATGTCGAATAAATACGGTGATGACTCCCAGATGAAAATGGGACGAATCCAGCCAAAAGGGAATAGGGACCGGGGGAGGCGAAGCAAAGGCAAAACCGAGAACTTTAGGCGGTATTTCTATGGAGCTGCCCACTCAGCCTAAACAGAGATGAAGCTAAGAGCTGAACTGACAATCATTTCACGGATCTTCGCCAGTGGCTTTCGTCTTCGTCCAAGTCCAATCCATAAACATGGGCAACCTTCCATCTGAGACACCCTAGCGAGACTTCCAACCTTTTCAATTGGACAGATCGACATCCTTGACCGGGCACTGCTCAATAATCTAGTCTTATCAGTTAGTTACAAGCTACCAATTATAAACCCACGACTCTGCCTGCACGTTATACATACTTCCTTCCGTTTTTGACTTCCCCGGGCTGGGAATAGACTTCTTTACCCTAGGTCGGGGATTAGCACGCCCTACTATCACTCAACTCAAAGCTTATCGAGTCATTACAACCGTGCCAACCATTCGACTTCACACCGACAACACCACCGTGCCAGATGCAAGCAACGGTTGCTGCTCAATCTGCAACGACACTTGTGCCCACTGCATCATGAAACCATCCTCCATACGGTCACAATCCCATCGCATCGACGGTCTAAACTTTGACACCATTCCCAGCAGCAGTTATTCTTTTCTTGAGATCTCCTTCGCGAATATACCTTTCAGAGAGAAAGTTCCAACCGCTAATTTAGCATTACCTTTCCTTACTCTTACTCTACTTTAAGTGAGTGAGGAGTAGAAGAGTAGGAAAGAAACCTATGTTTCCAAGCCTTATTGAATTGAGTCTTTTCGCACGAAAAAGAGCTTACCTTCCGCAACTGCAATAACTAGACTTCCTTTTGACTGGCTATCTTCACTAGAGGAGTGGCCTGAGCCTTTTATTTTAAGGAAACCTTATATGTATGGGATGGTTACCCAGGCGTATAGGTTGGGAATGAAGCTTATCAATCTAGATCAAAGAACTAAGACTTTTGAAAGGTTCCTAGTAAACTTAACGTTAAAGAAAGCTTAGCTTCTTTCTTCTCCCACTCTGGTTTGAACCGATGCATTAGCTTTTCTTTTCAAAGATGTCCTGGACGCCATCATTACGGATATTCTTAAAGTCATAGCTTTAGGTGCTCCTACGTATACGTACATGGACGATACACTCGATACAGCCAGGTAGGGAGAGGTCAAAAAGGCATAGCATAGCTTTCATGGAGACTGCTTTCTTTACACAGGTGGCATGGAAATAAAGAGAAAAGACCTTAGACTAGGCGGTCTTCCCTACATACAGTAAAAAAGTACGGACGGGAAAGCGATAAGAAGCCTGAAAGCGATTCTTACACAAGATACGATGACAGGAAGGGAGTTCGATCAGGAATAGACAGAAAAAAAGGCCTGCTAGGCTCCTTTCTTTCTCATGGGAGGGGTTCGCATCCAACCCTTATCGATACCCATCGCTAGGACATTTAAGTGAGTCGGATTTTGATCCGGTTCCGAAATGAGGCGGTGTTACCAATGACTCGATACCCTGCTGCTACCGAATTTCGTCCTTCCCCCCTTTCCCTATAATAAAGTGCAGGCCCCCGTAGATAGATGCCCCATATAGCCCCTCCTCTCCGGGGTTTTTTACATCAAAGTTCTCTTTGATGGTCTCACGTACTTCGGAAATTCTCTCTCCTTCCCCGAGAGAGGTTTTAAGTGCCTCTATATTTTTCTCTAAAAGTTCGTCAGCTCGTTGATCCAGTGCAGAAGGCGAAGGCTTCGCTGTTGAATCCGAACTTGATGGGCCGGCATCGCTACCAACGGAAAGAGGTAATCTTTCCATTGAAGAAATAAGAAAGCCGAGCCACTCCTCCAAGAAAACCACGAGAGGGTACACCAAAGACAATCCAACCAAAGTTCCCCAACCTATACAAGGGCGGCAAGAGCAGACGCTCTGGTATTAATAAACAGCTCCTTAATGTTAGCTCTCGCTTTCGCTTTCACTATCTCTTTTTAAAAACTTGCATCTAAAATGTTAGCTCTCGCTTCCTTATGCCTTTCCATTCGCCGTTGAAGAAAGAAAAGACAACTGTCCGAACCCACCGATATTGAAATAGATTGACTTTATTACTGCTACGGCTATGGCTATATCATAAATGGATTTCTTAATGGTATTTTCTTTTATCCGGGCGAAGCTCCATGGATTGATTCCCGTAAGAGGCAACATCACCTTTCCTGTGTTCTCAATGAGAAATCAACTAAGGCAAATAGCCGGCACATCCCAGGGTTAGGGTCAAGGGTTCGGTCGAGCACCAACTATCGTTGCCCTCATCTAGTGAGGATTTTTATAGGTAGGTATCATCCATCTTACAGTCCTACCTTTAAGTAGCTTCTTTCTTTTTAAGAAGGGTGGAGAGCTTCTGTCTACCCCTTTCCATTTTCAATTCCTTCTTTTAGTTTTAGTTGGAACAATCCGAATTCTCATTGTAAACGCTATCTATGTGTGGATCTCGGGGGTTGCCTTTTATCCGGAAGTAGAATGGAGGTTTGTGGGGCTTGCCCCTCCATCAGTTGATAAATAGAGTTCCATCCGTTTTTGACTTCCCCGGGAGGACACACAAAGGAAATCGATCTATTTTCAATATTTTATACTTCACTTTTCTTCTCATCCCTTCACGTTGTTTTGACTTGGTCTTAGGCTACCGGTGACCGCCTCTATGAGGACCTTTGGGCGGAGGTTTCTCAATACACAAGCCTAACTAAGAGAAGAGTGGAATTAAAAGCTATCTCTATATAAGCAATTTTTCATTATGAACTCTCTTCTCCTTCTCTTCCGAATCATTCTCATTTCTTATTCTATGAACCCGCAAAAGAAGAGTCCAAAATTAGGAACTAACAAGATCATCCCATTTCCTTGTTTTACCCTACTCCTGAGCTTTAGTTCCATTTGGCCTTCCCCGATTGAAATGAAAGCCATCAGACGGATTAGGATCTTAGACTACCGGTGACCTGCCTAGGAATGAAGACTTTGGGCGGAACTTTCTCAATCAACTTCATTACCAAATGAAGAAAGACAGAAGAGAGTCTTGACTATTCAATTATAGGTACCCGACCCTAGTTCATTTTGAGGGTACATTTTCCTTAAAGTCAGTATGAGGAGGAACGTATAGGTACCCACCAGAGACGGATCCTGGACAACTAGCATCTGACCAATCTTACCTTTTAAGTGACAAAGCTTTCCCTCTATTCTCTTGAAGACCGGAAAGAGAGGAAGGTCTTTCGGTTGAACCCCCACAAGAGATATGAGAGTCACCTTTCTCAACAACTTCCATTGACTGATCACCAACAACCATCTCCTGCATAGGCTCTTGAACAAAATAAGCCCTATTATCAACCCTGAGACTCTCACTTCCAGTCGCAACAGCCTTGTTTTTTCCTTTCTTTTGCACTCTGATCCATTCCCCATCATAATTTTGCCTGGTATCCTACCCTTTTACCAGAAATAAATGCTGGAATTTCCTTTATTATAATAAACTATAAATCAAACAAGAGGAGGTTGCCTGATGGTACGAAACTAGATATTCAGAAGAGGCAGAGTGAAGTTCTGGTCTTTCTCCCCCTCCCTTTGTGTTGTGCCCAGGTCCTCCTTTCGTGCCTTCAGATCCACTCGTTGGGGAACGAACGAATAGAAGGTTTGTTTGTTGGGCCTATCGCCCTCTATTCGAGCTATATATCCATTTCCAGTCGAAAGGCATCCATCTAACGCCACTGGATCTAATTGCTTTACTTCTCCCTCTACCGCTGGCGTTGCCTCGAAGGGCAAGCTATTCATCTCCTCTAACACCTGTGGAAGCATATCACCTCCAATTAGGAGCAACTACTGGATCTGGGCGAGTTCTTCCGCCTCGAAGCCGGTGGAAGCGAAGGTTCAAAGCAATAAGCTAAGCCTTCTTACTCTGCATCTCCATATCTATACCATTTCTCCATCTGCTGGCTAGCCTCTAACAGAACCCCTGGAGGCGGAACTAGAACCATTTAATCCATTCCCCGGCCATCAAGAGCTATGACCCCGGGAGGGGAGTACACAGGCAGGTACGAACCGGGTGGGGAACAGAAACGAAGGAGCCCAGCCAAGAGGCTAATCAGCTGTGTAAAGGCTAGTGGTACGGTTAGCGGGCGGGAAGGTCTCCCGGGTCTCCCGTCAGACTGGTATTCTACTCCTTGCTATCTCACTACCCGGCTCTTCCTGTAAGTGCTTAACCCCTACACACGAAACCGTCCATTTAGCTAGCAATCTGCTATATCCGAAGATGAAGCGCCCACTTGAACCCATAACCCGAGGGGCAAAGACGACTGACTTTCTCCATCCGCCACGGTTAGCTCAAACCCCGCGGGGAAGCAAGTTTCCGTACAGAGAAGAAGAAGAAGCTGTTGCAAGCCCGTAGTACGAAAAGAAATGCGTTTTCTTTTTCTAAGCGCCCTGGAACGAAACTTATTGAATCACGAAGGCGGTTGTCCTATATATAGGTCAATTCATAA
>CM035119.1:64391678-64407212 GCA_020205555.1 Panax stipuleanatus | reverse complement strand
TGGACTTCACTGATAATAACCAATAGCAGATATGCCCGAATCCTCTGCCATAAACTAATAGGATACCCCTTGGAAAGGGGATGGGGAAGGGGAAGGAATGAAATCAGCCAGCAAGTCGGTCTAACCAGTAACAGTAGAGATTGTTAAAAGCATGGATGAACCTTCTATTCTTTATTCCCCAATCACTTGACTTGAGCTGAGAGCAGAGCAAGCCCAATCGATCAGCGCAGGAGAATAGCTCAGTGGAAAGGGGAGTCCGGCTTCAGAGAGAGATGCTGAAAACATTCAATGAGATTCATCCCCCGAGACCAGATAGATATGGAGTTGTCGCAGCTGCAGCTATCAGAAAGCAAGCAGCAAAGCCATCAAAGCGCACTAAGAGAAGGTAAGCAGAGGAGAAGCAATATCGAACATCTCTCTCTTCATCTTACATACGATGATAGGGAGTTTGAACAGCTAGAAGCCATCCCCTTCGCCCTTCGCACGCCCTATCTAGCCCAGTTCTGGCAGCTAGTTTCAGGAAACAACCGGCATCTAATTGAATTGATGATTTCTCCCCGTCTTGAATAGAAAAAGTAGAAGCTGCTTGATCGAGAGGTTCCGGAGCTGATAGCATTTTCCTTTCTTAGGGTCGGGGAATGATTCCCGGTTGAACGGAACCTTTAACTAGACTTTCGGGTGCATTCCTGACGGAGGTCCTCCACTTTGGTATTCTAAAACAATACGTACTTTTAGGAAGAATTGAGGCTCATTATGTGAACAACGGTATGTACCGCAGCTTTTCATTCAATGCTAGCTAGCTTTCTTAGTTGTTTAGCCTAGGCTTTTTGACTATTGAATCAAATTCCTCTATACTTGGTCACCTGCTTGGCAAAGCGCTATTCGGCACCAATTTCACGTTACTAGCCTTATGCTTCGCCCATCTCTATATGCCACGGGGAATCGATCGGTTGAATCCGCTATGCACCTTTGGTTCGGTGGTATCCTGTATATAGGATCAAGGCAGATTAAAGGAAGGAATTGATAAAGCGTCAGTGAGTTGACATGACATTCAAAGCCTTCTCTTAGAAAGGTGTAGATTAGGTAGGTGTTCAGTGAGTGAAAGATCTGACATTTCAACTAACGAGTGAAAGGAAGATCCATTAGAGCCAGAGGCAGAGCAAGGCGATTCGGATGAAAGTGATCCCCCAATCCTCGCTCGGTACCAAGGGTAGAACTTCATGATTGATTCGGTGTAACCGGTCTTTGATCAAGGGGTGAGACCCTTACCTATTGCAGGAAAAAGTGCAGTTCAAGCACTTTGCTTTGAATCACAAACAGATATTATTAAGATTCGGCATTCCCGATCTTCTATCTTTCCTGCAGGCATGGAAATCAAACTGGAATGAGACCTTCCTTCTGATTCTGAGATGCCGAGAACCTGGTCTTCTTGTTCACGCCTCAGCTGCAAAAGAAAGAAAGAGATCTTCTTTCCCGAAAGCCTATAAGGAAGAACTCTTAACTAAGAAAAAAGGCTAGACTTCTGGATTAACTTCTTTGTGAGTGAATACCGAGCCAGCTCTGACTTATTGATTTGATGCCGAGAATCCGATCTGCAGATGAAGCAGAAGCAGGCAAAAGGCTCAAGGCCAGCGAGGAATTTGCCATACTAGATCGACTCTTAATTACCGAATCGACTCTGAACTCTGTTCTGTTCATGGTTGGCTGTAAACAAATAGTCTCTTTAGTCCCATCCCTACCCAACTCTATGGATTTTCCTTAGTTGCTCTTAACCCAGCTCGGGACGGGAGGGTCTCAAACCATTGAAAGCGGATGGATGCTGAATTATAGACAGTAGATCCAGTATCTCGATGAAAGAAAGGAAGCAGAGAATGAAGAGAGGATGTGACTACTACTAATACCTGTTAAAAGTGTATGTACGGGTTGAAAGCAAAAATTCCACTATCTTCCAGACTGAACGAGATGGGGAGTGGCTTTCTCTCCTAGATCACAGAGTTTCATTGATGCCAAAAAAACGGGCTTTCCTCAAACGATTGGAACAAGAATAGGCTGCAAGAATAGGTTCTTGTCTCTTTGAATCGTATCATTCCTACTCTATCCAATCCAACCTAGCTTCATCCTGTAATCGTCTGCTTGGTAGAGCTTGAAATCAATGGTTGCTTTCAGCCGCCTTTTCCAATATCAGGCAAGGTCTCACTCTTTCACAGCAAGGCCCCTTCCCCACCGACTTGTTACCGTCCTATCGAGGCCTCTCTTAGAGGCGTACTTTTTCCACTTCCACGTGCGACCCTTGCCTTCTTTGCTTTGGAGCTTTAAGCGCGCTCCAAAGCCATGTCTTTGCTCTATACCAACCTCCCTTCTTTTTCCCGACTGCCACAATATGGGAAATCCAGCATATCTGGATGTCCAGATTGCATATCTCAGCCATTTTAGTTGAAAATGACCACATCATATCAATGAGTTTCACGTGATACGGAACTGCATTTGGTGATCAATTGCCCGGGTCCATGCAGATGTTGAATCGAAAATCAAACATCTATAACAAATGTTTCATCCCTCGTGCATGAGCGGGCACGTGAAGCTGCTTGTTTCGGGTGTGGCGAACACTGAACGTTGATACAGGGCATAGTTGTCCCGCTCGTCGTTACGATCCCAATCACGATCTGATAGTGACATTCACATAGTTGAAGATGGATTCGTTCGCGAAAGAAAGCAAATGCAAGGGGGCTAAGATTAAGAGCTTTTCCAAAAAAGAAAAAGAAAAGTCCTCTGCTTCGGCGGATAGGAAAAATGCTTCAACGGATGAAAGCACTTACTTGATTCCTAAGGAGGACGGCGAGCGAGTGGGGTAAGTAAAAAAGGGGTAACCAACGAGCAAAGAACTCCGCCTCCTTCTTGGTGGAAGCCAGGGTATCACTTCAGTGATACCTGGGCGAATTCTGCGATTGCCGCTTTCAGGTGAATTTGGAAAATAGGGCGGGGCAAATGCTTTTTCTCGAAGATGCGGCGATTCCGCTCTTTCCGTACTTCCCAACACGTAAAGCAGAAGGTAGTACACCTTTTTGGACTGATTTTGAAATTCTTCAGTGAACCAAGACAACACAGCCATTCTAAAAGAATTTGGGTGAGACCATGCTTTGGAGAAAAGTTGTTTCTTGAAAAAGAAAGTGACTCCTCGGTCGAGAAAATGCAGGACATAAGAGTCTAGTGTGTTCCGGAGTGTCAACTAGAAATGTTGTGATCCCACAACCAACCGCTGCTATGCATCACGGAACCTTGTCTTCGATGAAGCATCATCGTGGTGGTCACCACAACAGGTGATATTACCTTCTTCCAAAGAAATAGCAGAAAAGTTGCAGGAGAGACTGGGGCGGATGAAAGACAGCCAAGCTCAGAAGCTATTGAGCCGTCAATACCATTGACTAGTAAAGGTGAATCAGAGCAGTAATTACACAGTTTACGGCCTTGGCAAAGCGGTGTACACCAAAGAACTCCTGAAGATCTTCAACTAGAAGTATCTAGAGAAGAAGCTAGGCCACAACCGTGGTTGTTTACCAACGTAATGTATGGGATAGAGATCGAGACAGATTAGGAAATCGGGAGCCCCACCTTTTAAACCTCATTTAGGTAAACGGCATGTTCGGGGCCATAGCCTTTTGAAACATTCTAGTGCTTTTCCTCTTGTTGGCAGGCCACTTAGTTGGAAGAGTTGCCTGCCAATCCTCACCAAAACGGGTTTTAGGGAGCTAGTGAAGAAGGTCCCCGCCAATGTGTCAAGCCTCCTGATACCCAAGGTCAATCAGGTCAAAGACGGAGAAACCGATGAGGAAGAACCTCTCGAAGATGCGGCAAGGAAGGCCAGAAATAAGAAGTTTCTAGAAGAGATCCAGTTGCGATTTGCATACAGTTTCTGCCTATCTGAAGGTGCCGCAAAGGATTCCTGTGGGGCGGATCCATTAGATGATCAGCCCATCCTCCCTGTTATTGACTGGAAGAATGTGAACATCCCAAAGGGAGATCCCGGGTCCAGTTCCGAGTCAGTCATGGTCATCCTCAAAGACAACTATGTAAGGCTTAGACCTTGCGTATACTGCTTCTCCTTTGGGTAGCTTTCTCTTCAAGCACTCTTGCCTTAATAAGGGTTAGCTATGTTTCAAGCACTTCTTCTTTTTAGAAAACAACTCAAAAGAGTCTTTCCATTCAAGCACTACTTGTAGCTACCTATCCCTACAACTACTAAACGCTATGAAAGTCATATAACTGCTCTATAGCTAGAAAGCGTTCTCCTCCTATACTATATTATATAGAAAGCAGCTAGAAAAGCCATAAACTGCTATGCCTGCAATGAACCTGCTATGAAAACGATACACCTGCTCCACTGACCTGTGGCTCTACCATTTGTAGAGAAGAAAGAAGTCACAACACAAAGGAAAGCTTAAAAGAACAACTACTTGATAAGGTGTTGCTAAGAGACAATACAAAGTAATACAGCAGTTATTCCAGTAACACACCAGCTACGCTATGAAAGTGGATGTATAGGCCTCCTATCCCATACCCACTCCAAGAGAGCATCCTAGTGGGCCTGTTTGTTGGCGGTGAAGCAAGCAAACGTCTCATTTTGTTCATTGCGAGGTTAAGAAAGGGAGCCAATCCGCGGAGTCATTTTTCTCTATGAATTGGATATTTCATTTAGGTAATGCCAAGGTTGATTCACCGAACGGAAGGAAAAGGGTGCTAAAAGCCCCCATTCCCCAATTGATTAACTGATTGTGCCTATGCTAAGAAATTACTACTCTATTTGGTCTTTCTCTGTCTTATACGAAAGAAAGGCAAGATTATCAGTGATACCGCTTGAATAACGATAATAGGAGTGAAAAGCCTTAAAGAGAAAGCTTTAGCAACGGTAGGAGTGGCAATCGTCACTCGCCAGCACCTGACGAGCTTACCAGAACCTTCTCTCGCAACAAGAAGAGTTTGCCTTGGGCAAGTTCATGATATGAAGAGCCTTTAGATGAAGAACGCCCTACTAATACAAGTAAAGGAGAGGAAGGACCAATGAAGGAAAATCTCCTATCCCATGGGGCGGACCTCCGACCATCAAAGAAGGGATTGGACTCAGGTGGGCAAGGCAGGATCCCAACCCATTTCTCCCATCAAGCAAGCATCAGAGTCAACAGGCTTTGTATCTTTCTCATCCGGGATAGGCCCCGAAAAAGAAAGAGCTGCGAAATTAGAAAGACTAGCACAAAGAAGTGATGACTTTCTCTTCTCTCTTCGGATCGGGCCAGTCACCTTCATTCGATGCGTATAGTTTTTGCTAGAGTGGGGCGGCGCTCCCGGTGAAGAGATGAGTTGCAATATGAGTCGATGTTCTCGAAGGTAATGATTCCTGTTCAAGGAGACTCCGGAGTGGCATATTCGACGTAAGATGAACCTCTATCCATCAACTGATCTGTCTGGGGGCGAGAAAAAGAGTACCGATCTCCTTCTTCCGCCCATGCGTTTCGTTCAAGGGCGAGTAAAGATTCCATCACTAAGCTTGATCTCAACATGCTCATGAAGGCTGTAGTCTGGAATGTCATGGGGTTAAACATGAAAGAGAAACATAAAGAGTTGAGGGATCCCCCTCCTAACAGTCAAAGTTATCGAAAAGACTGACCAGATGTGAACTCTTGGCTGCTATAGATAGTAAAAACTAGTACTTGCTTGGGACTCGCCTGCGCTAAGCCTCGGGGAGTAAATAGGAGCCTCGCGCTGGAGAATTCCTTGAGAATGAGAAATAGCGCTCATCCGTAGCTTGGTTCCTGACTTGAGGAGTGAAAGGCTGGCAGTAGTATACATATATAGGGCTATGCCCTTCGGTAAGCATTCCTTTAGCAAGTAAGCCCTTGCTTGTTCTAACACTTAGGAACTTCCATAAAGCTAGATAGAAACCTTGGAGAGCTTGCAGTCAAGGCAAGGGTGATGGTTATATACACTAGACTCCCAACCATGCTTCTGAACTGAGACACATCTTCAATAAACTCGCCGTCCCATTCTTGAGTGAGCTAGTGAGTCTATGCCTCTGTTCTATAGGAGATTCACAAGGCCTACAATATTGAGATTTTATGTGTAGGGATCTTTTTTATTCTGTATATTGTTCCATTGTATACTTGTCGTACAGTCAATAGAGTACGCTTGTTGTTTGACTTTATATCCCTCTTTTGGGTAAGTAATGAATCCTCTCCCCCTCTTATTTCACACTTAGCGAACTGGTCATTCTCCTATCTGTCCCTGGGACCAGTTTCGTTCCTATAGGTCTTTAACCCACCCTTCCATACATGTCAGGCTCCGTTTCATTCCTTTCGGGATTCCTATTTCTCTGCATCCGTAGAGGCCAAATCATACGCTGCAAAAACTAAAAGCCAAGTAGTCCTCCGCTTCAGCAATCCCCATCTGCTGCATCTAAATATGCCGTTTCATCCGCTGAGACAAAAGCATATGAATCAACTCTTTCAAATGAAGAAGATGCCACCACTAAAAAAGAAAAGACGTCCATTTGGGAGGGCGGTGAATAAGGCTTTTAAGCCTGAAGAATACGATTCTTTCAAATATACAGAAGTAGTCGATGACTAAAAGGCAAGCTTGTTAAGGAAAGCGGCAAGGGGTGTTGTCTGGTATAGAACCAGAACAAGGGCGGAGGGAGTTGTTTTCCAGTAGCAGCTTTCTTTTTCCTGGCTGAGTAGTTTCTCAAATCCCGAGAAGGGTGGTGGATGGGAATAGATAAGTAAGCATGCGAGTACATTGTTTCAGACGCCGAATACGTTAAATCACCCACCGAAGACGCATAAGAATAATCCGATGAATCATACATAGCATAGGGATGAATCATTCCTAAGAACCAGAGTTGCGGGCTGCTCTTTCCCAATCCGAACCAGCGGAATAGGCCTCTTCCGGTCCGGGTCGGAAGGCTTCCTTCCAGTGGTTGCTCCGGCTAGAGATATAGTCGTAGAGACGGCTAGAGATTATGTTCAGTCCCCAGATCTGAGATAAGGGAGATCCGGCTAGAGATTATGTCTAGGACAAGGCTATTGAGAATGTCTAGTCTACCTTCTCTTCTTTAGCTTGAGTATATACCCTCCGCGTTATAGTCTGCTTTTCCTTTCTCTAGGTTTTGGGTCACTTTTCCTTCAAGGAGAGTTTCGGTGAGGTTCTACTTGATCTTAGTTCTTTTCCGGGAGCTAAAAGTCTTCTTTCTCTTTATCTCGGTACTTTTGGTACTCAATACCCTAGTTCTCGCCCGAGAGAGAGTATCTGACTTGTTTTCCTCAGTTTCAGTTGAGGATCCCTAGTTATCGAAGGGATAGTAGCTCGTATTCTAGAGTGAAGCGAGCCTCCCCCTTCAAGTAGTAGCCCAAAGTGAAGGAGATGGCTAGGAGAAGGCTCTGTCTCTAGTGAATTCCCGTAGTGCGTGTCTGCCCAGATGTGAGTGACCTACCTCAGTCGAGAGAGAGATACCGCTATAGAGACAGAAAGAGAAATCTAGCTACTCGCCGATAGAAAGCGATAGATTGTTCACTGCCCCTAGTGGATGGAGAAGATACAGATACCAACGGGATGGGATAGTTGCCCCTCCTCTCCAATAGAGGTTTAGACTGCTCAATGACTTCTCTTTCTATGTAGTAACAAAGGTTCATTGCCCGGAAGAGAAAGGGGCGGGTTCATGGATAGGGTTAGGCCTGGGTGCCTACGCCCCGGGTAAAGGGATGAAGTGGGTAATTCAGGGATAGGGTTGGGGAAGGCTGAGACTTTGTTTGAACCATAGAAAGGGAATAGAAAGAGAGCTATAGAAGTGGAACCGCCTATAGAAGTTGAATACTGCCAATCTCTGGCAGGCAGAGATAGTTGTCCAATCTATGGATAGCACTATCTAGACGGATAGATTCATCTACCAGCTGGCCCTAGTGAGAGTGTCAGGAACAAAACCGCCTATGTCTGGCCCGGGGAGTAGACCATACGGGTAGAGTAAGCTGGATAATTGTTTACTAGATGGAAGGGGAGGGGCGCCACTATCTAATAGTTTCTCTATTATCTAATAGCCATTGGAAATGGAGAAGCAGGGGCGCCGACAAGGAGTAATAACTAAACTACCACCCGGAGCGCCTGATGAGACTAGTAGCTAGGGGAAAGATTGGAGGGACGGAGCAGACACAACAGCTCCAAACTACCCGGATTGGTAATAGACTCCCTGGTCATCTTTATTGAGATGGGGGGATGGAGGAACCAGAAAGAAAGCTTAAAGGCTAATGAGAAAGATGTCGATTAGGAGCTAGAAGCTATCAATAGAATGAATGATAGTAGGAGTGAGTCTTCATATTCGAGGGGAATAAGGGAAAGCAAGTTACAACCCTTTAATCGATTAGAATAGTGATCCCATCCGCGGATAAGAATCGCGCTTTACTCGAATCCCTCTCCCTATCTTAGGTGCAGATGGATGCATGGAATTTGAGAAGTTGTTAATCCGTATATAGTGAAGCGCCTAACTCTCCCTCGCCCCACTTCAATAAAGAATTTGGATTAAAGCAAAGAGAATGGCCTAGTATGCTCAAGCGGAGTTCCCCCCTAGCATGCTCTACGGGGAAGATCCCGAATCATAAGAGTTAGTAAGGGGCACAAAAAATGGGGCAACGATCACTATGGACTCTATTTTGCATCTGGGTTGTTATTACCCGATTGCATGGCATTCTTCGCTAAGAGATCGCCCCAGTTCGTTCTTACAGACAACATAGAGGTAGGTGATATTTTCATCTGCTTGGGAACAGAACAGAAACGACCCGATACTCATTATTGGGTGGGATTGGCCAACCTTTCTCTTCTTATTTGAAGGGCTTCATTCTACCGGAAATGTAGCTGGTGCTAAAGGCTATTTCCCTCCTGAGGGGAAGAAGCAGCTTCGAGCCCACTTCATCATGCTAGATGGATAGTAGAGCAGGGGGGGGAAGTTCCTATTGAAGCGACATTAATAACCGGTTGAGCGTGAGTGGGCCCATCACTCAATGCGGGCTTTCTTCTAGCACCATCCATTAGTCAGAGGAGATGAAATACGCTCGACTGAAAGGAGAGGAGATGAAGGCCGAAAGAAGCACACCCGGAACTGGGGAAATGGCCAAATGAGCTTTATTCAGCTGGGAAGAAGGTGGCAACATTCACTTCTGGGCCTTCTAAGTCTGGTTCAGCAGCGTGACTCACGAGAACCCTTCTAATAGCCTGATTCCCGCCTGTCCCCTTAGCAATTATCCGTTCAATCGGGAATAGCAGCCCTCTAGTTCTCTCCTCTATAAAGGTGGGTTGGACCTCGTGAAAGGTTGTTCTGAAGATAGCATCTCTTGGAGAGGAAACGAGTGGCACCCGGGTCAGCGCTAGCAACTTTGCTTTCCCAATAGTTAGAGGGAGGAAAGCATGGGTATCGGGGAATTTCCAACTAGCCTTACTGGAATAAATGGTTTAGGAGCCCGGTTGGTAATAGTAGGGGTCCATGGAAAAGGGCCCTCTCATAATAGTA
Organism: Panax stipuleanatus; assembly: GCA_020205555.1. Classification (NCBI taxonomy): domain Eukaryota; kingdom Viridiplantae; phylum Streptophyta; class Magnoliopsida; order Apiales; family Araliaceae; genus Panax; species Panax stipuleanatus. The sequence goes on along the minus strand of CM035119.1, from coordinate 64,397,671 downwards.
GGGGGCGCAAGTCCACTCATGCCCCTCATTTCGGATGCTCTAGAGCCAAATCGGAAAGGTTGCTCCGTAAGTAAGCCATTGTTAATACGTCTCTAATATGGATTGGGAAAGAGAAAGAAGAAGTGCTCCCATTCGAGTGAGGTCTCAAACAAGTGAGTTAGCTCGAAGCATGATTCCGAGCTATTATGATTCGTGGAGGTGGGCACAACTCCTACTACTACTACTATTGGTTTCTGCCCCAGCGAGATCAACAACTCCGATTCCATCAATCGGGTCTTCCAATCGTATCCATAGGGTGATTCATCGCTAGCTATACCTTTAGCATTAGTGACCAAAGGGGCTACACTCACACCCTTGAATGACGTTTTCTAGTAGTAGGGGACTTAGCCTGCGATGGTTCTTACTTAAAGGTTCATACCAACGGGTTCTCCCCCTATTTCTACGATTCGCATCTGCTTGGGAACAGAACAGAGATGAAACGACCCGTAAGAGAAGCGGCGAGATCGGCATACATTCATTCCTTATACATAATACAGGGGAATTGTTGAAATGACTCGTAAGCTCTAGTGAGTGAAGCATCATTCTTTCTCCCACCGTTCACGACATCCCTTGCTTCTCGCTGCGAACGGCTCCTCCTCCTTTATCTTCTTCCTACCATCCGGGGGAAAGGATGAGACGGAATAGCGTGTCATTTCGGAACCGTTCATAAGCCCTTGACTAATAGAAAAGTAAAGGAGCGAAAAACTCTTGAGAATTGGGCCGAAGGCATCACAAGATCGAGAGGAGCCATCTTGATTCGGACTAGAGGAGGAAGGAACCTGAGCCCATAGGTGTAGGAATCAATCCACTGTCTCGTTGATCACACCCGAGGAATCAGTTACAGTAGAGCCAAAGGCAGCTATCGCGATGAATTGTTACAATGTGTGCCTCCTGCGCGCATGCAGGTGCAGGAAGGAAGCTTCTGCACAGCAGACAATGAATCTATGGGTCCCATGCCTTGTTAGACGACCCGTGCTTCATCCAAACAGGTGCCAGCAATCCTAGGCGGAGGGGAGGGCTTAGATCATCCGGGGGGATGAAGATGAGACAGAGTTGACTCCCGCGGCCTCTCGGTAGAAGAGGGAGAAAGCCCAGTCCTCTATCTCAGTCTCAACAGAAGGTCAGAGGAAGGGCCATTCCCTCGTTCTTTCGGGAAGGGCTTAAAAGCGCCTTCATCATGTCAAGCTTCAGGCAACCGATTGGCTCCAAGGGACTTTAGAAGAAGAGCAATGAGCGTAGTGTTGAACTCTTTCAGTAAGCACCCCTTCCGAAAGAAATCCTTGATTGCCATCGATATTTCCTCTCCAACTACCCCCTTATTAAAGAAGAAGTTCGGGAAAACCGTCAGGCCCCACTCGCCCTGTCACCTTAGAAATAAGCATATTTAAAAGAAAAGAAAAGAAACTAGCCCCGGATGCTCAAGCTCAATATCATATTGGTTGTGTTCTACCAACGAGCAGCCAGGAGCCTAAAGAAAGCACTGAGAAAGAGAGAAGTGTTCCGTATAGGTTCGTATATATACTGTGGCGCTATATGATCTTTAGCTATAGGTCTCGTGTGCTTGCTATAGAAAGTAACGAGTCAGAGGAGGTGGTAACGGCCGATGGATGTTCATATTTGAGTATTTGCTGACTTCAGCGTCACATCAAGGTGACAGGATTCGAACCTATGGCCCTCTGTACCCAAAACAGATGCGCTGACCAGACTGCGCTACACCTCGTCTCACCACCCCTGGAGCATATAGATCCACCCGATCGATGAACACTCAAACCGAACTCGCCCATCCTTTTGGGCACAGGGACGCGAGAACCAATCCGAGTAATCAACCGCTTTTTTAATCTGCCTCCAGCAAGATAGGGCGACGCCAAAAAGCCGTATAGCGCAGGAGCGCTCACATTTTTTTACTCTTTCACTTTCATTTTAAAATCCGGCTCGCTCCCGGCCTTTGGACCCTTCGCCCGCTTAGAAGTGGATTCGAACCACTGACACAAGGATTTTCAGTCCTTTGCTCTAACCAGCTGAGCTACCTGAACCACCTTCCTAAAGTATGTTTTCTTTATCGAATAGCGCCCTACCTTACCACTTTACTAGTAAGGGAAAAGCCCTTTACTAAAAAAAAGAGAATTGATAGGCTTTTCGCTTGTTCGTCAAGCTTTCGAGCAGCTCTTTCAACTGCCGCCTAATCCCCCAACATGCTCAAGAACCGAGAGCCGTCCAGGGACTGGACTTTAGGAGGGAGCTTGCTTATAGAAAGAAGATAGGCCGGTCAAACAAAAACAACGCGCAACGGGCTCTCCGCTCCTAGTCACTAAGTAGTGCTATTCTGTCCTCCGGGGGACTGGACTCCACCAAGAGGTTCTTTCTCTCACGTAATTTCGCCCGCCCGTTTCACTTCCGTGCCGGAGGAAATGGGATTCGAACCCATGATACAATCTTCTTGTATGTCGATTTAGCAAACCAATGCCTTAAGCCACTCAGCCATACCTCCAAGTTGTTGATCGGAATGGAATTTGATGTGCCGGGTTTGGTTGGTTGCCCGAAGGGCTATCTGATCCGATCAACTGCGTAAGCCGTAGCGCGCTAGCGCGCGTACTCTTCCTCTATGAGGGAGACTCTATCCAGATCTATGGATCTCCCCAGGCGAGACTCCATCCAAATCTGCCACTCGTTGGGCGACGCCTTCTTTTCTATGAACACCCCACCACTGAATGATGAACTTTGCCAGTTTTCGCCTCCGACCCGACCAGGGGGGAACACACGGTCAAGCCAAGCCCTTACCCGCCTGAATGGAATGAATATATCCTTCGTCTGGTCGAGAAGGGAGAAAGCCCGGGGAACTGGACTGTGACTCTTCTATTACATTACGAAGAAGTCCATTCTCGTCATGATCGATCCACGTCCTACCGTAGTGCCCGGAGAACCAGGCTTGCTTGGCTTACAAAGCTAGCTTACTAACGCGAAGGAATTTTTCGTTGATTGCACGAGCTAGCCAGCAAACCCCCCCTTACTCACCTCTTGCTCTATAAAAAAAGCCCTTTATCCTTTTAACTAGGAGAGAAAGCTCCGCGAGCTGCCCCTTTGCTCTATAGAAATGGATGGAAATGCCCGCCCTGATCAATGCGAAATTTCTCGAGATGGGATCATGATTTGATTGGAAATGCGTAAGTAAGAGGAGATGGGAGTAACCGGGCGTTCTATATACTATGATTCACCTTTTTCATGTCTTTCATTTTATAGAAAGTAGTGATGCACTTCTATAGCCTTTCTAGTGAAGTTCACTCCTTTGGTATTGAAACCTCCTTATCATTAAAAAAAGGGCCTTCTTCTTTACTGCTACAACGCGCGGTTGCTATTAGCTTAGTTATTTACTTGAGGCATAGGCATAGGCGGGATAGGGATAGGGCTTTGCTTTAGCATAGGGCGAAAAAGAAGCTCTATAAGCCGAAATTTAGTACCCGTAAACCCTTTAGTTCCTTTTCTTTACCATAGGGTAGGGGGCGGCTTTGAAGCTATAGAAAAAAAAAGGCTACTTACTCTCTTTGCGATAGGAGCTTGCGCGTGGGCCCAAGCTCTATAGGAAATCAAATAGCATAGGCATCGCAGCGGCTACTCTTTTGCGCTAGGAGTTATGAATTTCTCGTTTAGTTTTGCTTTCATTTAGGAGTGAAAAGGAACTTATGAGATGAACGTAATCTATATCTCTCCTTTCTTTGGTTAGGAACAATTCAATAGCTTGCCTTAACATCGAATAACATAGCGAGCGGCTACTAGCTTGCTTCGGCTCTTACTATGAGCTTAGGTTCCATAGCTTTAGGAGCCTTCAAAGAAAATCGAATAGCTTTGCTTAGCGGCGACTACTTTCTTTCTAGTAGCTGCTTCGCTTTAGGAGCCATTTGGTGTAGAACCACATAGCTTGCTCCGAAGCTATTGCATTGATAGGCAGGGCTTACCGGTACAATAAAGCAGTCCATTTAATCCTTCGCAAATGTTGCTCTAGAACTCTTTTAGCTTGAGCGAGTGCAATTTATATCATACTTGCTCGCGCAAGTCATTTCTTGCGCTCGCTCTAGCAAGGATAGTTCTGCAAGGTAATTGCGCGGGCCTTACTAGCTTTGCCTGCTTGGTTGTACAGCTACTAAAGCAAGGCTATTTTGCTATTCTACAGCTTGAAAATGGCTCCTAAAGCTAACTACTAGCAAGAGCTATGCTCATTTTAGGGCTCCTAAAGTTATTGAATTGCTCTGCTCCTAAGCTACTAAGCTATCTAGGATCCGAAATTCTTTTATATTAAATACCTCCCTAAGCAAGATAGTTGCTCCTCTCCTAAAGTACTAGCACGAGCTAATAGCAAAAGCAAAGCTAGTAGCCAGCCGCTGCTATCTCTTCCTATATAGCATAGCTTCCAAATAGCCCAAAGCTATTGTCCTATAGAGCTTCCACCCTCCCTACGCTAAATCAAAGGAGCTACTAGAACTGCTAAGGTAGTAGCCTTAGATTTAGCTCTAGCAGCTAGGAATTGAGCTTTCAAGCTTTGCTTTTGGTTTCATTTAGCTGTAGCTGATTTGGATTGAAAGCCTGTAGCAGCTTGGAGCACACTCGATTGAACTCACACAGGGAGCAGTCTTACCCAACAACGGCGTTACAGGACGTCGACATTGGCCAATGAGGAGATTAGGCGGCAGTTGAAAGAGCTGCTCGAAAAGGGTCATGGTTGGCCCAGTACATCCTCTTGTGCCTCGCTCCTATCTCTAAGGGGTCTTGGTGCCGAAGAAGGCTCGTGGCGCATGTGCGTGGATTAGGATTATCGCGCCCTTAACAAGATCACAGTCAAGAATCGCTATCCTTTGCCAAGGATAGATGTCTGATTCCCATTTTACTAGTTGAGGGAGCCCGTTACTTCACCAAGATAGACTTGAAGTCGGGATACCACCAAGTGCAAGTGGTGGAAGGCGTTGGAAGACCGCGTTAAAGACAAGGCAAGGGTTATATGAATGGATCGTCATGCCATTCGGCCCTATTACGGTAAGGCCAACGCACCTGCAACCTTTATGCGGCTGATGAACGATGTTCTTAGGCCTTATTTAGATTGGATGAATTCGTCACGGTCTACGACGACGACATCTGGTTTATAGCAAGACCTGGGAGGAGCATCTGAAACACGTAGAGACTGTTCTAGAAGCTCTGCGTGAGCACCAGCTGAAAGCCCATACGGAGAAGAGCTTACTTACTTATGAGCAAAAAGGGATGAGGGAGCTGGTATACTTGGGGCACATCATCGGCTCATCCGGAGTCAAGATAGATCCTGAGAAGACGAAGTCTGTCCGGAAATGGCCAACCCCTGACGGAGGCTCTAAGAGACCTCGGAAAAGGCATGACCAACTACCTCCGCACTAAAGATTCATAAAAAACGACTCCCGGTTGATCTTACTCGGGGCCCAGAAAAGAAACAGACCTTTCGAGATGGGGAGAGGATCCAGAGCGTGCGTTCCAGGCACTTAAGGAGAAAGTCTGCGAAGGCCCGGTTCTGGCCATGCCAGACGTTCAGAAGCCGTTCGAAATCAAGACGGACGCTTCTGCTCATGCTTTGGGAGCCGTTTTATGGCAAGACGGCCGAGTGGTCGCGTACCACAGTGAGATGTTCAATACAGCCCTCTTAAACTTTCCCACATACGAGAAGCAGATGTCCAACGGTGATGGGTTGTGTGTGCTCTATGCAGCACGTCGAAGCCGTCCAACAGGAAGTTGGGGCTTTATCAGCCCAATACCTTCTTGGCCATGGGAAAAGCATCACCATAGATTTCGTAGGACGATTGCCCTATCTCTTAAAAGGGGGGGGAATAACTACGTTTTTGTCGTAGTCGACCTTTCGGATTCAGTAAGATGGCCATTTTGTACCAGGTCGATGCGCTGGCCGAATTCTGCTTTTAAAATGTAGTGGTATAATGATGTCTTTC
>CM035119.1:64374178-64386678 GCA_020205555.1 Panax stipuleanatus | reverse complement strand
CAGTTGCTCTTGCAGAAGGAAAAAATGCGGTAAAGAGGAGTTCCAGGCGTAGGAGTTCATTCCACTATAATAAATAGCAGTAGCACGCGCTTCCCTAGTAGCAGGAAAGGAGGATAGAATTAGTGCGAGGAAGATGAAGAAAAACCCCAAGCCTTAACACGTGCAGCGTCAGAAAGAGAGGAGCCCACTATTACGTAAAGCTCCTCCCACGGAAGACGAAGTCAAGCAGAGAGATTTGGGCACGGACGATGAACTACGCCCGATATTCATCAATGCCCACCTTGCTCCTGAAGAAGTAATGTAGTATACCCAACTCCTCCAAGAGTTCCGTGATGTGTTCGCATTCCGCTATGCAGAGATGCCAGGGAAAAAATACGTCGCCGTTCATGAGCTCAAAATTCGGGAAGATGCCAAAGAAAGTAAAACAAGCACAGAGAAGCTTCCATTCCCAGGAAGTAATGAAGATCACCAAGATCTTTCATGTCAAACTTATTCCCAAGACTACGGATGAACCGAGTGATAAGCGAAGACTGAGTGCCAGTAACTATAATGTCATCTTAATATAATAAGAGTTCCAACGTACCAGCCGAGGAATGTCTGATGAACATAGAGGAGTCCGCACGGCTGCAGTGAAAACCGAGGCCGAGCGAAGCGAAGGAAGCGATGAAACCAAGCTCTCGGGGCTTGTTTAAGGCCATAGATAGCCTTATGTAGGCGACATACATGAGATGGATGAGTAGGATCGACAAAGCCTGGCGGCTGTTGCATGTATACCTCTTCGGAGATAAAGCCATGAAGGAAGGCATTACGAACATCTAACTGTCGGATCGGCCAGCCATACAGCAACAGAGAGAACGGTACGGATTGTTGTCGGTTTGACAACCGGACTGAAGGTTTCATCATAATCTAACCCCTCCTTTTGATTGAATCCCTTGGCAACCAGTCTCGCTTTGTAGCGTTCAATCGAACCGTCCGCACGACGCTTAAGCTTAAACACCCACTTTGATCCAACTACATTCATAGACGGATGGTAGGGAACAAGAGACCAAGTGGAGTTGCGAAGTAGAGCATTGAACTCATCCTGCATGGCTGCGCGCCATTCTGGTACCTTCGAAGCCTGAGAGAAGCAGGGGCTGCAGTAGCTGCTGAATCTTCTACTGGAAAGGCAGGAGGGCGAAGACGAAGTAGGGTTGAGTCTCAGGAAGCGTTTAGGCCGGGTTCGAAGCATTCTTCAAAGACAGGTACAGTAGCCACTTCAGTATCAGGGGAATAAAATGGATAATCAAACTGCTAAGGTGAGTTTACTCTCCCTTTAGAAGATGGAAGTTTACTTACAAAGAAAAAGGTAAGCGTTGGTATAATATTTTTCAGTCTCAGTTCTTTCTTTAGTCAGGGGAATTAGCTTGTTGCTCAAGGGAAGGATCTATGTAATAAGAGTTTAATAAGGATTCTTCTAAGCGCTGGAGTCCGAAGGGTCCGAAGGAGTGGTATCAAGCCTGCTCGTAGCTCACCCGTAACCCGTAAAGTAGGCAATCTGTAATATTGTTGAGGAGCCTGTTACCCCATCCGAAGAGGAGAATCTCTAATAAGCTTTCTTCGAAGCCCAAGTGAAAAGACAGCTCGCTCAGTCGAACCGAACTTCGAATCCAATAAATCCAATGTATCATAGAAGGATAAGCTGTGAGCTAGGGTAATATGGAATATTAGAACGGGTTATAGGTTCAGCAAGGACAGGTTAGAATGGTAATATAGATAGGTAGTTTGCTCACGAGCTGCAATCAATAGAAAGGGATCCACCCTCAATAGAAGAGGATCCACCTGAAGTAGTCAAGTCCCAATCAATGGAAGAAGTGGACTCTCTCCGACCTGCGAGCCATGAAACAGAATCGATTGAATACGTGGAGTTCAGAAGTGGAAAGAAATTAGGAAAATATCTTAAGAAAGATCAGAAGGCGAGATAGCAGTGTTCATTCAGGCAGGGGTTTCTACGAAAGACCCGATTGCTGACTCTTCTAGTGTTCACCACGGGGATTTCACAGAAGGGGAAGAGGAGATGAAGATTGGGGTTCACCAGGCAAGAACGAGAGGTCCGTAGTGTGACAGGCTAGGTACGCCGCTCACCTGTATCAGTTATGGGGGTAGAAACTGAAAGATTAGAAAAGGGATTAGACGCAGAAGAAGAATCTTATGCTGGGCACGGTCCTATTGATGTTGATTCAATTGAAAAGCGGGCTACCCAATATAGTTATAAAACAAACTCCTCTCCAGGAAGACGAAGGTGGGTTCAGGAGTGAAAGGTAAGCGAAGCGTACATGAAATATCGTCAAAATGGCATAACTCTCTCTTTCTCTTTACTAGGAGCTGCTTGCCCAGTCAGAAAGCTAGGATCACAGTCTCTGTCCACTCTAAGGAAGCCCCGTCTCAGGCGAAGGTTGCTCCGTATTCTTTCATAGAGCCTCTCTCCGTGGAGGAATGAATGAAGGTAACTAAGCGCAAGGAATGAATGAGCTCATCTCGTTAAGAATGAGGAGCGAATGATCAAATAAAGTTCCAATCTCAGTCTAAGTTACCCAAGATCCAGTAAATATAGGAGGAATTTCTAAGATAGGTACGTTGTCAGCGAGGGTAATATGGAATATTATATTACTTTAAATAGGCGATCAATTCCATGTGAAATGAAAGGGGCAAGCCCCGGCTCAGTCGTCGAAGGGATAATGTAATTATGTTCTTTTATCCCCTGTTCTAGGCGCAATTCGTGGGCAAAGGCAAAGGCGTAGAGCTCAACAAAGAAAGTCTCGGCTCAAAAGAAAGTAAGAGCCAAAAAAGAATATTGAATATGAGTAGGAAGAAGTGGTGAAAGGCATCATCCGCAGGCAAGGCAGAGGCGAGCACGAGGAGATGTAGATCGGAATAAGTAATCCACCATCGTAATCGTACCGTACAGTTTCGGAAAGGAATAGGCTTTCTACTAGCTATATTGATAGAAGAGGTAGTGAATCTTACCTGTAGTTAGGCGAGAAAGCAATATACACGACCAACTCTCATCTGGAGCAACCTTCTCTCCCGCTTGATAGCAGTCTGTCGGTCTCAGTCCGGTAGACCGTATTGTTGTTCTTCGGTGCAAGTTCCTCGTCTCTTTGGTTAGTCCCGCGAAGTAGAGAAGTAGGGAGCGGGTCAGATGGGTAAAGCATGGGCAGCTCAGCTCGCTTTGTTCATCTTTTAGGGGTTTCCCCTTCACTCTCAGTCAAAGTTGTTTCGGTCGGTGAGCCTATGTCCTTTATTAAGGGAAGTTTACTTGTCCAATCTAAGCTAAGGCCCGTGAGCCTAATCAGTCAAGTCAACCATACCTAAGGATCGGTGAAAATGGAGATGGAAAGAAGCGCTGGTGACGGAGTAGAGAGAAAATCCTTGTTAAGCGCGATTGAAGTGAAGTAAGAAAGTTAAAATGAAAGCTTTCTTTTTTTTTGCGTGTAAAAAGAAAGCTTGATATGAGAACAAGAAAAGATAAATAGGTTTGGGAGCCCATCCAGGCAGTGAACTGAGCTTAGACCAGGCAACGCACTCCTACTCCTAACTAAACGGAGATATAGACTCTAGTCATAAGAGTGCCAGAGAAAAACTTTAGAAACTTATACAGAAAGATGGAATTAAAGCTACAAAGAGATGGACGATGAAAGAAATAGATGCAGAGGTTATCGATGCTCAGGTGGACATATACTATACCTCGGAGGCCTTACAGGATCTCTTAACCTACCAGGCTAAGAGCTTCTACTTTGACCAGCATGATACGAGAGGGGAGCTCATCCGTAGCTTGGTTACTGACTTGAGGAAGGAAATTCGGGATGGAGAACTACTTCTTCAATAAACTGTAAGCAGATAGAAGAGTTACTCTCATATCAAGTGATAAGGAGAAAGAAAGATCTCCTTCCATATTCGCTAACAGCCTCTCGTTCCGTAGCTACTCCAGGCGCATGGTCTCGTGACTAACCTTCCTCTCGAACTTTGGTGTCAAGCCATTAAACTTGGAGAGAATCACATATGTCGGAGAATTGTCTTATTATGTCGGAGAATCGTCTGCTTCCTTCTTCGTAGTCTTCTTTCTTCTTCACAGTTTCCCTCGGATTCGGCATAGCCTTCTTCAGATTATTCATCCTTGTCTTCGTCTCTGTCTACCAGATCGGATCCAATCAAAGCAGTTCGTCCCCCTTCTCAAGTTCCGGAGGGTGGCTCTTCACTTGGTGTTCACTATTATTTTGTATTGGCACTAACAATGGCACCGACTTTAACTTCGACTTAGTCCTCCGCTCGTGAATCTGGCTATCTCAAGATATCCGGATTCCTTTCTGATGCGCCTTATGTTTCGGTAAGACTTTCCCCTTCCAGGGTGACCCCATTTGCCCGAGCCCTAATCGAGGAATGGCAATATCGTTTCGGCCTGGCCTTGTCTCTTCTCTCTGAAGGCTGTTCCTATTCATATTCAAATCTGTTAGATAGCTTCTATCTTCCAGTTTCTATCTTTGGTTCTCGAGGTTCTCAAGTTGAAATCCAGATGTAATGGATTGTATTTCACCCTCGCGATAATAGCTATATTTGTAAATTGCTTGACGATCTATCCAAAAGGAGCCGTGTCCATGCGGTTTTTCTATCTCGCATAGAGCCAACCTTACTCTATGTGCTGTCCTGGGTGGGCTACCATCCTTTTCCATTCCACTACTTTACATGTTAGCTCGTCTCTGTCTTCGTCTTCATCCGCAAAAACCTCCGGTTAGGAGTTTGATTAGTTCTTTTTCTTGGTTAGAGTGAAGGTATGAGAATTCATATACCGAATTACAAGAGTCGGGACTACTTGGTCGTACCCTCAAGAGATGCCCGCCCAAACTGAATACTTACTTAACTTGCGAATAATATACTACTGAACACTAATCCACGATTGCTAAAGATCGCTAAAGAGAAAATGTGAACTGGATTTTTATTATTTCTTTTACGCTTTCATCAGCTTAGGTCCCCTCCTTTGTGGTCAAGCAGGATAAGAAACTCAATAAGACTCTGAATTTGAGCTGTCCTCGGATGTACACCTGCTTGTGGCACCTCTTACTACGGTAAGAGACCTGGACCCGGCGTTCGTTGGAGTCGTGGAAGCTCAGCTCGTCCTATTCTTAGTATTCCTAATCTTTCTTTAAATCCCTATACTATAAAGTAGCTCGATCCTCCTAAGCTAGGGGAGAGGATCTTTAGACACTCGACTGAGTTGGAGAGGATCTTTAGATGAAATGTCACCAAATGCGACTAACTAACTATTTATTAATGCGGTTTGAAGCGTGCGACAGCCCCCTCGTTATCTTACTGTTACCGATTGCCTGATTTATGGACATGCGGATCTGTACCTAGACCTGGAAGGCAGAGAGAGAATTCATAAGACAAAGAGGATGTGGACTGAACTGAACGGACAGGCCGATTCGGATGCCGATCGTTAGAGGGATGGATGGAAGTGCTATGGACGGACCCGAAGTTGCTCGCCATGGACCAAGATAGGGACCTTCGGTAAGCGGTATCAATTCTCTAATGCTGAAAAGCTCTGTCCCGAGTAGTGGAAAAGCCCAGATACGAATATGTTGAGTAGCAGGCGGCGAATTGTTGAGCCCTTGTAATTGAAGACCGGCCAAACTAAAGAGAGGCCGAAGAAAAGAGGGACTTAACTCTCTACAGAGTGGGATGGGAGGGCTCTATATGCCTTTTGAAAGATTCTTGCTTTGTATTTGAAGTTCCGGGATCCGGCACCATTGTCGCTGAAAGACAAGAAATATTGGACTAGACTCTTCCTTATGTAGATGTAGTGAATAAGCTCTCCGTGTTGGGATAGGCGTTCGGATTGGAACAGCTATTCTAAGAGCGCGCTGAATCCAACCGTTGCACGTTCTCCTTTTGGCTAAACCACCACTTCAGGCTAACCCTTTTTCCTGGCTGGCACTTACTCAAGTTAGAGTTTTGCGCTCTCTCAAAACGCCTGGACGCCAGCGAGTGTTCTCCCCGGTCCTAAAATGGAGCTTCCGAAAGACCCGAGGAGAAACTCTTCTGATCGCTCGGTTGGGAAGTTGAACGGACCTTAAAGGTGACAATAGTGGATCAGGTGTGCTACTTAGTAGCATCGATCCCGTCACCTTGGTACCCTCGGCCTCTATAGTACACGTCTCGATCAGTAAGTCAAGGAATCCAGGCTGACAGTGCGGTTGTCTTTTTCTCGCAATAATATTAAAGCTCCCCGCCATCTCACGAATTGGATTTGAACCAATATCTGCCCTATCGGGCGACTTCCCTGTTAGTCGATCGTGGTCTGATCATGGTCTGTCGTCCTCCTCATTATAGTCCTCCTAGAATCAATAGCTTTTCGAATGGTGGCCCTCGCTTATAATAAAGAAGTACTTCTGCTAAATCCATTGTAGTCGCTCCGTAAATAATGTTCTTCCATCCAAGATCTAACAAATTCACAGCGAGAGTCAGAGTAAAACGTGTTGAAATTCTGTACTTTGCACTCCTAATTCGGTAAGATTTTGAAAAATCGTAAGCAGCTGTTCCAGGGATTCTGAATCCTGATGGAGGTGGGCTGCTACGTCTTGAATCCTCCGACCAGACGGCAAAATGAAATTATTATTATTATTCTAATATACCTGGAGCAAGTCTTCTATTTTACTTTTGATTTGCTCCTTTATTGTATCAAAACCCAGGTCCAAAAGCTTCTCGGTATATGTATCTTCATTCAAACCTCTTAGGCGTCCTGCCCTAAAGACTAGTAACACTACGAGAGGAATATACGCAACACCTGCAATAGTCAATATTTCTTTTGCCATCTCGGATAAGAATTCCATAATATTTGGACTCATTGTGGGGTTTCTTTACTACAGGAATGGGGAGAAATTCAAATGTTATAACATAGCCCGAAGGGGCTATATGAACTACGGAACTCTGAACGAAAGAAACATAGATCAACAAGCCATTGGAATTACTCTTTCGATCAGAGCAGAGAGAACGAGAACTACACTTTGAGAAGGCTCCAAAATAGAACTGAAGTGACCAAAGAAAAGCCAGCAACCAAGCCTTCTTCAAGAAGCATGTGTTAAGCATATCTCTGTCGATCACTTTTGGGGCATCTTGTCTAAAGGACTTGGCCCTAAGTTTAGAGCGATTCAAAGCCAAAAACAAAAACCTCACTTTCTTCTAACTCGAAATATCGTAAGAGAAGAAAGGCATGGGAGAAAGAATTCAAAGCATGATTTTAGATTCGATATCTGACTCGGGGGCGAACACCCCTTTTCTTTATGCCCGTCGCCTGTGTTGAACGGGATAGATTACAAATGGAGCCTTTGAGTAGGAACCACGTGTTGACACCCTTGTTGGGGGATGAAGTCTTAGTTAGCGGATTTGTGCGTTAGGCCCAATTAGACCCAGGGGCAAGCAACGCCTAGCCAATTTCCATAATGTAGAAACAACAGACTTTGGCATTGCCCTAGAGACGTTTAGCTCTCAATGCACTAGTGGAATGCCATAAGAAGGGAGAGTTGACTTCCGTAGTTCTAGACAGTCTAAGTTTAATCTCCAAGGCGCTAGATTGTAATTGCCTCGTGCCTTATGGACACTCAGGGCTACTCAGTTGTTGAGGAAAGGATGACAAGGATTTCTAACTTCAGTGCGCGATCTTACGGTGGAAACTCGAGCACTGGAAGATGCTTATATCATTCAGGATTCCCAGATATGTTCCCGGAGGAATTACCGATGCCTCTTGAGTGAGTAGTAGAGTTTGCTATCGTTTTGGTTCCGAGAGCGGGACCCACTTCTAAGACCCCCTATTGAAAGGTATAGCAAGTGCATTAAACGAGTACTAGAGACCGATCATCTGATACTAACTGGGAAAGAATCTTGAGCATAAGAATGAATGTTTGGGACCGGTATATGTACCGATGATTGAATGAAGCCACTATTAAGGACATGTAACTGCTATTTAGAATAGATGACTTATTCAATCAGTCGTAAGGAGCCCGATATTTCCAGGAGCGACTTCTGTTCGGGTCACTATCAGTCGAGGTTCAAGTAGAGTGATGTGCAAAAGTAGACCTTCCGAAATTAGTAAGGTTATTTCGAGTTCATAGTGGTGTCATATGATCAGACCAACGCCCAGTGTTTCGTGGACCTTATGGATGAGGTGTCCAAGCCCTTTTGGCTACACGCCTGGTGATGTTTATAGATGACGATCTAGTCTCTTGATTTGGCGACGAGCGACATTTTTTTGAGTGGGGTCTTAGAAACCTGGAGACAGGAAGGATTCTGTGTTAGTTTAGCAAATGCGAATTTCGACTCGAGGGAGTCCCGTTCATGGGACGTGTTGTATCTAAAACAGGAATTGCCGTAGACCCCAAAGAAGACAGAGGCGATAGTAGAATGGACCAGACTTACTAGCAGCAGTGATACGATAGGCCATTCGTGGAGGAGTCCTCCGAACCTTCGGCACCGTAGTGGCCGATCGTTTAGTATGCCAATAAGTTACCGCACCAGAGGCCTACTGGGTTATTACCACACTTGCCTATCCTATGTGGAAATAAGAGCACCTAGCGACGGTTTTCGTTTCAGGTTCACCCCGTACGGTGAAGGGGTACGATCCTATTTGGGCATTGTAAATAGAGAGACCAAATCAACGCTTTTCCTCTCATTCAAGACCCGCACTACTTTCGCGAAACTCGCCGAGATGTGCATCGATGAGATAGTAAAGAGGCACGGAGCGCCCGTGTCGGCAGAATCAGACAGAGACTCTCGCTTGTGGCAGAGTTGCATATAATGACAGCTATCAGGCGAGTAATCAGAAGGTGCCTTACGCAGCTATATACGACCGGCTTTGTAGACCCAGTTGTGGTGATAACATGAGAGAGAGATCGATCTGAGTCCGAAATTGATACAGCAATAGTAGGATAGGTCAAAGATTGTTTGCGCTGTCTGCTGTGCTCTTAGCTTCTTTGAATTGACTAAATCTGAATGAGAGCCCGGAGGATGTGAGTGTTTTGATCCTAGATCCGAGTCTCATGCCTTATCTTATAGGCTTTTCATTTCCGAAGAATAAAATATGGCGTGAAGACGGCGTAGGTTGAAAAAGACTAACGCTGTATCTTTCTCTTTTCAATTCTCTTCCTATTATAACTTCAACATTCTATTTTATATTATATATGTAATTATTCTTGAAACTCTATTTATGTAATTTTCTATTAAATTATTCTCTTATATCGTTCGTGCCCACATTGGTCACGAGACTCTCTTCCAGGAATAGAAGAGTTTACCTAAAAAGATTAAGTAATAAGAATGAAAAAGAGGAAAGCGATTTAATGCACTCCTTACCTGAGGTCAACTCAACGAGATGGCATTCCGTTGCGGCCCTACTGGTGAGACAGACCTTGACAGTCAGGGAACCACCCAATTGAGACTCTTTTGTTTGGCAAAGCAATCGTCGATAGCCGGTGAGCTGGAGAAAGCTTGACTCGAATAACTGGTCTGAGTAAGGGTGATAGACCAATCCTATCATCACCACGAGGTGAGGAAGACAAAAACGCGAAGCCAGCCTGTCCTTCGGAACGGAATAAGAGTCCTAAGTTCGGGCCAATGCTTTCTTTCTTTCTAGAGGCTTTGACTTGAAATAGTTGCCTTCCTCCTTCGTACGCCAGCTTATTCCGTCCGTCGAATCATCAGTAAGGCTTTCTGTCTTTCATCTAAAAGTCCTTTCAATCTCCATTCTCCATACCGGCCGATAGTGGAATGAGCCTCTGGGTGATCCCTGCCATCAATTGATTGCTGTTTCGGACCATCCAATCTTTCCCGTGCAGCTTGCAATCCCGTTTTCTTGAACAATGGAACTGCACTCCCTTCAAATCGAGATTAGAAATCTCTCTCATTCTTCGATCCGTTCCGAACAACCCAATGAACGGGAAAGCGACTTGACAAAGAGAATTCATTCCCGAACTGAACAGATCGAATCCGGAGATTCTTTTGGAACAAACTCGCGGAATGAACACTCCTTGATTGGTATACCGGTCTTGGAAGAAGGCATAGCGGCGTTTATTGGCAATATGCGCCGTAGCCTGATCGGATTGATTGAAACAAGATTCTGGGAAGGGATGGGACGGAAGGCAGAAGCGAGCCATCCTCTATCCATCAGGAGTCAACTACAGACTTCGAGGAACCCTTATGAAACCAACCGAAAGCAGCCTGCGCAGATGAAAGAAACTCTCTATTCTCGAAACCTAGGTCTAGTAGCTTGTTAATAACATCTATAGGGGAAGCATCCTGCCTTTAAGAGCTCGAGGGCAACTTAAGGTATGACCCTTTGGGACATCCACAAAGGAACTCCCTAGGGTAGGCAACCGACCGTAGAGACATTATCTCCTACATGCGCCTAGCTACCATTGCTATATCTATATCTAAGAAGCTAGCTACTAGCATCCAAGAGAGAGCTACCATCTAATACATTCCGTGCTGCCCTTATCCGCTCTAACCTGAGATTGATCGATAGAAGGGGTTATAATCTATCCTTAGCTCTTCGCCTAGCTGCAATAAAAAGAAAGGTTGCTTGCTCCAGAAGCAACCCTAGCTACATCCTAATGCTCCAATCGAATCTATTCTTATCTTTCTTGATCTACGACCAACCTTGTCTCCCAAGCCTGATTGTTCAGGTTCAGAGGAAGAGCAAGAATTCTTTCATGGGCATACCAAACAAAAGGAAGATGCGGAAAGCGGTTGATGAATCTTCAATCAAAGGAATCAAAATAGAAATTTTACAACACGCTGGTGAGAAGACCCGCAACCGGTACCCCAGCCTCCGATGATGGCCAATCTCTTTCATCCTCGTCCAAAATGGACAATTCCAAAAAGGAGGAAACTCATCGCAAAATAGATTGATCTTTCAGCACAGGTTCAAGTTTAGATAAGAGACGGGAGCTAGAAAGTTTATTTACAGAAAGAGTAAAATCGAAATATAGAAGCATTCCAACTTTACCCCACCCGACTGCCTCCCCGTCAAACTCTTGTATCCCGTAGCTGAGGGTATCTAAACTCTCGTTTAAATGCTTTAGAGGAGAGGCCCCCCAACTTATTGAACTGCAAGGCGCGACAACCCATAATTAGTCTGTGCGCGTGGGCCAACAAGAAATGGGAACAATCTGGCTGGAAGCAGAATCCATGGGTGAGCTGATTCTTCCTTGGCTTACGAAAGCAGGCATTTTTGGAATCAAGCAGATTTCGAGCAGGGGTCGGAGTGAAGCTCATGGGGTGACCTCACTCAACGAATCAACAATCTAAGTTATGTTTCGTGTCATGAATGTGTGAATCAGAATCTGATCATCTGAAATGCAGTGGACTCCCTTCTTGGACAGAGGGGCGCATCTTGCTCCCATCCCAAGCTGCAGGGGAAGAATGGGATTTTGTTCCTACACTCGTTTTCAGCCCTGAGAGCGACGTTGGTTATAACGACGGGGGATTCGAGGTTTCACGCGCGATCTTCTTCTAAATAGAAAGAGCCCTGGAATAGACATTGAGGCTAGCTCAGCGGCAGCGTCCTCTTTAGGGAAATCTGGAAGAGTTTCATACTGAGCCAGGCTAGCAAGATGGGGTTCAATGAAAGCTGCTGGTGAGGCTGCAGTTCACGCTGCATAGCTTACTAATAGGAATGTAGGACGGGGGAGCTACCTCCCTTAGAGAACTAGGAGGGCACTTAAGCTATTCCTATATAGGGAACAAATCTACTCCGGCCGGACTCTATCCCTGGGAATGGAGGGAAGGGCTCGCTGCCTGCCTTAGAGAGCTACAAGTCCCATTAAGGTATGAGGCGGAATCCCTCTCTTCTCGATACCTAGCCTAGGAAAGAGATTAGTATAGTAGGCAGCTTAGTTCGGTAATAAGGTCTATAGGAAACTTTTAGCCTTCAAGAGCTAAGAGCATACGGAAGGTACTCCGCTTACAGTTAGGCAGGAAGAGCGGCATTGGTTTAGCTCATAGTAGAGCTCATATTCAAGAGGGAGGCCCTTAGCCCATTCCTGTCTTGAATGGAGGGAAGTTTAAGCATCATTCCTTATTCAACTACCAGTTAGAGAAGGAAGGGTCTTTCTCCGACATATGTGATTTGTCAATTTGGTTGAGTGCCAGCGCTTTTCTCCTTAGCCTGTGAATGGCTCGATCGGGCACATGACGTTGCTTTGTATCGTAAATTGATACAGTCATCAGTCTTGGGTGGACAATTGGCCGAGTCTGAGATACTTACACTACATACTAGCAGATAGCTTGCAGAGCGGGATAAAGGCAATCCCAATGAAGAGAATTCCGTGTGACTCCCAATCCTGTCTTGTTCACGTTCTCGCTCCTTCTCATTCCAATTAATGCCAGTCAAACCATGCGCAAGGAAGGTTGAACTCTTTTTCTTTCCCGCTAGCGAGTAGAAGGAAGAGCTAAATGGCTTGACTTCCTTTCCCAACCCA